>JAWNNQ010001332.1:2400000-3000000 GCA_035044765.1 Leucophenga montana | reverse complement strand
TCACGGATACGAATATGTTAACGCTTTTTTGAATTCAATTTCACATTTAACATTTGGCGGTTATGTATCTGCGGTTTTTATTCGGAAGCGTAATTTTTACACTACGCTGAATTTAGCTGCAGAAAATAATCCGAATTTTAGAAAAAGCTTTGCATGCATTAAGATTTTAATTATTTTCCAAAACAATATTCGATGGGAAGCATCTAAATATCTTTTCGACTATATTTAGCTTTAATTAAAATTACTCGTAGCAACTTAAATGGCTTCACTGTCCGGAGGAGCGCTTATGAAACTTCACAGAGCTGCTTACCACTAAAAGGAAATATTTTTAATTTGAATTTTATGCAGCAAACTACTTCAAATTATTAAAGCATACTTCCAGGCGGAGAAAGTTAGGCAACCGGTCTGACTGCCAACTGATGCCAAATGCTAATCAAAAGCAAATAAATTTTAACATAAAATGACAACAAATCAAGGCAATCATGCGGAAAATACAAAAAACAAAAAAAAATGAACTGCAAAACAGATAAAAGGCTGCTATATAATATAAATAAATATAGACAGACAGACAGACAAATAGACAGACGGACAGAGGAGAGACAGACATACAGACGGACGGACAAATAAGAGAAAATGATTATGACCAATTTGAATTCAAAATGAAAATGGCAAACAAAACAGAAATACAAATAGGAAAATATATGGTAGACTAAATAAGTACAATATAAGCAACAAATATGCCAAATTATAAAAACCAAACAATAAAATGTCGGAAAATATAAAAGGAAAACTTGTGTCGGTTTGCAGCACGCAATGCAACAATCAGCAAACATTAAAAATGAACTGCAATCGGCGAAAAGAACTAAAGCAAACAAAACCGGGTCAACAAATAAATACATAGGTGCACTAATTTACGCGCAAATACGAGGGCAGTTTGATAGGTTAGTAAAGATAACTTTAAATACTTAAAAATATTCTACGAAATAGAACTTCTTTTACTTCGAAATAAGGCTTCGTATTTGTATTTATTAGAATAAAATTAAAGTAAAATGATTGGTTATCAGACCGCGACATGTGAAATGGTATTATCAGTTTGTCTGAAAGTTTGTAATGCATTGACGAGTCCATCTAGCCATGTCCGACTGTGTGTCTGTCTGTCCGTCTGTATGTTGTTGCGCATTATTTGGAGACTTATTTTTATGGTATCAAGTGTAAAAATATTTTTATTACAGTCGAGTATAGTATCCATATTGATACGTCACGTCCATTTTTTGCGGTAGCCCCCATACAAACCCACCGCCCACTATTTATTTCTTGTGTGAAAAACTTTTTATTTTAGTCAATATAAACTTATAATTGATATGGTATGGCTTCAAATGGACGGATACTTCACATATTCAACAATGGGTGTGACCCCTCCCCCACTTTTTGAGGTGGCCACCATACAATCTCATTGCTCATTTTTGTGCTTTTGTAAGAAAAACTTTTTGAACTAAGTCAATATCTGCCTAATATTTGATGTGATAGTTTCTTATAAACGGCTGCTTCATATACATATACAAATGAGCATGTTAAACCCACTTTTTAAGGTATTCCCAGAGAAACTTACCGCTCACTTTTATGCATTTATATGAAAAACTCTTTCAGTTAAGTCAAAATCAGCTTGAAATTCGATACGGTGGCTTTTTGTGGATGATCGCTTCGCACACATATACTTTGGGCTATTTTCTATACAAACCCACCCCACCTTTATGTTTTACAATACGAAAACATTTTGTATGAATGGTAGTAGAGACTCAGTTCAGCCGAAGTTAACGCCACTTTGCATTTTTAGTTTGTTTTTGACAGATATAAAGGCTAAACGTGTTTTGGTTTTCGATATCGAAAACAATTGATCACAGAATCTGTAATAAATTTAGTGTGAAAAATGAAATGAAGTGTTTAAACGCACTTAAAATATTGATAGTGATATTTGTCGAGTCTATTTTCAGCAAAAAAAAAAATGTGGTATATTATAAGCTTTTCACAGAAGGCCGAGAAGATGTTAATGACGATACACAGCCTGGATGCAGCAGCACATCAACAACCGATGAAAACGTTGAAGCAGTGAAGAAAATTATTATTATGAAAAATCATCGAATCCCTATTAGAGAAGTTGCTGTAGATGTCAGCATATCTGATGTTTTGTGTATTTAAACCTGTGCCAGCGAAGTTTGTTGCGAAATTATTAAATTTAGATAAAAAAAAAACCGTTACATGAGCAACGCTCAGGAGCTGTTGAATGGCATCAACGACGTTCCAGATTTGCTCAAACTGGTGACCTAAAATGGGTATATTTTTACAACGTCGAAATCAAAGCCCAATCATCCCATTTAGAAGCGACCAGAAGAGCCAAGAGCGAAAAAGACGCGCCAAGTTAGATCAAATGTGAAATTTTTGCTCACTGTTTTCTTCAATTACATTGGCGTGGTGCATTGGGAGTTCTTGCCAGTAGGTCGAAAGGATAATAATGAATATTACCTTGAAGTTATGCGCAATTTAAACAGTTGAACCAATACGAAAACCACGCCCGGATTTGTGACAAAACAAATCATGGCTTTTGCACCTGCTAGCACATTGTTGCTTGTTTGTGATATTTTAGTCAAAAACAACACCGTAATCATGCCACAGACAGCGGATTGAACCGGCCTTGACCACTGCGACGGTTCCCTTTCTCAAAAACAGAAAAAAGTCGCAGTCGCAAAAACACCATGAAAGGACGACGTTTTGCCACTATTGAAAACATAAAGAACGCATCGCCAGAACCTAACAATAATTACTTGGATTCGTCAGATAGTGGATTCGTGAAAAATATAATTTTAAGTATTGCAAAACAGTTAATTTCCACATTTTTTTCCGCCAGCTATTGTACTACAGAAGTCTATAGAAGTATTTTTGCTTACAGCGTTTAGTGAATATCTACGTCGATTACCATATAATAACAAGAACATTTTATGGAAACAACATGCCATTTAATTGAACAATTAAAATATTATTCTTTTTTTTTTTTAAAGAAATGCTCAATTACTCAACAAAACTTTAGCATGTTATAACAAACTATTTATAACTATGCTCTATTTTCAAACTTGAAACTAACTAGACAAAACAGAAAGTAGTGCACTAAAATATTGTAAAGGATTGTTGCAGTTTTTTTTGTTTTTAGTAAAATATGTAAGAACGTTAAATTGAATATGTTAAACTGAATTAATTAAACTAAATAAACTAAGTTGAAAAAAAAACACCATAATTTGCATAAAAATAAAAACTCACTTAAATTTTCGCTAACACTTTAAACTGCCCTCGCACAACAAATTGACAAAATGAGGTGGAAACTTTAGCGCAATCAAAACAGGCAACAACAACAACAACAACAATATATTCAGACGCAATGATTACAAGTAGCGGAAAAATAAAGCGCGAAATTGACAGCTAGTTGCAAGAAGAAGAAGAAGCAGAAAAAAAATAAACAAAAGTATCTCATTTATTTTATGTAGTCTAGTTGTAGGCGCATTAAATAGCAACAGCTCGCCTCATCAAGGAAGCTGTCTGCGCCTCATTATAGTCTATACGGTAACAATGGCGTTTGCCGCTCATTGAATTGTGTTGCTTTATCTTGCGATTCTGATTTTGTATTATATATTATCTATATTGTATCCATCAGTTAGGTGCTATTTTATATGTAGCTATGTATCTGCATCTATGTATATCTGTATCTTGTATCTGTGTCTGCTCGCGTCTCTGTACTTTATTGTTGTAATTATTATTATAGACTTTGAAAGCGATTACAATGCCTGATTACTTTGTTATTGAACACAATGCGAAATTAAATTTATATCGTATATGTATGTAAGTATGAGTTTTATGCAGTAGCTTATGCAGATACTTAAGCAGTACGCTTTCAATGTGTGCACAACATGGCGTATGCGCGTTATTTGTATAATCAATTTTATCTGAATTGTTTACGTGCGTTATTTTACATCGTTTTAGTCGCTTCAGAAGTACTTTTAAATGATTTTCTTTATTCAATTTTCATTTATACGAAATAATTTTAAGGATAGTTATAAAAATAATATAAAAAAATAGGCTACTTAAAGTGATTTCAAATAAGTTAGAGTGTACAAAAAGCTATACACCGAATAATAATATTAATAAATACCTTACAGCAAACGTAAGCTTTTAGTAAACTGCATTTTTTGTGCTTTTGTCTTAAATACATTAGTTTGTTATCTGATTATATTTGTATACTCGTATTTTGTTGATAGTTTCTTTGTTTACACTAAAGCATTTTAAAAATGCACTTTATCTAGAAGCATTTTATATTTATTAAGCTGGAGAAATTAAAATCAAAAAGTATGACTCTGAAACTATTGATTTTGTATTATGGAATCCACCAAGAAAATGTCTTTAAGTGATGGCAAACGCTCGAGTCTTGCTGCAATTCAAGAAACCTAAACAGTTACATACCCATAGCTAGAGAACAAATTCAGTACTAAATTGAAGAAGAACTACGCACACTTGAGTTGCAGAAAATTTCCAATGAAATTCTAAGTCGTAGGAGTGATAGTTTACGATAGGCTTAGGAACTAAAACTTTTGAAATTTTTCCTGTATCTCCAATACTAGCAGAGATACGAAAAATATACCCATATGCAAAATTAAATTCAATTCGTCCATATGAAGCCAGAAGATTTTGACTGAGGTTTTTCATAAAAAAATCCCAAAATATTGATGTGGGTTTGTATGGGGGCTGCCCCTAAAATGGAGAAATCACATCTATTTCTCTATATGTGAGTCGTTTGTCCAGAAGAAGCCACTATATTAAACTTTAAGTTGATATTTACTGTAATAAGAAAGTGTTCATACAAAATTCCAAAATTTGGTCGATAAGTTTCTATAGCGGCTACCCCTAAAAGTAAACGTGGAACGCACCTTAATACTTGTGTGAATCATCCGTCCATAAAAAGCCGTCATGCCAAATTTCACATCGATAGTGACTGCAATATAAATATTTTCAATACAAATAGACAAAATTTGCCGGGTACTTTGTATGGGGGCTACCTGAAAAGTGGGCAGATCACACCCATTGATAATTATGTAAAGAGACCTTTCATAAGAAGCCACCATGCCAAATTTTAAAGTTATATTAATAGCAATAACAAAATGTTCATACAATATCTCGAAAGTGGGGTGGTTTGTACGAAGGCTACAATAAAAAGTGGGCGTGGCATTTCAATGTTGATATTATATTAAACTGTCATCCTAAAACTTTCTGCCCGAAAAATGTGCAACAAGATCCAGAGAGACGAACATTCGATTCGTCTCGTCGAACTGATCCAGAATGGGGACTACGATGCCTTCTTTAATGCGTTACAAACTTTCAGACATAATGCATGGTTTTCTAAGAAGAAAATCAATTTATTTTGGAATACCCCGATGGCTATAGCTACTATTTCCATTTCCTCCGCCAGTACATACAACACGTATTGTTAAAACGTATAGAGTCAAAAATATTAAAATATTTGTAAATGCATGACGTAAATGTATATGGTTCGTCAAGTATATGGTTCATGACAACAATATTCGAGTATACTCGAACTAACCCTAGACATCGAATATTCACTAGGACTACACAGTTTAATATAGAACTATGATATTGCAATTCAATGAGACAGTCAGACAGAGTTGAAAGCTTCAAGACCAAACTCCGTCATGTTCAAACTTATACAAGAGGTACTTATTGTATTGGAGGATCTCGGCAAACACAGCAAATGTTATCTGTTTATTTAGGTCTATATAACTGTCTGAATGCTGACAGAAGAATAAAATTCAACTTACTGTACAATCTACAAGATTTTAACTGAAGATTTGGGTAAAAGCAAGGTGTGTGCACGTTTTGTTCCACATCAGTTAAATGATGATGAAAAACTCGCTCTTGTAAAGCATTACAAAGACATCATTTCAACAGCTGAAAACGATGCAGATTTTCTTGATTCGATCATAGATTGTGATGAAACATAGTGTTTTAAATATGATTCTGAAACTAAGCGACAATCTGCAGAATGAAAGTTAAGAAACGAGCCAAAACCTAAAAAATTACGTTTTCAGAAGTCAAGAATCAAGACAATGTTGATAACTTTCTATGATTTCAAGGGAATTGTTCACAAGGAATTTGTACCAGAAGGTCAAACTATCAAGGAAGATTATTATTTACAAGTTTTACATCGTTTGTGGTCGTGATTATTTTCTCTTCCCAAACATGAAAATTGCAATGAAAGGAGCTTTTTACAATGACATTCCAGCCATACAAGCAGCTGTGACATAATTGCTAAAGAACATCTCAAAAAGCGAGTTTCAAAAGTCTATGGATAAATTGGTTGAGCGTTGCAAACGTTGTATTGAGTTAAATAGATCATATTTTGAATGAATATTAGCTTTGAAACATAATTTTATTTTATAACTAAAAAATTCGGCTATTTTTAGATCTATAACCAGAATTCGCATTAATTCGCATTAATTCGCATTAATTGAAAATATAAGAAATCGTTTGGTCTCTATTCTCGGTATCACTTGTGTGGACTGATTGTCATCTGCAGTGATTACTAGAATCAAATCTATTTATTTGACAAAGTCAGATTTAAATAAAGGGTGTTGTTTTTAGACGTGTGGTTTTCAATCTGGCAACACTGTTTTCGGCAGCTGTTTTTTTGGCAGCTGTCACTTAATTTATGTTCAGTTTGGTTTGTCATTTCATAATGAATAGACTTACTCCGGAACAACGTTTGCAAATCGTGCAAATTTATTACCAAAAGGAGATGGCCACCGATCCCGATTTTCACAAGAAAATTTTGTTCAGCGATGAAGCTTACTTTTTGTTGGATGAATACGTTAATAAACAAAATTGTCGCATTTGGAGTAATCCAAAGCCACAAGCATTGTTGAGACGCCGTTATATCCTCAAAAAGTCACTGTTTAGTGTGCTCTATGGGCAGAGGGAATTATTGGTTCATATTTCTTCAAAAATGAAGCCAGCCATAATGTTACAGTCAATGGAGAACGCTATAGAGCCACGATTAATGAATTTTTCGTGCCTGAATTGGAAAATGTTGATGTGGACGATCTTTGGTTCCAACAAGACGGCGCTAGATACCATACAGCCAACGAAACAATCAATTTATTGAAGGAAACTTTTGGTGAGCGCATTATCTCGCGTCTTGGGCCTGTGGCGTGGCCACCAACATCGTGCGATTTAACACCGCTGGACTATTTTTTGTGTTGTTATGTGAAGTCGCTTGTCTACGCAGATAAGCGCGAGACGGTTGACGCCTTGGAAGAGAATATTCGGCGCGTTATTGCTGACATACGGCCTCAATTGCTGCAAAAATTGGTCGAAAATTGGGCCTCCCGGCTGGAATTTATTCGAGTCCACTTGCCCGAAATCATTTTTAAAATATAATCATAGCAAACCCTTATCTTTATAATAAAGCTAAATTCTTGGCCACAACATTAAATTATATGCGTTTTATTTCTTCTTGAAAACCACACGTCTAAAAACACCCTGTATAAAACAAAATAATATATTTTCACGTACTCTTTTTATATGTTTTCAATAGTTCGTCCGATGCAAATATATAAATCTTCAAAAAAAAATAGAGATTTTGAAAAAAAAAACTTAGGCGCAAATTGTCAAATTGAATTTGAAATTTAGAACTCTGAAATTGCCGCATTTAATATTTTTATACATTTTTTTTTTTTTTTTATATATAGGTAAACTTCTATGCTTAGACTTGGAATAATTCGAATGCTCTTACTAGTTTCTTTACTTTTCCTGCTTAAAGTAATGAAAAAAATTGTTTAAAATAGTTTCTAAATCAGTAAACAGACACATTTTGGTTTCATTACAAACAATTCCGATAGCAGAACTTAGTTCATTTAGAAGCCTTGTTTTAATTTTTATACATTAAACAAAAATAAAACCAGCTGTTCTAGAATTCCAACCGAATAATAAAGGATCGGAAACGATTTCATTAAAATGTACCGTTTTGTCACTTTCAGAAGTATTTCGAGAACTGATTTCACATCACTCAATGCAAATTTCATAGCATCAATTACCAATTAAGTCCAAGCACAAAGTACTTCTGAAAGTGTCAAAACGGTACATTTTAATGAAATCGTTTCCGAAAAACATGATGCGGTTGGAAATCTAGATAAGCGAGAAAAAAAAACGGTTTCTTTTTGTGCTTTGTTTGCATGTTCTTTGTTTTCACAAAATATTTCAAAGATTTGAATTAATTTTTATTTATTTTTCACTTTTTTACTGTGATCTTACTTTGAATAACTTTTAATGGGTAAAAACTTTATTTAAATATTTTCTTCATTTTACGTTTTATTTTTTTTTATTGTTTTTTAAGCACTTCAAATTTTATTGTATATTGTATATATTTTTTAAGTTAAATATTTTAGTTTTATTAACCAAATTTTTCATTTTTTACACTTTTAAGTTCACTATTCCTATTTATAATTAATTAAAATATTCTTTCGTTTTAAACAATAATTTTTATTTATTTTTTTTTGTTTTTTTGTGCGCAATAAATTGTATTCCATTTTAATTACAAAAAATAATATATATTTAAAAAATTATATCTCACAACACTCTTGTTTCATTTAAATTCTGCGCCGGTTATAAATTTTTTTGTTTGAAAGACTTTTCTTTTTCCAATTTGTGCAACCGTCACAAACGCAATTAAATCCGCAACTGAGTTAGAAAACGAAACGCTTCGCTATTTTATAGAAATTTTCTACGTTTTCGTGAAATATTGAAAGCCGAGGCGTACGTAAAGCTTTTCCGACAGCGGAAAAGCTGCACAATTTGTTCGATATTTCGTGTTGATTTTTTTTTTTGTTTTTGTTCGACTTTCAACTGCTTTCAATCTGTTGCTTCGTTCAATTTTTGACGTTCCTTTTGCTCTTTCTATTTCAATCTTTTTCTGTTAACAGGTGTTTTTATTGTTGTTTTTGTTGTTATAACAAATTTTTGACTTTTGGCGCAAAAAAAAAATTTATTAAAAATTGAAAGTGCACTGCAAGAGTACGATGATAAGTAGATACAAACTGTGTAAATACTTTACAAGTTGAAGTGAAGATTTCTTAACTACTAAAGTTCGCGTAAAAGATAAATTTACTCTCTGTAAAGAATTTCACACATTGAAACCACTTGTTGATCAGAGTTTTTGATGCTTTTCAACTTGAGTAATAAGAAAATCACGCTTTTCATTAAAAAATGATGCACTATCATATTTTATTACCTGACTTGATAGTTACTTTGCTTTTATTATAAATTGAATCTAATGTGTTGTAAATAAAACGTCCTAAATAAAAGTTGGGGTAGAAGTAGAAATATTATTTCTTTAAATTTATTTTAAATCAACATCAGACTTCGTCGTCGTTTTATGCGAAGCCGTAATAAGCGTGATCGTTTGGCATGGAAAAGAGCTGCTGCTGAGTTGAAAAAGTTGCTGTATGTAGTACGCAGTGAATTCTTTGATGACATGCTTCGCAATGCAGACCCCAACAAGAACTATGGGTTTAATTTTGTGGAAAGCGACACGTTGCGTAAAGAGGCAACCTTTGAGATACGTGCCTATCAAAGACTTCAACAACTCCTGGTGCCGCACGGATAAGGAGAAAGCTGAGGCATTTGCCGCTGAATTTTAAGGACGCTTCACACCTTTCGATCTAGCTGAATTAGATGATGTGCGAGACATCGCTAAGTTTCTGGAAAACAGCTGCACAAATATGCAGTCTATCAAGCCCATCTCTCCGCAAGCGGTTCGTCTGCAGATTAAAATGCTGAATTGATAGCAGATTAGCAAAGGCGATTCCTGCAATAAGTAATAATGTTATTGGTACTACGCTTCAATACCATGATTCGCATCCACCACTTCCCCTCCCATTGGAAGTGCGCTGTGATTATAATGATACAGAAACCTGCCAAACCAGAAAACCCTATTACGTCTTATGGGCCAATTAGTTTACTACCGACTTTCTCAAAAATATTTGAAAGAATTTTTCTCGGTAGAATGTTACCTGCTTTGGAATGTCCAGAGTGTCATTGCCGATCATCAGTTTGGCTTTAGGCATTACCATGGTACCGCAGAACAAGTGCACACAGTTTTTCAAAAGCAATATAGCTCTGCTGTTTTTCATTTGATAGAGTCTGGATTGAAGGCCTTCTCTTCAAAATTAAATCAATTTTGCCTACATCGCAGTTCCTTCTTTTGAATTCGTACTTGCTTAACCGTGCCTTCACAGTCGAAGCAAAGATGTGCGCTCAGGGATCCGACGCATTGCAACTGGTGTACCACAAGTCAGTGTGGTTGGTACTGTTCTTTATACTTTGTATACTGCTGATATGCCAATTCTTGTAAATGAGAACATGCTGACGATACGGAAATACTTGCAAACTCAAACTGTCCACAGGAAGCTTCCACTGACATAGATTTTCAACGTTGGACCAACCGCCGGAATATAAAAGTTAATAGTCACTGCACTTTTACATTGAGGCGAGGGAACTGAAATTTGAAGATATATTTGAAGTTACGTTTGTGGGAACATTTGAAGTGACGTTTTGGGCGAACATTTTGTAGGCATTTGGGCAGACCTTTGGAGGGACGTTTGAGGACATTGTAAGGGACATTTGAAGGAACATTTAGGGTTACATTTGGTGTTCTTTTTGGTGGACGTTTTGGGTAAATTTCTGGGCATATTTTGGCGAATATTTGGAGGGACACTGAGGGGGGGGGGGGGTCATTTTAAAAAACATTTTATGTGACATTTAGGTGTACATTTTGGGAATCTTTTTGTGGGACATTTTGGGGAAATTCAGAGGGACATTTTGGGTTGACTTTTAGGGACCATTTACGGTGGAATTTTGGGGTAACATTTGGGGAGGGGCTGTATTTTGTACTTGCAGCTAAATTAAAAGGTACCTTTTAGGGGACATTTGCAGGAACTTTTTGGGGAAGGAGTCATGGAGGAGAGGGAACATGGGGTAAGGAGCCATAAGGGAAGGAGACAGGGGGAAGGTTGCAAGCGGGAAGGGATGTAAAATGTTTATTTTAATATTTTACTATAACTTTTTTCTTGATGTAGTGAAAAACTTTCACATCAAAATCTCATTTGTGTTTGTATATGGAGGGTAATCTCCGGATTCACTACACATTTTTTAAAAATTCTATTACTATCACTATGGAAAAGGAAAACCAAAATCGTCATATCTCAGAAATTATTTGTGGTAGATGGATGATGAGATGTGGTACATACATATGTAAACGGCATCGAAAAATGGACGGCCCCTTATAAGAGAAAAACAAAAGGACCAGAACAGCGCAAATCGGGTAGGCTATGTATTGACCCTTTATTAGTTCGTAGTTTTGTGGAAGTGGGCAATGTCTTGCACCTCAGATATGAGAAGAACCAATTTCGTTATAACTCAAATATTTGAAGTAAATGAATATTTAAATGAATATTTGATACATAGTAATCTAGTTAACTGCATTTTGAAGAAAATTTATATTATTATTAGGATATGTTTCCCCTAAAGTTTAACAGAACTCTGAATTAATGGGCCTTAGTCTACTTGTATAAGTCAGCTAGTTTTTTTGTTTAGTATATATATCACAATATTGAGTAGCATAATTTACAATACCACACTCAGCGTAGTGCTGAGTACTCGTAACTGAACCTGAAACAATAGTCTCCGTAGCTTAACATTCTTTGTGAACAAAGATTTGCTGTTTTCTCTTTTCACATTAAATATATTTAGGTATATATTTATGAATGTAATCAAATTTTGAGCAACCAACGTTTTTATGCTCACAATCAGACATATTCATAGAAATTAACATAGTAAACGAGTGTTCGAAGTCTCAATTCATAATTCGTTTTCTAACTCTACATTATTTCAAAAAAAAAAAAAAAAAAAAAAATATTTGAATATGGAAAATTTGCAACAAACAAACATTGAAGCCAATACAAACGATTCATGGAATAATCATATCTTAACTGGAGTGCAACTTTTGGAAAAATTGGAAGAAGCAATAACCGAGGAGCAAGCATGGGCGTTCATTTTTCAAATTATAACTTCCTATCAGAAGACTATAAACACAAATAAAATACTAGCTGTGAGAGACTTTGAAATTTCTAAGCTATATGAGAAGTTCATTATTCATCGCAATGGATTGGTGAGCTTTGCTTCAAACAGTATTATAAAGAGACAAGAGTACTACAACTTTGAAGATAATGCTCTTATTCAAGTATCACATAAAAAGTTTTTGGAAAAAGTCGCTGTATTCGTTTATAAAGGCTTAGATTGCAATTTAAAATATGATGATCAACGCGAGATTACAGAAGAACTCGAGCAAATACTGATGCATATGATTGGCGACAATACAAATGAAAACGATCTACAAAATATAATTGAAACGTGCAAATGTCGCATCAAAGTCTTGCTACCGGACGATTATTATGAAAAAATCTGTTGCCATTTTGTAGCAAATTGGTTCTCAAGAACAACGGCACAAATTACAGATAAGAAGCAATCAAATTTCAATGTTTCCGCTGAGAATAAATTGTGTGAGAACCGTGTATCAAAGCATGGCTTTCCATGCGAATATAAAAGCGCGGCATTTGAAATAATATTGGAAGATATACGTTTGAAGAGATATCAACTGAAGAGCGTCCGAGAGCCGAAATGCAACTTAAAACAGTCTGTTGAAGAAAATCCGTTGCTGAAATCAATTCGATCAGCAATGCCGTTGAAAAAGGCTTCCGAGCGAAAGTTAGCACCGCCAATAAAACGTGAACGTACACCACGCGAGTTGATGCTTGAAGAAATACGCCGTGGTAAGGTTCTCCGTAAGACCATAGCTCCAAATTTTGATAAACAAAATACCACAAAAAAATGTTATGATCCTATGGAAAATCCCCGATCTAATCAGCGTCTCATTAAAGTCGATTACTCTTTACTGCAGATTGACTTTGGCATCGATGAATCTTTTAGCTGCAGCTCCAACACCACTGGTATATGTTCCTGTTACGAATATTCTGAAGCAAAAATTTCATTAATGGAGAAAAGCGAAAAGGAATCTGCAAATCGTAATATTGTTGAAATGCTTAAAACTTTATTAGCATCCTTTCGTCGAATGCGTTGAATGAGTTTTGTAAGTTAATGTTAGAAATTTGTTAATTGTTACCTTATGTTATTCTTATTTATGTTGTATACATAACTTTATTTTTGTTATATGTAAAGTCAAATCCAAGTAATCCATTATACTTAATTGTGCTAATTAAAGAAACTAGTTTATAAAAACAAAACTTTTGAACCCCAAATGGATGCTAATTTGAAGACCACATTTTGAAAAGAAAAAGTGTTTGTCTAACGAAATAAATCGCTCTACGAATTAGTTTCTCATTTTTAATATTCTTCAAAAATTTCTCAGTGGATAACGATTTGAATGGATGTGGCTTGCCGTTCACACTGGACGCTCGTTTCAGTAAAGTCATGCATCGAAAAACACAAAACTTTCCGTTATCTAGGTGAATGGCCCGAATGAAAAAAAAAATGCAGAATGTTTTTCGTGTTCATCGCAACCAAATTACTTACTCAAAAAAAATGTAAATGGTTGTTTCCATTTTTATGCTACAAACTAGTCTTATATATCAGCTTATGACAATATTTTCCGTATCTCTGTTAGTTTCGGAGATACAGGTCAAAATGTAAAAAATATTCGGTTTTTGACCAAAAAACTTTCAAATTAATATTTTATTTGGAGACATCCACTAACCTAGCTAACCTAGTGATAACCACCACTGTATTCAGCGTACCCACATTAAGTAAAATAGACCTATCTCATTAGCTCCTAAGCCTCTAGAATAGTGTTATGGAAAATAATTTCGAACATATTTCCGACACGGAAACGTCTGATAAATTTCATCATGGAGGTCCAATTTTCCACCACTTTTTCAATTATTTGAAGCGGTGTCTCATGAATAATGCGCTCGATATTGACTTCCAAGGCTGAAATTGATGCTGGCTTTTCCGCATAGACCAACGATTGTAAGAATTCGCACAGAAAGCAATCCAGCTGTGTCAGATCACAGGATCTTATAGGCAATGTAATCGTTTCTATAGATTACTATGTTGTCGTCACACATTCTCCTCAATAAATCGATGGTTGTTCCAGAAGTATCACATTTGTCACCATCCTGTTGAAATCAAAGGTCTTCCAGACCATTTTCAAGTTGATTGAGTGTAAGTCTTTGTATGACGATTTGCAAAACCATCCTGTATGTAAATATACAAATGGCTTTACAATAAGTTGCTACATTAAAAATTAAATATTTCGCCTCAAAACCACCAGACGGACGGACAAGGCTACTTCGATTCGTCTGTACTGTAAAGCTCGAGTGTACAGCTTAATACCGAAAATTATTGAAATTTACATTTATTGAAAAAGATCGAAATGAACATTTTAAAACTTGCTACGGAATCTGATGTGGCGACGCTTGCGATGTATAAGGAAATCGGTATTTGAATATAGCTGATGCTGTTTTTGTTGATTCTTCTTTTGTTATTGTTGTTGTTAAGGCACCTGTTGTTGTTGCTGTCAATGCTGCTGTTGTTGTTGCTGCTGTTGCAGCTGTGGTTGTTGTTCATGCGGCGGTTGTTGTTGCTGTTAATGCTTCTGCTGTTCACTTGAAACTCAAAAACAAAACAAAACTTGTGTTTTACCAGGCGAAGTTAAAAAAAAAAAAAACAACAACAACATAGCAACCATACAACTAACTGTCACTGATGCCAACCAATCCGTCCGTGGCAGTGATATTGACTAACAATATTTATGGACCACTTAAAATATATACTTTGTGAGGTCTCTGATGCCTCCTTTAATGCGTTAAAAACTCAAAATTATAATACTATGCACAATACGGTGAAGAGTGTAAAATATACTCGTACATTCTTTACTCAATTTTACGTTCTATTTTGGGTAGTTTAAGTAATTCTCGAGAAATGAAATGCACAATTTCTTATCTATTTTCTGATACAGATATTTTAAAAATAGCACAAACTTTGCACAAGTATTTTGATAACCGAGTGAGTTTGGCATAACCTTGAACACAAAAGACAACGCTTCCCAAACTACTTCCCATTTCGTATAACTTTTGTCAAAAACTTAGCTAAAAGAACAAATGCAGAGGCTTAGTTTCAATTATTGCGAATGCTTGCGACATGCGTATACGGATTAATAATAAAAACGAGAACAAATTGAAACTACATCGATTGTATCTTAAAGTTGTTTACTTCATCTCAGTGCCTCCTTGCATACATAAAGTATTAGAATTTAAACATATAATAGCAGTTCTCAATTTCATCTTAAACACGAAAAAGCCATTATAATGCTTAACCAAACAAGGTACTAAAAACAAAACCGCAGCTGATAAATCATTAATGGCGAATAAAGCCATTGTGGAGTAAGCTTAAATTGAAAATTGATGAATTATTGAAAACAAACAAAAGTGAAATGAAGAAATAATCGAAACAACAAACAGATACAAGACATGATGCGACATTGCTAAATATTATACTCGAATAAAGATACTTATATGAAATAATAATAATAATAATAATAATAATAACAATAATCTAATATAATGAAAAGGAAAGTGAATGTGCGAAGACTCGAACTGAATGACAGAGAGCAAACAATGACATAAAATAAAACAAAAGTATCTAACGAGTTTGAAATCGAAAGGAATCGAATCGAATTGAATGCTAACAATGAGCCTGTCACGGCTCTAGTGAAAGCAACAAATGTCTTCAAGGATTGTGCGTCCTGTTTTTATAGAACTCTACATGCGTGTATCTGTGTGTACGTGTGGAAACCAATAACAGACTAAACCAATTGTGTATAAAAGATAGAGACAGCAAAAAGCAAAAAAAAAAACCTAAACAAAGTAGAATATCAAGAAAAAACAAGTTTAACTACAATCGAAGCTTTATACCCTGCACGGTTTGCAAATTTTTACAGAAAATTTACAAGAATGTTTAGAATATGTACAATATACAAAATGTAAGTCTAAAACATGTGTTAAAAAGAAAACAAATAAAGTTTTTATGTAATCAGTAATCTTACAATCATCCTAAGCAAAAGAACGCTCAAGTGAGAAATTTAATAAATAAACAGAAATGTACGTAGATATATATGAAAAATAGACCTAAAAGACAGAGAAAGAGACAGATAAAAAATAAAACAAACAGACGAACAGATAAACGGACAAACAGACAATCAGTTAAACAGATAGATATATAAATATATAAACAAATAAACAGATAAAGAGAAATAACATTAATAATAACAATCAGACAAATAGATATAAACGGACAGACAGATAAGCAGATAAATACATAAACAGATGATCCAAACAATCAACCAGACAGACACACACACATATGAACAAACATGCAAACAGACGAACGGACAATCAGATAAAAAGATAAACAGATAACAGAAATAACGTTAAATCAATTAATAGATAATAGAATAGATAACAGATCATCAAACAATTAGATAAACAGATAAAATAAAGACAGACAGACAAATACACACATAAACAGATAAGCAATAACAACATAAAATCAAATAATCAAACAGACAAATGCACAAACAGACAGACAAACCTAACTGCAGACAATCGAACAAACAGACAACAATGAATAAGAACAGACAGAATTATAAAGAATGAAACTGACAAATAATAGAATTAATAAACAGATAAACAGATGGACAGATGGACCGATAACTTAAATTATCAAGTTAATTGTTTAATTGATAAATTGATGATTTGAATAGGTAAATAGATATACAGATAAACAGATAAATCGATCAATTGATTAAAAGATTATTTGAGTCTTCAATTAATTGCTTAATTGAAAAATTGAAAAATTGAAAAATTGATAAATTGATAAATTGATAAATTGGTGAATTGATAAATTGATAAATTGGTGAATTGAATTATAGATTAATTGATATTGATGAATTGAATTAAACAGATAAACATATCAATAGATAAATTAATTAACTGATTAATTGATGAATTGCTAAATTGAAAAGATCAACGTGAACAATGAATCAGAACAAACAAAATTATAAAGAATAAAAACAGACTAATAATAAAATTAAGAAATAGATTAATAGATAAATAGACAAACAGATTAACAGAATAAAAAATAAACGGATGCACGGATAAACAGATAGATACATAATTTGATTAACTGATTAATTCATAAATTGATAAATATCTGATTGTATGTGTATCTATTTATCTATTAGTTTGAAGAGTTTTCTTTTGTGTTATGCTATAACTCACTCGATTGCTATTTATAAAATTTATAAATGGATAAACAGAGAAATAAATTAATCGTTAACATAAATATGTAAATATAAATATATAGATCAAATAACCAAACAGCCAGACATTCAGGTAAATAGAAAAAAGGATTAACATACGCAGATAAACAGATAAACAAATAAACAGATGAACTGATAAATTGATACTTCAAATACAAATACACAGACAAATAAACAGCAAAATAGATAAACATACAAACAGATAAACATAAAATCAGAAAAACAGATTAATAGACAAACATTTAAACAGTTAACCAGTTACAGTTGAACAGATAAATAGTTAAATCAAATAAATAGACAAACATAGAATCAAGTCTGAAAGTACATTGTTTTAAAGTATTTTTTTTTTTAAATTTCTTAGGGGCACTATTTATAGTTGCCTGTTTTTTCTGTACTTACTATATTTTTTTTTGTCATAGCGTTTCATACTGTTTGCTTAACTTGTAATAACCGCTTACAGCAACAAATAGGGTATAAAAACATAAGGTGCTAACTGTGCTGCTATTTATAGGAATATGTAAAAGAGAGAGTGTGAAGGTCGCTGGACATATTCTATACGGGGATACATACATCAAGCAGTATGTATGACAGCAGTATAAAAAAATATATACAAGAAATGTTTCTTTAATTTCCTGTCATCAATACAAATGAAGCTTTATAATGGATTGATACCAACTGAGTCCTTAGCCCACTTGTCACATGTGGCCCAGCATAAATAAATTTGTACATTGTATTTCAAAAATCTATATGTATAAAAACTATATTCACTTTTATGTATGATAACAATATTAATGCATGAACATAACAACTAAATCCGGTTTTACTCCAATTCAATTAGAATTTCAAACGTCTGATGGCGCGATAATGATAGCCATCATCAGTCAGCACTGCGCTCTCCTCTTCTGGACCCTCAGCCACAACTTTGCCAGCAACAAGTGGCGGCAGATATTCGCGATTAAGTGGTTCCGGTTCTGGCTCTCTTTCTGGCAGAGGCTCAGAATCCGGCTGTTCTAGCTCTTCGACCAATTCTTGTAGTTCTGGTGCAGGTTCCTCTGGTGCTTCAAGTTCCGGCTGCAGCGACAGATCAGGTATGACATCGGGTTGTCTATAATGATAACCATCGCCAGCGAGAACAGCCGATTCCTCGGGTGCCTCTTTGACTGCTGGTGCTTCTGTGGGCACTTCGGTTGTAGTAGATGCTTCAGTTGTTGTTGTTGTTGTCTCCTCAACTTCCGCTGCAACTGTAGTAGTTTCTGCTGGTTGCTCCGGTTCATCCGCTTCAACCGTCAAGGGTGCCGCTTCCACTGGCGGCAAATATTCAATCGAGATCTTAACTGCTTCGTGCACAATGGGTGCTGCTGGTGGCAGATATTCTCGATTCAGATGCAGCGCTGCCTGTAGCTCCACAGGCGGCAAATAGTCACGGCTGGGCAGCGGTTGTAGCACCACAGGCGACAAATACTCTAGCGGTAGGTGGGAAACATCGCGACGCTGACGATGGCGATAGCGTAGCTGACTCACTGTTTTGTACTCATAACCATCGGCGCCTAGTGCGGCTGTGGGCAGCTCAGTTGCGGCTACTTCTTCCGCTGGTGCCTCAGTACTAACAGCTTTTGGTTGTTCTTCTTGTCCAATTTCCAAACGCGCTGCTGCCGGTGGCAGATAGTCATAGGCCGGCTCAGCGCTCAATTCCGATACATCACGTCTTAGACGTGATGAACCCGATAGACTGGCAGCTGAGGCTGCAGCAATGACGCAGAGTGTGCGCAATATGGTTTTCTGTAAATGCAAAATAGTATTTGTATAATTAATTATAGAAATTTGTATACAAGTCATATACGCATAAAGTGTGAAAGTGTGTATTATTAGTTTGTTAGAGAGTACGTAACCCTCAATTCTCAAAGAAAAATTGTGTGAAATCTAACATAACAAGTCTTTTTATAATAATTTGACTGTTTTCTGTATGCAAAATGTGTAGAGGCTAATTCAAGTACTTCTTAAATAGGACTTGAATTATTTGGTAAAATAGAAATAGTTACTTATCAACTCTTTAAACTGTTAAATTTACAAAACAAAATTTATATTTCCTTTATATATATATTTCCTCTTCAAAGTGCAAAACGGACCAGTTCATCGAAAAGTGAAATTGGGAACGCGGGTGTATTTAAAATAGACGGCTTGAACATGGTCAGCATCAATCAGTAATCAGTCATCACACTCCTAAGCTTGTCAGTCGATGGGAGATATGTCAGAAACTTCTCCATACCTGGGCGAAAGGTGCGTTCCTAATGTCCATATCACGAGACGAAATGACACAGAGGAATGTATTTTATCGAAGTTTCACCATTTATTGTTCAGACAAGAAATCGTGGACGTCGGAAAGATCTAACGTATTGAACTCACACACCATTGAGAGCTATACGGATGGATATACTTGATGGAAGGAGTTACAGCTGCAAGGAGTTATAGCTCCAAGGACTTACTATTGGGTGTCAATGGGAAAAAAATCACCAGTATCCTCCAAGCAGAAATGTGAGTTCAACCTAGATAGAAGCAACCACAGCTGTGATATTAGAATTCTATCAGATAGGCAGGCTGCGTTGAAAGCACTTGACTCCAACGTAGTTAAGTCAAAGCTAGTGCTTGAAGCAAATTATCTATTGGAAGAATAGGGCGAACACTAGATCAACTCGTCAGAATCAAATTAATAGAAAAGGAATTGACAGTTCGTGTCTTATGTGTTATCTATGTCGGTCGATCTATTTGCACATTCTTCTGTCAGTCTGACACTCCATCATGTTTGCCTATTTTCACTGTATTTCTATATATGTCTATGTATTCGACTGTCTGTCTTTTTGTCTGACTGTCTGTCTGTTAAGTATCATGTTGCAGTTTTAACTTACTGGAAGATTTTGCGAAAGCGAATACATAAATTGTTCCTGGTTTCACTTTCTGCAGAATTTCGTAAATTGAATTCACTTGGCTTTGAAAATTGTGAATGTAAAAACTGGAATGGGCTGGAATATATATATTCTTCTCTCTCTCTCTCTCTCTCTCTCTCTCTCTCTCTCTCTCTTCTCTCTCTCTCTCTCTGTCTCTATCTAACTATCTTTGTATGTACACTTTAACACTTCCCCATTGGACAATATAATTACTGTGAAAACTGTTGTCAGAGAAAACTGCTTTCGAAAAATTGAAGCCGTCAGTAGGGACAGTTATTCCAGTTACTTCTAGAATAAAAGCATCATAGCCCACATAGCCCGAACCACCATAATAATACCACTGCATTTGTACACCGGACGTCTCATTTTAAAAAAAATGGCAATTTTGACTGACCACCATGAACACCGAATTTGACGCCGCTAGACTTTTCCCTGTGGGTTATTAAAAATCCAAGATCTATGGCAACAGGCAAAAGCAATATCCGACGTTGAAATACTTTCTGAACTATTTGAAATACTTGGAAAAATTATGGAAAATACCGAAACAAGAGCAGGTTTTGCCATTAATTCTGAAGCCATTCATTTTTAGAATAATATTTGCAAAAGTAATCATAACCAGAAAAGTTTCAAAATAAATGAAAAATCACTTAAACTGCATAACAACTTTTTTCTAAATGCTTAACTAGCCCAGTCTCAATAATTAATTTGTCTTCCCGACTGTATAGTGCAATGGGTATCCCTATATTAGTACTGACGTAAGTATATGAACTTGTCCCTTAACTTTAGCTTTGTAAACTTGTCCAACTTGTAACCTTGACCATCCAAAAACTTGTAACATTTTTATATTACATTTCACTTAATTATATAGCACTCACATAAACCAAAGGTTCAGTTAAAGTTTCAATGTTTCACAAAAGTTACCACGAGCTACTGATTTCTAACATATTAGACGTTCTATAATATTAGACTTTGGTCAGTAAAGATTCCCAAAAACGTGCAACTTTACGCCTATAAACATTTTAGTAGCATATGTAAGACGCACTTGACAGCGCTTGAAAAGTATTCAAACTTCGGTTTAACCGAAATTAATATATTCTCTTATTCTTTTTTTGCTATCTTGTTTTTTACCATTTTTTTCGACAGTTTCTGCCAATTACAAAACACTGTTTAACTGCTCCAGATACGTGAAACTGAACTGTTGTCGATTTTGAAATGAATTGAAATATTTATACGAAAAATTAACACCCGAAAAAAATGTTAAGTCAAAATATAGAGCTCCAACATGTTGCAGCTCAAAAAAAAAAAAACGTATACGAAATATATTTTTTTTTCTTCATTTTCCTTTTATGTATAGGTATACAGCCGCTTCAATAAACATCCCAAAATACTTAATGACTTGACATAAGCGCCTCAAATCAACACTTTCAAGCATCATTAACTGCTTCAAACCGCTTGAAAACATCAACGAACGTGTTTTAAGTCAACTTCAAACCATATCAAACCTGTTGCTCGAACACCTAAGCTCAAACATGTTCGCACCTGTGCGCATGCGCTTTGCGCTTGAGTAAAGAGCATTTAATCGCTTTTAATGGTGTATCAAACTGAACGCATTGATTTAAAATTTGTCGAATTGTATTCGATACGCCTCGGTTTCACTTCAAACTGAAACAGTTAGCCATGGTCATGGCTGCTTTTGAGCCCTGTGTGTATACGCGTTGTGAGACTTAAGTTCCATTGATTGACACTTAAGCTAAGTCTCCCTCAACCAGTAACCAGTAACAATGAACGTAGAAGCATCACAAAAACGTCAGCATCATCGTTATTATTATCAGACAAATATCAAGACAAGAAAACAAATAATGCCCATTGATGACAGCGGATGGAAATAGTTGGTGAAGCATTTGGGAGCGCCATGAAACGTGTCTCCATGACACTTTACTGTGTCAATATATGCCAAGCAATAAGAATATTTCGCATTCAATTTAAAAACTGTCAATATTAAATCATATTTTTGTGTTGTTTTCCGCTTTTTCATTATGCATTTAAGGTTTCTTTTTTTTAAATATGGACGAGGGCTGTATAATAAGTCAATTAGTATTATAACAATTGTGGGAGACTGTGTTTACAATGCTTTTTTTCCTTTAAGATAAACCACAATATCTTACCTGCCAAAACCAATATAAGCGGTAGTACCCTTAAAAACTCCAAATTTGATAAAATATTCCACAAAAGTCCATATCAGACCCTTTTTCAGTTGTATTGGGTGTACAACTTTGCATCCACAATTTTCCTATAGATGGCGTAGGCGGTGTGCAGTAGTCGAAATAAAACGTCAGCGTGTAGTACTTTTGGGCATCTTGTTAACATAACCATATATCACCAGTAGTCGATTTGTGTTTACATAATTAAGTTCCTGCTAAAAAATGTCAGTTTATGAGCCCAATTATTGCCATTTGTGGAAGGTGTCAATTTATTTCTTTACTATGTAGAAATCTAGAACAAAAATCTCACCGAATACTCTCAAGCACTAATGCAAGTCAAGAAGATTTATCAAGACCATTGGGATTGACTTAAAATGCAATTTCAAAATGATTCAAAAACCTGGAAATAATTCATAAGCAAGAATATTGATTGCCATATGAGTTGAAACCGAAAGACTTTGAAAGGTGTTTTTTCACACGTAAACAGCTGTTTGAAGGACAGAAAATTGATTTTTGCATCGAATTGTAATTGGCGATGACATGGGCTTAGAACGGCCAACCAGCAACATCAACGACGAAACCAAATATCAATGGATATCAGCTGATGAGCTTATGTAGTCCGCTATAAGCTAATAAAACCCAATGATACCGTCACGGTGGATCGCTACCAACAACAATTGAAGCGTTTAAGCCAAGTCTTTACGAAAAACTGCAGAAATTCGAGATTAGACACAATAAAGTAATTATTCAGCACTACAATTCAAAACCCTATGCTGCAAAACCCTTTAAAATCAAGGTGGAAACACTCAAAAGAAACAGTGCTCCTTCCGATTACCACTTGTTCCGATCGAAAACATTTGGCCTGACTGTGCAGCAAACTCATAATAGCAATGAGAAAACCAAAATTAGATTAGTTCTTGGATTGCTTCTAAAAACGAATCATTCTTCCGGCGCGGAGTCCGTATGCTGTAAAGATGGTGAACAGTAATGGGTAACGATGGGCAATACTTTGAACAATCTATTTGTAATCATTTCTGCTAAATAAAGCCTCAATTTATGGGGATAAAAACGGCGGGATCAAAGTTAAAATAGATTCATTCCACATTCTTTTAAATATTTTTTATTATAGTTTGGCATGATTTTATTCAAAAATTGTTTAGCCTACTTTGTAATATAGTTTGTATGAAGCAAAGTTGTGAGGCAATCAAGTCCTACTATGAAAAAGTATGGAGTATACAGGGTGTGATACAGTCGAGCAACTCGACTATACCTCTTTCTTTGTGTTTTAAAAACATTTTTGAGAAATACCATTTATGCGAAACACGGTATAGCAACTTATTTTGCTCATAGCTCCATAGAATATCCATTTCACTATGCTACACCTAGTTTAAGAGGTAGTCCCAATATAAACCCATCGCTCACTTTTGGGTTTTTTCATAAAAAACTCATTTAATACTAATTTGAAATATAATTTGGTGGCTTCTAAGCAGACATAAATACTCACTCGGTTTTACCAATTTCAACATTTAAATCCAAAATGTATCTTTTAATTTTCATAGACCTATCATATTGCCCTCGATTTACTGTATCAACCTTTATTTTAGCTTTGCATTTTCAATGTTAAATGTAAACGTCCGTAGCTGTTTTTGGGTCCGTGGCCGATGCTGCTGCCCGAGGGTCATTAGCTCATGCATCAATATTTTTGTATTGTTTTTAGCTTGTAAATGAATTACTTTATTGATGATAAAGCGTTTTTTTTTTTCTTTTTTTTTTCATATTTTAGCTCTTCACTCGTTCTAAGTTGGCCAAGTAAGTCACGCTTTTGTTACATTTTTGATTTGTTTCTCTACATCTTCTTCTTCTTCTCGTTTTCCATTTACAAATCTCAGTTTCCCATTTAAATGACTTGAAATATTTGATTTTTCCTTGATTAATGCTTTGCAGCCACAGAAATTAACTTATATCATGTTTTCTCGCGGCTATTAAAATACGTTTTAGATACATTGTTTTTATTTCAGATTATTTAAGTGTGTAATCATTTTCTGTCGTATTTAATCCAAATTTGAAAAGAATTTCAGAAAATCAATTTTTGAAAGTATTAAGGTCGTTTGCTTTAGTTGGAGCTAAACGACGCATTAAGCTTAAATAATAATTTACTTTAATTAGTTAATTTTTTATGAATTTCTTACTTAAGTATTAAACCCAAAAGATGAACTGAGTACAGGCATTATTTTCAATTAAAATAAAATTATAGATCACTTGCTCTACTCGGTACAATCAGAAACCGTAAATGCACTTTTAAAAGTAGTTGACCCATTTGGGTTTTCAGTCCCCCAGTAGCTTATTAACGCGTGAAGTGGGCCTTATCCGTCATGATGACGCGTTGCCAAAAATTGTGTTCGATTGCCTTGATGTTTTTCATGTTTCTGGCATACTGAACACGTCTAGGCTTGTCTGATGGCAATAATTTGTGAGTCATTTGCATCTTGTATGGAAACTGCTTCAAGTCGAGCTTTAATATCCACCGCAGTCGATGAAGACATGCTAAACTGCTGGACGCGGCGACGATGAGATACTTCCGGAAGTAGCCTCAGCTCAATGGCGTTTTCTAAGGGCGATTCGCAGGCACAGATGTTGCCACATTACCAGCTTCATATAGGTTAAAATTGCAACAAATGTTAATCTTATAGCAAGTTCCATAGGTGACCACGAAATGACGCACCCAGTAGCTAAGAAACATAGTTATAAAAGATCAGGATAAGACAGATTGATGTAAAGAGTCAAGCGTAACAAATAGTTATCGTAAAATAACTCCTGTTGAAAGAGAATCACCTGCCAACTTTCCTATGCCAGAGGTAACTGGGATAAAGCCGCTTTAACCTCCAACGGCAGGAAATCCAACTCCACATCCAAGTGATTGACGTGTGGACTGCAATGCGCTCGAATGCCTACGGTGCTTATTAACCGTAGGCATTCGCAGGTATCGATGGAGTATTGCATTACGTAAGTTTTACGACGCCGACAGCAACTATTGAAGCATCATTAAGTGACATCAGGCAAACTTCTCCTCCGCAGCGAGAAAGTAAAATACTACGACTTGCTGCCAATAACACATTCCAACGATTGTCCCATCTGCTGAAGCCATCCAGGAACTACTGCGAGAGCTTCGCCACCTCACTACGGCTAACTGTGTTGGCCACAAAAACAGTGTCATCTGTGTAGGGAGAGAACATTGTGTTAGGTGCAACTAGAGCCAATTTTTTGCATATCGAAAGTGTTTGAATCGAAGTAAGTTGCATGTAATTCTATAAAACAAAAAATCAGTTTGGTGGGAACGTGTATTTGAATTATCAGTATACGATGAAGACAACTGACTGTTTGACAGCTGGCCTAAACTCATATCATGTGAGCCTTCTGATTCCGTAATAGACAATTCAATGGCTGTATTTCCGAATGCGCGGGCACCTTGAATTCCAGCCAAAACCATCCAAAATATAGGCCGCAGATTGTTGATATCTCTCTTTCTATTGATAGTACAACCTACTGCGAAAATGGGCCGCCGCCAGTGGCATCGACTTTCTTTTTGTTGTTTGACGACTTTTTGCGAATTACAGTTTTCCAATCTAACCATGACTGAATGGACAATGAATGGACAATAAGTTATTACATTAAAAAAAAAAAACACTTGTAAGTCGTACATACTTTTTTCCAACCAGTTATATCTTTCGACGCTGCACCTGCAGCATTTAGCGCGTTAGTCAAATCTTTTCCCACTACAACACGGTCGCCTTTCACGAAGCCATTAGCCAAATCGCTGTTTTCGGGCATCACCTTAACAATAATCTGCTCCTCCTCCATGCTTCTATGTGTGCCCCTATAAATGAATCTGTTTTTAATTAAAATCGCCGCTTACATTTTCATCTTTCCTTATATTTTGGCTGAGTCTCGAATAAAATAATGTCCAATAGCTGTTGATATCTAACACTTTACCAGTTATCGATTGACAGAAAACTTATCGAAACAAGCGTGAACAGAAACTTTTGGCATTGGAAGCAGTAGCTAACTTTTACTTTATACTTTTCAGTTTTGAATGCAAAGCTAGATTTCTTAGCAAGTTTTTTAAAAAATAATTCAAAATAAACCAAAGCTCAACCCGTGCAATGGAAGTTGTGCAAAATATCTAAATACTACATCAGAGAATGAGAATTAAGACATAAGACAAACAGCAATTTTATATTTAAATGCGCAATTTGTCAATTACTTTTGATACTACAAACAAAATAGTATAACTTTTCAAACCGAACAATTTATTCGTTTTTCGGTTTTGAGAACACGAAACAATACAGATTCCGACAAATTTGTCGTTATTGGGAAGAAAACTGCTTGGAATTGCATGGAATTTGAACTATCCTCGGCTATAACTCAGCCATTTCGATCGAAACAAGTTGGATATCGTTGAACGCGTAATTTAATCATCTATCATGTATCTCGATCGCTGGTTTACCATTCAGTCTTGTCGCTGGTTTAAGTAAAATCATAACACGATAAACACAAATATACCGTTATCTACGTTAATTACGCTAATGTAAGAGAAAGTTTTTAACCTATTAAAATTTAAATTTGTAGCACCCAAGCCCTCACCTTGAATCTGCCACTGCCTGCGAAGCACTTTCTAAGTTTCATGTTAGCCCGCGGGCTTTCTACCATAGGGAGGACATATTTCGCAATTAAATAACAGTTGCTGATACGCTGGCATCAGTTCGGACTTCTCTGAATAACACTGTCTAAGAAGGACGGAAGAAAAACTATCACCACATTGTCATCCGCATAGGAAACAACTTGCACCCAACCTTGGGGAAGTTATAAATGTATTAAATTAAAGATTTGCCCAATAAATTCAAGCTCTCATATTCTCATATACATGAAATATTAAATCATGGCAACACTTTTTTCGTGTATACTATAACACGCCGATGTGTTTCACTCCATTTGCTAATTCATTAGTAATTTGCATGCGGGCTGAAGAACGCAGTGTTTTCCAAATGTTCCAAATGCGTATCAACTTAATTTTCCAACCGAACTAACTCTAATGCAATTTGGGCCACGGGAAAATAATACAAATGATGCTGGGCTCTGAAACGTAGTTAAATGAATTCTGAGAATTGCACAAAATGCATTTGGTTGTTTGGTAGTATTCAACTGCAGGAAAACCGCACAATGCCAAAAGGTAAAAAGGTTTTTTTTTTTTAATTTTTTTTCCAAGTTATTTGTTCGAAATGAAAACTATACAATTCGATTATTATCTACTGCCCACCAGTTTACATGGAAAATCTATTTGAAATTGCAATTTGTTGAAGTACTTTTGCATAAATTCATTTCCGCTGCGAGCATTGGTGAGCAGAAAAATCAAATTCTGCCATCATTTCGCACACGATTTTGTATTCAAATGCAGAAGTAAAAGCATCAGTAAGCACGTAGTGGAACTAAATATTTTACTTTTCCATTAAACAAACAATGACAGTATCTCAACTCAGCGCTTCATTCAGTCTGTCATTCAGTCTGACATGCTGTCATTCAGCGGTGCTATCCAACTTTTTCAATTTGTACTAATCCGAACGCGTTTTCTCTTCTTTTTTTTAAATAAAAGTCGAATCATTTAAGAATGCTGCAGCTACTTCGCCATAGCATTCTATGTACAAGTTTATAGTATATAAGTACAAACCTGTGGATATCCTCTACAAAGAGCCAAGCGTACTAATATTTTTATTGGTAGAACGGATTTAGATAGCTTAAGTTAGCTTTATTGCAATTGATTGAAATTTTGTTCGTTTGCATTTGATTTTAGCTCAGGAATTCAATATTTTTTCATAAAATAAAAAAGTAACGAAAAATAGTATTATTGTCTAACTTATTTCGAAGTACAATGTGTTTTTCAAGAGGTATTGAGCTTTAAATTGAAATTTGTTCGGTAGCTAATTTTGTGGCATTAGTTAGTATTTCATAAATTATGAATTCGGGCATCAGGCCGCAACGGAAACGTCTGACGAACTACATCCTGGAGGTCCAATTTTCCAACACTTTTTCAATCATTTGAGGCCATACTTCATGCATAGAGTGCGCGATATTGACTTCCAAGTCTGAAATCGTTGGTGGCTTGTTCTTACCAACCAACGATTTCAAGTATTGTCACAGAAATTTTTCAGATCACACTACCTTGCGGTCCGTACATTGGATCCATTTCTATTCGCTCAATGAAACAATGATTTTTACAGAAGTATGGCATGTGGTGCTATTCTATTAAGACCAAAGCCCTTCCAGACCAGGTTCATGCACGTTTAGAAAAAAAATTCGTTCCACTTGAATCGATATCGGGCGCCATCGTGCCTCCAGCCCACAATCCGCACCAAATCGTGCAGTATTCGTAGAGTGTATGATGGATCTCCATTAGATTTTTTTCGGCTTATGGCTAAGCCATTACAGCAAAAGTAAGCCCCTTCGCGGAATAAAAATTTGTGGTAAAATAGTGGATGGACTTTTAACTGTTCAATTGGCCATTCATTGAAGTAAGGTTGCAAAACCTATTGAATCTTGTGAAGACTTAAGCCAATTAATTTTGTGAAAAATTTTTCACAGCGTCAATGGACAGAGATCAAGAACATACTTGTGAACAATGTCGTAAAAATTATTTGAGAACATGGGAGTTGAGGTTTATCCTCCCATTTGGCCGTTTCAATGTATGATTTAACAGGTTTTGCTAAGTGCAGACGAGCATTGTCGAGAAAGAAGATGATTTTGTCTCCCGTAATCGTTTCATTCGGTTTGAGTAGCTCATAGTAGAACAAACCATGCTGATCACATCAAATACAAAACATAAACTTAGATTCCTAAATATTTTGCTTCGCTGTTGAACTTAACCCATGACTTTTGCAATTAACAAGTCACATAGCAAAGCCATTTTGCATTGCCACTTACAATTCGTTGTAAAAATGCATTCTTCTTTCTGTAGTTCTAGCAGCTTTTCACAGGACTTTAAAATTCTTTGTTTCAATACGTATGGGACTCAATTTCGATACTTTTGAATCATTTCCATGGCTTTGAGGCGCTTGCTGACTTTTCGGCTTTTTCATCGATCAATGATTCGAATAAACATCCATAAACATCTGCATAAACATCCATTGAAATTTTATGACTTTCGGCAAGACATTTCTTCAGTCGAAGTAGAAAAAAGTAGAACTCTACGCAAAAACACTTTAAAAAGTTGAATATTTGAAATGATCCAGTCACGCTATCTCTTAGGAGACGCTACAAACTAATTCAAACACCCAACTTCAAAGAAATCAACGCCGGGTGGCAAGGGGCCCCTCTACTTCGAACACAACCACTTGCTCTTTTCATGAAATTCGATTATTCGATGTGTCTCCACGATGAGTGTGACGATGAAATTTTTTGTGATTTATTCATATACACCTTATCTTTCACACAACCGCAAAGAAAAAAATCGCACGAAGTTAAATCGCACAATCTTGCTGGCTAGTGGACGTCGAAATATCGGGAGATGATTCTGTCTGGACATCGTTGCTCCAATATATCAATTGTTTCATGCGTGGTGGGGCAGTTGACGCCGTTCTGCTGAAACGACATGTCGTCCAGATCCATATTGTTCAGTTGAGGCTATAAGAAATGCGTTATCGTGTACCTGTAACCAATGCCATTCACAGTCACTGCATTTCCGGGCTCATTTTCAAAGTAGAAAGACCCAATCACGCGAGCCTAATCAAAATTCATTGATGCAAATCATCGGTGAAGATGATTTGTTTCGAAAAATCGGCATTCACTGCATTTCGCTCCGTCACCATTTAATTGAAATAGCGACTCTTAGACTAAGTACAAGATATTTTGTAGATGTAGTACACACACGAAAGCAGCATTCCTTATTGTTGTTACAGGCAACCAACATACATTAAAATCCTTTCTATTCATATATACGAGAGTTCATGGTTTATACATTAGCTGCGAAATGCTAAAATTGCTATTGTACAAAATATGTTTGCTTTTAAATAAATTTCTAATAAATTTACAACTCAAAGCAAAGTAATCACACTTAAACACACACACACACGCACACTCGAATCGACAGGATACATAAGGTTTGCGCCCTAATTTATACAACAATTATCAAACATTCCGTGACACTTTAGCCAATTACGCTCCAATTACAAATGAGTCCTTTGCAACAGCAGCATCATCAAACTGCGAAGACGTTGATGACACTTTATGCATAACAAAAACAGGATGCAGCTGTTTAAGGATTCACACATGCATATAGAGGAGTGAATATATATACATAGAACAACACATAAAGCGTTTGTGCTGTATTAACATGTCGCATGCAGCATCAAAGATGGCGACGTTGACAGCAAGAACTTCGAAGGACTACGGGCTGCGTTAAGCGTGGTGCGCGCGTTAAGCCAAACAAGTGAAGCGGTTTGCATGCATGATCAGCGTTGTTTGACTTTGTGTGACACTAAATGACAACGAAGACAAACTGAAATGCACTGCGGCCTATACGCGTACGAAGACAGAAGTAGGATATTTCATAGTAGGATTCCATAGCAAATGCAATGCATACTAATGACCAAAGAAAGACAGGCCAGGATAGGACAGGCAGGCCAACTACAGTTGATACTAAAGCCACGCAGTTATGTAGATAGATAGATAGATAGATAGATAGATAGATAGATAGATAGATAGATAGATAGATAGATAGATAGATAGATAGATAGATAGATAGATAGATAGATAGATAGATAGATAGATAGATAGATAGATAGATAGATACAGAGTATGTTGGCAGAAACTAAGCCACAAACACTCGCAAGCACATTGAAATGCACAACGGGAGCAAAAAAAAATGAACTCTTACGCACTCACGCATGCAAAAAGCGAATTTTTTAATAAACTTATTTAAAAAAAAAGGCAATTTTGTTTTGGAAAAGAGTTTTTATACCTACATCTGTGGCTCTATTTGGGCCTATTAAATAAACAGTGAGGGAACCAGTTTTAAAAACAAACAGGTGACATAGGTTTGGTTTATTTATGCATTTCTAATTACATTGAAAGAGTTCAATGTTTATGCTAAACAGCATTACAAACAAAAGTAAAGAAACTAAATTAGTAAAACCAAATTTCATACAATCTTTTTCGTTCCAAAATTTATTACATTTTATTTCATTTCCATAACGATTTTCTTTTATTTTTTTTTTCTAGAATAGCATACATTTTGTATACCGTTAAAATATAGCACTAAAGTGTATATTTACATTTTGTTGGAAAGTTTGTAACGCTATGTAGCAGAATTGAAACACTCAATGCTAATTTGCCTTAAAAAAAATGTATACAGGTAGTTTACGTCAACATAAGCAGGCTGTTTAACTGTTTAAAAAATGATATGCAAGTTCAGACATGCTTATATATAAGCAGCTTCGAATATTTATAAAGTGTTACCTATGCTAATAAATACTACTAAAATATGTACAGATTTATTACCTATGTGAGAAAGGGAGACAGTTATATGTGCGCGCTGTGTGTCAAAAAGCCAACAGCTGATTGCATCAAAGTGTTTACTTTTTGCCGGTGACTTTGGGAAAAGCTGTTACCTAAACAGAAAACAAAAAAGAAAAATCAATATCAATTTGATATTGTCGCATCAATTTTCAAATTTAAATTTTTTCATATCATACGCACATTATTAAAGGTCAATGAGGCCAGTTCTGATTCTCATTTTAGGAAAGATTTTACGAAAATTATATAGACAAAATGGTAATTTTTTCAAGTTTGGAAGGATTTTCGACTTGATTTCACTTGCATGCTCTATCACAAATAAATTCAAATTGAGAAAATCTTCCAAATCTTCTGGTGGCTTAAATACAAAAAGTGGGCAGTACACGCCCACTAGTAGATGTGTATGAAGTGATTTAGTATATGTGTAAGATGCCGGCATATCGAATTTCAAGTTGATATTGACCTTTTCCATACAAATGCATTAAAGTGAGCTGTGGGTTTATATGGGACTACCTGGGCAGTGGGCAGGACACGCCCATTTGTATGTGTATATGAAGCTGTTGTCCACTAGAATTCACCAAATCAAATTTCAAGCTAATATTGATTTAAATGAAGAATTTTTCATAAAAAACACAAAGGTTCACGGTGAGTTTGTACGGGGGCTACCCAAAAAAGTGGGCGGGCCACGCCCATTAGTCTATGTATGTTAATCCGATGTCTATAAAAATGCACCATATCGCATTTCAACATAATATTGACTTTAATAAAGAAGTTTTCATACAAAAAGTCAAAAGTGGGCAGTAGGTTTGTATGGGGGCTACCCCAAACAGTGGGCGGATCATCCATTAATATATGTAAATTATTAGGTTGATATTGACTACAATAAAAAAGTTGTTCATTCAAAAAGTCAAAAGTGTAGGCTACCCCAATAAGTGGGCGTGGCGGGTCAACCTTGATACTCTGAAAAAATAAGAAGTGTATGTGCAAAATTTCAAATGGATGTCATCAAAATTTAAATTTTTTTAAATCCTTTTGTACTCAAATCAATCCAATTTTTTCTTAAATAAAGCTCAGTAGAGCTTGAAGATAACTAAGTTTTGCAATTACTGTCGTAATCTAACAGAAGTCCACATGAGCTCATGTCATTCTTAAACCAGTGACTATGGAAGTAGGGATATGATAAGACAGTATTCTACAGCAATACTGTGGTATACTTACTTATCTGTTCCGCTTATAGTTCTGTAGTTCTTCTAAATGCAAAGTTTTGTGATACTATTTCATATTCCGTGGAGTCATATTTCCGGTATATGGTTGTGGATATATACTATTGCTGATTGCAATGCTAATCCGTAAAATATTACGATAAATCGGAATGACTTGCTAAAAGAGTTGTGTTGCGATGATATTTTCTAGAGAGGATTGGCCAGAAAGTATCTGTGGAAATATTTAAATGAAGCTCACATATTTTTCCTTTTTTTCTGTAAAAGAAGGCCAGATGCTAGCAGAGAAGAGAGCGGACATGTCATTGTATCAAGGAGACACTTTTTTCATTCACATTTATTGAAGCATTATGAAATGTATCTAGTGGCAATAAAACCTACAGAAAACGTCACAACATGAAGTGTTCAAATTTGGCTGTAAAAAAAAAACTTCTTCTTTGACTTTCTTTTAACGATTTATTTTTTACTCTAAAATTGTCAGTCATCACAATAATACATTTTTAGTTTCGATGTATGAGTGGATTGTTAAAGCATATCACGCCCTTAACCGATTTTGATGCAGTTTGAATTGTGCACAGCTGCAAATGACAAAATCAGTTGCATAGCGTAAGCGTAGCAGCCATCACAAAAATGCCACTTGCTTATTAATTAAGATGTTTTTAAAAACTATAAATTTACTTTTTTAGAAAGTTAATTTTATGCCAATAGCGCTTAAATATGATTTCGGGGCGCATTCTGAAAGTCTAATTTTCGATCATTTTTTATTTATAGAAAACGTAGTACCAAAACCGTACATGATTAAACGAATTAGTCGCTCAGTTGGACGACTATGTCGACCGTAAAATGTATATAATATGTACACGGTAAAATTCCCGAACTGAACCACGATTTTCGAAATAAATTTCACCGTTAACCTATGGGCACCAACTGTAATTAAGAATAAAGTTGAGTGTTTGAAATTTACGCTCCACATAAATTGTTCCTCTTATAAAGCACATATAGAGGGTATAAATTATTCGGTTTAATTAAATTTAATTCAACTGCTTTAAGTCGATTTCTTTTCGCAATAATTCACTTTTTCATTTATTTTTTATTTCTTCGCCTGTCGGACGCTTTTCATTTAACTTTTTGCTTCATGTCAATTTAATTGTCTCAATTATGCGCTAAACTCATTTAAAAGAAAATCCTCCAGAACCCAAATCAGTCTTCAACGGAAGAAACCAGTAACCCAAAAAAATGCCCACGCAAGTGACTTTGTTTTAGTTTGAATTTTTCGCGCGGACTTTCAAATGTGTTCTGTATAACAAAGGTTCTTAAGTTTCAAGTCAAGCAAATTTTACCTTTTTATTTTTATTTATTTATTTTTTTTTATTTTTTGTTTGCCATCCTTTGACGCTCCCTTGCTTGTGTCAAGGACAAAGCCACATTTCGACCGAATAATGAAGTGACTTACTTAAAAAGTTAACGCGCAATTGTGGCAACTTCAAAAGTTCCTTAACCCATTCTGGCCTAAAGGCAAGTTTTTCAGTGCGTTGCCTTAATTTTCACGCACAGTTGAATGCACTTTGACGACTGCGGTAGAAGCAACAGCAGCAGCTTCTTCTAAAATAAACAACTGAAGAAGATTTAGCTGTATGAATTTCTGTCCGTCCGTCCGTCTGTCAGTCCTTTATCGTTCATTAACGCACTTGCTGACGTACGGCGAACACCTTAGGGCATAAAATAAGACGAAACATTGCTACATAAAAAGCCGAAATTTATTTGCTTTATGTGGAAAATGCTTAAAGGTGCAAAATGTAAGCAAAATGTTTTAATGGTTACTAAATATTAAAGCCAAGCGCAGCAAAATATGTTTACCCAGTTTTATTAAGAGGAAATTAATGATTTTGGTTAAAAGAAGTTTTCATATCCAAATAATTTTCAGAAGGTGTAACTTCTTTAGTCTTAATGAAATTTCGCATGTTATTATAATCCACTTAATTATAATCCACTAGAAGGAGCCATCGTAGACCCCATAAAGTATATATATTCTTCATCACCACGACGAGACGAATCGATCTAGCCATGTCCGTCTGTCCGTCTGTCCGTCTGTATGTTGTTGCGCATTTTTTGGGGACTAATTTTTATACTATTCAGTTGAAATTTTGCACGTACACTTCTTTTTATTCCAGTTTAATAGAGTGTCAAGATTGACCCAAATACAAACTCACCGCCCACTTTTGACTTTTTGTATGAAAAACATTTTTATTTTAGTCAATATCAACTTAATAATTGATATAGTAACTTAAAGAAGACGGATGCTAGACATATACATTAATGGGTGGGATCTGCCCACTATTTGGGGTAGCTCCCATACATATCGCATCGCGTGCCCACTTTTGACTTTTTGTAAAAAGAGTTCTTTATTAAAGTCAATATTAGGTTGAAATCTAATGTGGTGGCTTTTTATGGTCAGCCGCTTAACATACATAGGCTAACGGGCGTGGCACGCCCACTATTTGGGGTAGCTCCCATACAAACCCATGGCCCAATTTTGACTTTTTGTAAGAAAAACTTTTTAAAATTAGGTAGAAATGTGATATGGTGTGATATTTAAGAGACAGCCGCTATCTCTATGTATGACAATTGGGTGTGGCCCGTCCACTTTTTGAGCTAGCCTCCATACAAACATGAGCATAATGCCGGTTTGTTAAACCGTCAAAATGTATATGCCATACCGAAGGAAGCATCAGAGTATATATATTCGTAATCTGCGCGTTAAGTGAGGTCGATTTGATCATTTATGTCCGGCCATCCGTCTATAAGTCTGTCGAAGAGAAAAAACTAAACTCACGATATAGACTCTCTAGCTACGTCACTGCTACAAGAGTAACTAGAAATTTCATAAGTCGCAACCGTTGACCGCATTGGTAAAAAAAGTAAATTCAGTTGGCACATAATATGCCGTGTACAGTATATAATACAGACAAGCACCTCAACTATAGCTCAGTTTCCTTTAATGCAAAAATCTGATGAAAACGTGCTGCAATTCATTTCGCTCTGAATATTTTCACTCTCTAATCCGTACTATTTATAATAATACAAATTACTTTCTCTACAGTTAAGTAGATACAATAGTATCTCAGTCTAGACAGTCTAAACAGTTTTATGTGTCTCTGCACAGCACAGATTATTATTTTTGACAAATGCAAAAAAAAACACAAAGGTGACATACGCTTCTGTAAAGAAATTTACATACATAATAATAATGTGCCACGTGTCGTATGCGCAAAGTAATTAATGCCAGAAAAACAATGTAATACGTATACGACGTGTTAACGTGACAATGCAATTTTTCGTAATTTCACGCATAGTTAGATTTTAATTAAAAATGCTGAAACACACAAAACAAACAAACAAATTGACAATGTAGAAACTGAAATATTTTGATAAAATTGACATAAATGCGTGCATAGAGAGAGACGGACGTATTCGAAGAATATGTATATTACTGTGGACGGTTGTCCACAAAAGTGGTGAAAGCCTATCTCAGTTCGGGTGAAGGCCGAGTACTGATTAGTCCGATCGAAATAAGTTACGTACCATTAAAAAGGTCTAATACGGAACATTCATAAAACGTTAAAACATTACTTCGGATCACCACAGTCTGAAATGTAGGTGTATAATATACCCACCTCTAATAGAGGACGATCTAATAAATATCGATCGCCCCAAACTTATTTTAGAATTATTTTTAGCATTTAGTACACCTACACTAAGAAACTTTGCTCTACAAACTTTTTTCAAAACAGTGGATTTTGGCGGGAAAAGCCATAAAAACCCCCAGGGTGACGAACAACTTCGAGTTCTCACACACATGCAGAATCCGGCTGGTTGATGCTAAAGAAAAACAAAAATTTATATTAGTTACGTTACATTGGTGCAGTATTCTGACAAACTGTACCAATTATGACACAGAAAGATTCGCATAAAATATCGCGCAGTGCAGTACAAAGACACATACACACTTTGAGTGCTCTTATTTTGAACAGCTCTGCTCTAAATCATGCCCTTCCAGAAAGCGATTTGTAATATGTGAAGAATATTTGGAGAATATTTTTTTCTCTATTCGTCCAACTTAAGGCAAAGGAACCGAAAGAAACAAAAAAGAGAGCAGCTATGCGGAATACGCTAGACTATAAAATTATTCCACCGTAAAAGTGCAAAGGAAGATATATACAGCGGCTCCAAACCAAAACATAATTTTTTCGCAAATTGAGAGAGCTGAGAAAAGGAGATAGCTCAGCTCAGGTTTTTTGATATTGATCGAGGACATTACTTGGTTTTTACCTACCTTAGACCCAATACTTTAAGAAAATTATGTGTCATTCGTATGTGATCCTCGTCATAACCTTTCCAACAACAATAAAATCGAGCTAGTGACCGCATGACACACGAATACTACGAGCATATTTTTCCCCTTCATTGTTGCTAGAGCAAAACAGAAAATAGGCAAAGTAAAAATTCTACAGGTGCGAAAGGTTGAAATATAGTCTCATCAAAAAGTGAAACGAAAGCCAAGAGGAAAATAATGAGCAGAAATAACATATTAATATGAGCATCTATGCGAAAGATCAGGCAACTCTGGACTCAAATATGACAAAGTACCAAAAGTTCGGAAAAAATAATGTATTTATCTATATTTTTATGGTGTTTTGAATTATTTCTTCATGCGGTCTCACTTTACACAAAAAGTAAATTAGTACACAATAACACTAGAAAAAAGAACAATAATGAATAATTCAAAGACAATTGCTTTGGCATGTCATACGCAAACGGTGAATATACTCAATGCGTGCATTTTTAAAATGCTTTCCTCTATTGATTCTGTATATTTTAATAGAAACAAAAGTCAAGTGTGACCTATACGAGTCGATGTGAAAAGTGTTGCTGTATGTATGTATATAGCTATCCCTTTCGCAAACTCTCTGTCTCTTTTAAAATCCCAGAGCAATGAAGGGGAAAAAATGTGCTCATAATATTCGTTCGGCCATAATGTGTGAGTGAAAGTTTTGGACTTGTCTATTTATATATATTTGTATACTCGTTTACTGGGTGGTGCGTTTGCATGGGAAAAACTCCATATTTGTATCCACAAAATATTAATAATATTTGAATCAATCCAATCAAATATAAATCTTTCGTCACAAATTTGATGTCAAAAGTTTTGTGAGTTGCATGTAGACTTTCGTCATTTGGATTTTAAGTCGGCAATTGGATTTTTTATTTGATAAAATACACAGTAAAAGCTTTGTGTCTATGTGTCTATTGCCAAGCCACAATTGTCAATAAATGCTCAACCATTAAATACAGGAAACGGGCACAAATATTGAACGGATATATCCTGCGGTTGTAATATTGACACTTGCACGCTAACCGTGCGGCCTTCAAATGCCACACTAACCAAATACGTATAAGCATGCCACGGATTTATACACCACCATAATAGCAAACCGGAAATGTGCAGCAGCTCATCTATATAATTTACAATATATATACGATATGTATAAGTAGGTAAAATGGCTGACACGCACAACCACGAAGACAAACAAACACACACTAAATCAAGCTATCTGAGAGATTAAATGAAAATCTACTGTGCTGCGTGTGTATGTGTGTATGTATTTTTGTAATTTTCATATTAAACGCACACTAAAACTGATTAAAACTAATATATAGGCTTATTCAGGTATATAGGAGTGTATCCAGCTCGATGGATGTATATTGAATAAAAGCCTCCAAAGCTTCTCTTGTTTGTTACATGCCAACCAGCACAGCGTGTTTATAAGTTCACTCAAATTTTAATTATATTGACTTAATTCGTTTTGTGTATTCATGTATCTGCAATAACAATAACGCTGCAACATGTGGAAGAACTTGAACCGACCATCCGCTTGAACTCGCTGTAATTTCCAATTAAGTTCACTTAAGGATGTTCCATGGACATTCTTTATTTTCGCCGTACACAAGCTTAATGACTGCCAGAGAACACTTACAATTGCACTTAAATATAGGTACTCGTATGTATGTAGATGTACATGTATAAACTCCACAGGTGACCTTCTGACCAGAACAGAGATGTAGCCAGTAAGACAGCTTAATGCATGTGTGTACATACAAAAATTTTTAATTTGTCTGTAAGCATTACATATTTACAACGAATATTAAAAGATGGCGGTTATACGTGTAGTTTTACTTGCTTGAATTTACACTGCAAAAATTAATGCATAAATTAAGGAGCTACGTATGCTACACAACAATAATTACAAAAATGCATATTCGCCACCCAATACATTACGTATTTCAAAAATGTGCAAAAGGAAAACGTTAATGGCATAAAATTGTATATTATGTTTTACAGTATTCCAATCGAACGGTTCATACAATTTATCTTACTATTGCGTGAAAAACAACGCTTATAATTTGTAAATAGTTTATTACATGTAGCACAATTGCACGTGCCGTAACTATTGGATGATTGGAAAGTGAGACTATAAACTCCAGCGTGGTGGAAACAAGTCTTTGCTGTTGGCTTGGCTACTCGGGCGAGGTAAATACAATTCCCTTGAAGGTTGAATAAATTCCTACAGTGTGGGTTTTCCACTGATTGAAACTCACAATTTAGCTACGTCTATGCAATTAAAGAAAAATTAACAAAATCCAAGCTGGAACCGCATATGGTGAGGGATGAATGTTTAGAGGGTATCCAACCGACAACCGCATATGGTGAGGGATGAATGTTTAGAGGGTATCCAACCGACAATATGCGAACTCTGAATACCTGTTGGCCTCCAATTTCAACTTAGATTTCCTGTGGCATCCGGCATTTGGACTCTGGCACAAGAAACCTCATTTTCCGTCAACTTGTGGGATATCTTATGGATAATCTTTCAGAAACAAACAAGTCTGATGCGGCTCTAAATGCATTTAAAAATGGGCGAACCTGCACGGTCGGAAAATGCCGCGAGTATGCCAAAGCAACAGATAGACAAGCTCTAAAGAGAGTTCGGTCGAAAGACATTTCCCCTGAAATTCAGCTCACAGAGAAGAGCCGATCGACCAAAGGGTCAGCGAAAACTACGTATAGCTGTGTAGCTGTGTAGCGATTAGCGTTAAGCTGGGCTACTTTTCGGCCGATACAGCAAATTTTCCTCTTGCATCAGAGCAAATGAAGCTGCTGCACGAGGGAATCATCGATGTACGTCGGAGAAAGTTAAAATTCGAGGGATGTATTCCCCGTACCAGCTCGGCTTCTTCTCGTCTCTTCGAACAGCAAGACAGCAGGGTAAAAGCTAACCTCAACCACATTAGGGTAAAGGTATGCTTAACTCCGCTACACATTTTTATTCAATCCTCAACAACAATAGATGCTCTGAAACTTCAGATTATAAACGCTAAGTGAACTGGATCACTCTAGTATGTATTATTAAACTTATCAATGGCGTCGAAATCTGCAATGTATCAGACTATATGACCACGGAACCGCGCTTCGGCAGACGCTTCTCAGTTCTCTTTCCCAGTCGCTCAGACTGGCAGGAGGGCAGCCCTGGTAGTGGAGCATCTACGATTAAATGGTTCAATGATGATTCACCTACCGATACGGATACAAGTGTGGGTGTCTTTGGATCCAATACCATGATATCTATTTTCAAGTGTGCTTGGCCCGCGGAGCTCCACGTCATAGAGGTCTGCGGCCGATCCGGCTCGAAGGACCAAAAAATGTATAGACTTCATACACTTTACACTGAACCGAACAGTATGACTTTATATTTCATTCTCGTCTTTATTTAAAATTGTTAATGCTTAAATACTATTCAACTTAGAGCTAGATATGTGGACTGTATATACTTATGCTATATGTAAAAATAACATGTGGTTATTAGAGGTAGATCAGGACCTACGCGTTGTTCAAGTGGATTTGAGCGCGACGCTTGAGTGCGCTTGTATAGATAAAAATAAAGTTATTATCTGCTAGCGGCAGATCAAGACCCAAGCGTTTTGTAGTGGTTTTAGAGCGACGCTTGAGTGCTCTCGTAAATCTTGTGACATCCAGCGACAACAGTCTACCCGTTTATGTTCATGGTTGAACATTCTTGTTATTTGTATCATTTTTCAGTTCGATTGTAAATTAGTGTTAAGGAAAGGTAGTTCGTTGTTGTGTATTATCAACAGCATGACCAAATTCTCGGAACTCAGCTTTTAGCTCTTCTATGTCAACTGATGACTGCATACACCTAAGAATAACTTTACAGTCGCAGTCTTCTTTGGGTTTGTAAGTGTTAGATTTTATAAATTCGCCACCCTATATCTTCTAAGAATAGCTCTAATTAAAATTTTCAATTAAGAAGTGGAAGTGGAAGTTTTTACAATGTATCATTGACATGTGTCGCTTTCCTGTCCTGTCTTGTTCCTGTCTTCAAATGCGGCACGTGTTCTTTACGCTTCTAATTAAATCGACAAGAACGGTGTTAAATTTAATTTTAATTGAACAATTCATACGCACTATTGTGCAAGCTATATAATAATAGTAGCCATCCATACTCATCTCCTATTTTGTATCTTATACCTTTCCTACTTCACACACTTTGCTACACAAACTGACAAAGAAAACCATGAAGTAAATTTTCATTTGTACTTCTGCCCATTTACCTTTACCCAACTGATTTCAAGTATTGCTAAACAACGCCATTGTAATATGATTATAAACTACAGCGAATTTCGCTACATAAATAAATTTAATTAATAAATCGAATTGCAAAACGTGAAGTGAGTTTTGTGCTTTAATTAAAATAAATTAAAATATTAAAGCAACAAAAAAAGATTTGTACTCGAAACTTTATTACATTTTTAAATGTTCTTTCCTCAGATTTTTAGCTCAATCTCGATTCGTGCATTGAACTTTAAACTGGTTGACCCAACTGAAACAGAGACTGTCAACCATTAAAGCAATTCAACAAAATGGTGAAAAATTAAGCAGAAAAAAATAAACAAACGAAATAAAAATAAATTATTTAATATTTATATGGGTTTTTTGTTTAGAGCTATTTTCACCTTTTAATATAATTTTACTGCTGCAGCTATAATATAATATTTACTTAGGTCACAGTCAAGTAAAAAATAAAAATAAGAAAACGAGCTGGGAGCTGGAAAATTGCTTCGTACTTTGCCGCATGAGTTCTGTTGAAATTAATGAAAGTTAAATACTTTGTACTTTCCTATTCGTTTGCAGCATTTTTCATACAAAAATGTGTTTTACATTGCACAGTGGTCGGAATTTAAAAATGTTAGTGCATACATTCGAAAAAGATGCAAACTTGAAATTTGCAGTCATGCCACATATAATAATTAGACACTTTTCGGACCGCTTTCATAACGCCCAACCATACAGATTACTTTAATTCTACTTTTTGCGTTTTCTGTAATCATCAAATCATGCAGGCAGCCATAAAACCCGACAAAAACTAAAGCGACTCGCGTCTAAGCAGACGATTAATTAATTAAAAACCATTCTAATTGAAATGAATTTTTTTGAAAGGACGCATACATCTAATGAATGTGAATTGAATGAATGATTTTGATGTATTTACATTCATTCTAATTCATTCGAAGCCAGTGAGGTTTCAATGTTCAAACGCTCGTGTAGTTGAATGCCATGAATGAATGGTTGAATGCGAAAGATTCGAATTATTTTGAAGGCAACCGACAACTGTATTTATTCGTCCCTTCCAAACATGCGAATGAATGAATGAATGAATGGATGTTTCGAATGACTGGCCATGATGAAATGAATAATCAAAACTTACTGAGGCCCCAGGAATGGACCGGATTAGCGCAGCTGCGATAAAGGCTCTTCCTAACAATGTCATCGAGCTGCTCTCTGCCATATTTAATAGCTGCTTCACAATTAGCCACTTCCCATCCAAATGGAAATTAGCTTACTGGCAATCCTATCTAAAATACTCGAAAGAGTATTATTGACTAGGCTGTTGCCAGTACTAGATGTAATGATTTCTTCTGAAACCACCAATTGGGCCTCAGAAGAAATCATGGCACACCAAAGCAATGTAACCGTATTGTGAATTTCATATTAAATACGTTCGAAGAAAAACAATATTGCTCAGCGGCGTTCATCGATATCAAATATGCTTTTGACAAAGTTTGGCACCCTGGTTTGCTTTTCAAGCGCAAAAAATGTCTCCCAGCCCCATACTACCTGTTCGCAAAGAACTATATTGCAAACAGATCATTTGTAGTCAGATACGGAAACGAGAGTTTAGAAACCAAGATCATGAAGGCCGGCGTACCACAGAGCAGTGTTTTGGCACCAATCCTGTATACCATCTTCACCGCGAACATGCCAATCATAAGTAACCACAACACACTCGTAGCAACCTACGCTGATGACACCGCCTTCCTTACATCATCTCATGATTCCCACACAGCGACGGAACCCTCCAAAGCCAGCTGAACCTCCTGGAACCCTGGCTTAATAGATGGAACATAGCAGTAAACACGGAAAAATCCACCCATGTAACATTCTCGCTTTGCCGTGGAAACTGCCCAACTATTACTCTCAACAATCAACAAATTCCTCACACCAGCGAGGTCAAATACCTCGGGCTAACGCTAAGTAGAAGGCTTACTTGGAAGCCTCATATAAAAGCAAAAAAGGCACATCTCAACATAAAAGACCAAAATCCAAGCTAAAACAGAAAAACAAATTGCTCCTAATGGTTTCCATGGTTGCTTGTTGGATGGTTTAAAGCTGTGGGGCACCCCTAAGGTTAGCAACATTAAACTCATGGAGGCATTCCAATCAAAAATCCTAAAGGAGAATCACCCAGGCCCCATACTTCATCACTAATGAAGATATCAGAGAAGTAACAAAAGTCTCTGCTATTTCTGAGCGTAACCAGGAAGGCCAGTCAAAAATATCTCCAAAGGCTTGACAACCATGAAAATCAGCTGGCAATCAACCTACTTGATAACAGCCAAACGACCAGACGCCTGAAAAGGATTCGTCCATTGGACCTACCATTTAGACCCCCCTAAACCAGATCAAAGCAGAAATCGTGGTGTGCTCACAACTTATCTGAATTATTGACGAACCATAGGGACAGAAAACTTCTAATACAACCGGCATTGAAAAAATTGAAAAACAGTTTCCTAAAAATAAAACTCCGAAAACGAAACAAAACAAAACGAGAAAGAGCTATAGTCGAGCATCTCGATTATACTCTGTGTACGGCATATTTTTTTCGTAATAGGTCTTGATTTGAAACCACTTCTCTAACCTACTTAGGGGCGATGAAGAGAACAATACCACCAATCGATGATGGCTTTCTTGTTCAGCCGGATTATAAAAAAGCTGAAAAATAACAAAGCGGTAGGCTCCAATGATCTGCCAGCTGAGTTATTCAACATTGGTGGCGAAGAGTTGACAATGCGTATGGACCAACGCTTATGCAAAATATGGTCCCATGAATACATGCCCAACGATTGGAATGTCAGTGTTTCTATGTCCTATCTTCAAGAAAGAAAATGCCGCTGTCTGCGCGAACTACAGTGGAATAAGTCTCCTTTCAATTGGATATAGAATTCTGTCCCGAGTACTGTGTGAATGGCTGGAAACATACAAGGATTCACCGATAGAACAGTATCAGAGTGGCTGCAGACCAAAGAGGTGGACCAAATTTTCATTCTAAGACAAATCCTGAAGAAGACCCGTGAGAACAACAAAGACACACACCACCTACTTGTCGAATATAAGGCCGCTTTCGACAAGCCGATAAGAACGAAGATGTTCAACACCATATCTAAACTTGGTATCCCAGCAAAGATCATTCGTATTTGCATGATGACTTGATCACACACCCAAAGCGTCGTCAGAGTAGTAAAGAAGCTCTCCGAACCCTTTGATATCAAGAGGCGTTTCAGGCATGGTGATGCTTTATCGTGCAATTTTTTCAATCTCTTGAAGGAGTACATCCTACGCCACTGCCCATACGTAGAACGGTCAGGCACGAAGATATGCTATATGCTGATTATATTAACATCATCGGCACTAACGAACGACGAGTTAGCACGGCGTTCTCGGAGATCAACTTAATTGGTTTTTGTACTGAAGTACACCCCACTTTCGATTTAAATCAAACCAAATTTTTCTTGAAGTAAGCTAATCTTTAGTTAAAATCAAGCTGGAGCTTAAAGAGAGTTTTCCCTTGTTTTAAGTTTTAAGAATTTTCGGGTTGACAAAACCCTTCTTGAACAAAGTATTTGGATTTGTCAATTATTTTATTTTGCTATCGCTACGGATCAATTTTTTTATCAGTGTGGAGTATTTTCTCATAGAGTAATCGAGGTATTTTTGTTTCTAAATTCAAAAATATTTTTTTAAAGTTATGCCAAAAATTTCGCAATTCCGACCAATGTTCATTGATTCGGTTGGCAGGTTTCCAGCTGTCGCTGTGCTAAATTTTGTTGACCTATGTTGTGCTTATTTGCTTTGCGCTGTTTTTGTTTTGGGGCATTGGTTGACTGGCAGACTGCTTCGGTTGCGACTTCATCTGACTTAGTTAGTACTTACCGTCGATATGTATTACCCGTACTTTGTCTCTTCGGTGCGCCTGTCAAGTGTCTGGGGAAATTACCTTATGCCTCAGGTGTATGCGTCGCAAATGTATACAAGCAGCAGAAGGGGGCACATTGTAAATTAGAACGCATTTTTCAAGACTTTATTTATTTATTTTTTTTATTTGCTTTATTTTTTTAAGGTAAATAAACAAGACGCGTATTTAAAGTGCAGCGAATCTGTCTGTCTGTGTTGAAATTTTCGTTGAAATGATATGAGGATTACGCACTGTTAAACAATTATTTTATTTTTAGCATAAAATATGTATCTTAACTACTTTTTGTTTGTCCTAAATGCAGTTGCTAGCTTTCATTCTCATACATTATTAACGCAATGAATTTTAACGTAATTATTACACTAGAATAAAAATTTAATTTGAATGGCTTACACATATAAATTTATGTGTTATACGGATACAAAAGAAAAATTAAATGGGTTCAAACGTTCGTAAGGATTTCTTTCATCTAGTTTGGTTGAAACCTGTAAATATGGCCTTTGGGATCTTGTATTAATTATTAAAATGCGAGAAGTTAACTTCTAAGATGGAGTATTTTGTGATATACGTAGATTGAAGCAAATAAGGAGAAACCATGCAGAAAAACAACAGAAAGCATAGATCGGCATGATGAGAAGGTTGAAAGATCAATTAATTGTAACCCATATTGATAAGGAGGTAGATTAACATTAGGGTCCCATTTGAAACCTCTAAGAGCAAATAGAAGAAACTATTTCTGAACAGACTCAATACGATATTGGTGAATATCGAACTATGGGTTCCAAATACAAGAGCAAAATTCTACAAAAGGGCGAACAAGGATTGTAAAGCAAAGAACACCTTTAACTTTATTCACAATTGAACTAAAAAATATAAACAAGGTTGGTTGCTTGAGTATACCAAGACTATTAAAATGATACTCTCCGCAGAGCGTAATATTGTCTAAAGAGTATGAGTTTAAACAGTTAATCTTAGTCAGTTTTTTTCAGAGCTCGCCAAATATGCTCAACCAAATTTTTCTATGCTGTCTGCTCACCTACAAGACAGAACAAAATGAAGCAGACTCTCTCACTCTCCCAACAGAACACTTCTTTTTGTTTCTTTCGTGCCTTCTGTTTCATGCTTCTCGATGAGCGATACCCACGAAACTATCTTATGATAATAGCTTGATAGTGACACTTTCGTCCGACTCTCAGCAACTGAGCATCAGCAACTGAGCAAAACGAGCCAGGTGGAAGCGTTAAGTGTCTTTTTTTGTTGTTGTTGCGTTAGTTTGTTGTTGTGGCTTTAAATATTACATCGCAGAGGGAGAAAGAGATAGGGTGCACATATGTTAAAATATAAGTAACACACATACATGCGCAAAAGACATTTTCGGCAAATTTTGAGTAGCAAAGTGCCTTTTGTGAACAAATGCATAAAGTGAGCGACAAAAAACTGTCGTTGATTGAACAAAGACCGTTTGAAAAAGAAACAGAGTTGAAATGTCTCTTCGTTCCCATTTTAAATCGTGTCCGCACACAACTGTAAAAAGAGACCACTTCTTGCGTGCTGTGGTTTTTTTTAAAACATCTCAAGCGATGGAGATATTTTGTGTTTCCGTTTTGACAGCAAATTTCATGAAGCTTCAAAGAGACTTCCAGAGATGGATTATATTTATCTCCAGGCCGTGATAAATGAGGAATCCTATTAATAGCAAGAACAAATCCAGCGTCACCAAAGACAAGATCGAAAAGTCTATCAGAGATATTGCGAACATTATTTCGCTAACATAATGAGAGCTCAAACAGATAGTATCGACAAGTAGTTAACCAGCTTATAGTAGGCAAATTGAAACAACCCATGACAATAAGATGGTATTTTTTCTACAGAAAATTAGAGGTATACGAGATCGCAGTGGCATGCTGACTGTAAATGCGCCTTTTCGAAGAAGGAGGAATATATGAGCAGGTAATATTCAATTCCACAGTACAAAGAGAAATTCTAACACATTTAAATTCAATGTCTGGAAGGATCGAGCGTGGTTTGAACCCCAGTTCTGTAATGTTAGGTAGCACGTTAGACAGTTAAGCTATCGATGTCTAAGTATACAGTTTATATTATTATTATGGGAACTTTACCTTCTATTGTGCTGCTTTTGTTTACCAATATTCCAAAGATTTGGGGGAATAGGGTGGACAGTACAGTACAGGCAGAAAGAAAGATAGACAGATGGACATGGATCGATCAATTCATCTTGTCGCGTTGATCACGAATATACTTTATGGGGTCCCCGATGCCTCCTTTACGGCGTTGCAAACACTGTGGCTAAATTATAATACTATTCACATTCTGTGTGAAGAGTACAATAATATTTAAAACTTAAGTTTGGAGCAGGTTTTACATCATGGCTGTCGCTAAAAGTGGGCGGGACACGTATGACATATTGATATGAATACTTTATAAAACTAGAAACAAAAAACTAAAAGTTTCGATATCTATGTTTAGATAGCTCCTACAATGCATTACAAACTTTCAGACAAACCAATAATACCCTTTTCATACTATGTGCAAAGCGTATACCAAGACTATTTTACAGTTTTCATCCGAAATTTATTTATTAAAAGAAATGCCTTAAAGAAAGCATATTAATAAACATTTTAAACACCGCAAGCTCATCTGTCTAGCGAGCTTGCTAACATCCCAGAGGTCGTGGGATTTAATCCCACTCATTCGTAAATTGCTTTAAGTTGCACTGCATTCCTCGACAGCTGACAAAAAAGAACAAACAATCAAAATGCGTTGGGTTTTTTGATTTTTTACTTAAATTATATTGAAAATTAACTTGAAATTATGACAACAAGCAGAGTCATCCTGAAAGATTATATCGCCATTGAGCAAAAAGTGCTCCTCAATGGAAATCAGCGGCTCTAGAAACATATTGTGGTGAACAAATTGATTTTTTTGTGGTATTGGTTTCAAGGAACACAATTGCTCGTGAAGTCTAGATCTTCATGCCTTTTAGGTTTTGCTTTTGTAAACTAATTTTTCAAACGAATATGTCATCGCTATGCATAGAATGATGCATTCTCTCACTTTCCTCAAGCCATATATTGTGCGGTACTTGTTTGTATGCACCAATTATTTATTCATGCAAGATGTTTATTATACAAGAACAGTCACAGTTGCGGAATAATAATACAGAGAAAAGTTTTGATTCAAGAGCTTTAAATTCACACCATTACTAAACTGCGAGCTTTAAAGAGTACAATATGGAAACAGTATGAAAACATGTCGCATACAGCATGACATATTTCCGGAACTTCAAAGTAGGCTTCGAAAATCATTTCAGGAGTTCAAATTCAAATTGACAGCCTCAACGACAAAACTTTGAAATAATAATTAATAACAACTCAACGCATTTGTTCTTCGATTGAAATGATAAATCTTTCTTATTTTTCGTAAATCCGTTCCGTACTCAACGCCAAAAATAACAAAAACACAAAGACAAACAGACAGAATGGGCGCCGCGCAATCCTCAGAGCCACGTTTCATCTCAATTGAAAATCCCAATGAACCAAACTTACCAAATATTCCGGATGATGTTATCGCAACGGTATCCAATGGCGAAGGTGACTCTGTGCCACCACAACCACCAAGCCAACCAGCTGCACAACTAGTAACTGAACGACCACCAATGTCTGAGAGCGATGCGGAAACACTTGCCGTGGCCAATCTACGTCATAAATTGGAGGATGACCTTAAGCAGAACGATGAGATGTGGCGTCAGCGTTTCAACAATCTGGAGGAGATCAATCTCATTATGGAGAGCGAATATGCCAGCGCCATAGACGCTAAGCATAAACTGTTTATGAATACTTTTGCGTTGAATTCGCCTCCACCGTGCGACGATCTTAAGTCACAACTATTGGCCTGCTACCGTGAAAATCCAGGCCAGACACTAAAATGCACTCAGGAAGTGGCAGCCTTTGCAAACTGTTTCCAATCTCATCGCATCAAAAGAACCGAGGCTGCTCCTGCCAACGTGGAGTAATCGAAAATACACAAGTACATTTCAAGAGTAGCACATGATGCAACCTTTTGAATTTTCTGACAGGAGTTTATTTTTTCCTATAAAATTAGCTACTTTTCCATATGAAAAATTTAAGATTCTGATTTTTATCTCACAAAAAAAAACAAATGTGTTAAGCAAGCAGTGCAATAGTTTCTTGTTTATAAATATATCGTAGTATATTTTTGTTAATAAATCTGAAAATCTTTAGTTTTACAATTGAAAAAAAAATTTAAGAAAAATTTGTTATTGTTCGATGTAGCCACCTTTAGCGTGGATAGTAGCATCGAGTTTGTCCGGGAAAACTTCACACGATGAACGAATGAGGTAGATTGGCATTTTGTCCCATTCTCGACGAAGATCAATCTTCAAGGCGTTGACCTTTTCATATTGTTTAGTTGATACTTTGGCCTTCAGAATGGACCATATAGAAAAATCCAATGGGTTTAAGTCTGGGGCATATGGTGGCCATTGTCGTGAAGAGATGTAGCTGGGAACGTTGTCTTGTAAAAAACATCCATGATCTTATGATACACCTTGAAATATTAGAAACTTTTATACTTTTATTTATAAAATATTCATAAGTGTGATGCACTGATGGATCAAATCAGAAACATGATGAAACAACATGCCGGCGTCTTTGTTTCTAGATTTGAAAAGTACCCGACAAAAGGCTGCTTTCCAAACATAGCCAAGTCAAATTTCATTCCATTGAAATATCTGGAACATAAATACGTAAATATACTAGCGTACCCGACGTGCGTTGGTACGCCGAGAATAGATCGTACTTTTCCTAGTGTCTTTCATAAGAATAAATCCATCATCGAAAACGCAACGACTGATAATTCGACCAGAGCTTTCAGTCTATTCAGTCTATTTTGCTGTCAATTCGTATTGTTACATCTGCTCGGATCAGTGTACAGTGCCTGTACTTATCAACGTGCCAGTCGGTGTATTGAAAAATTCAAAATCAAAAATAAAAAAATATCAACATGACGCTGTTTTGATCTAAATTAAGGATGGCATCGAGCATCCATGAAGCTGCCATTCTCTCTCGTCACTACAAGTATCACGGTTGGACTTTGGCACATTACCAATCATCCGCTTGACAAACCTGCTCTAATCAAGCGACGAGGCAGCTTAAATCGATGCTTATTGAAGCAAGAAACGATGCAGTTGGTACCTTTTTTGTTAAAGCTGAGCCTCTGACAATACTGTTCAAAATATTCGAAAGAATATTTCTGAGTCGAGCACTACCACTGCTGAACGAGGATCACATAATTCCCAACCACCAGTTCAGACTTAGAAGACGCCACTATGTCGTCGTGATAAATACCCTAGAAAATCGTCAGTTTTGTTCGGCTGCCTTTCTGAATGATTGTCAAGCAAGTGTGGCATCCTGGACTTTTGCAAAAGCTCAAATCTCTGCTGTACGCAGCATACTATTTGGTATTACGTTCCTACCTTGACACAGGACTTTTTACGTCAGCTCCAAGCTGGAGTTCCACAGGGTAGCTTGTTAGGTCCTGTCCTACACATGCTTTTTACTGTTGTTCTGCCGTTAGTGAGGGACGAATATCTAATGATAGCCACGTATGCCAACAACAATGCTCTCTTTTGGAAACGGTCGGCGATTCGGTTTCTGCGTCGAGACTTTTACATGACAAGCTTCGCCCACTAAAGACTTGGATCATTAGATGGCATATAGGAGTGAATGCAGAAAAATTCACCCATATAACACCAGCTGTCCTCCAGTTTTCCTCAACGACGATGTCATACCAATGAGCAGTGCAGAACAATATCTTGGTAAAACACTAGACAGACGGCTTACTTGGTAACCTCATATAAAGCTAAAGAAAAAGAAGCAGTTGGATCTCAATCTATATATATATATATATATATATATATATATATATATATATATATATATATATATATATATATATATATATATATATATATATATATATACATATATTGTAAACGTTTCGAACATTACTAAAGCATGCTATGCTTCAATTGGAGAACAAGAGACTACCTGAGCTTTCATTACCAAACTTTACAAGAAAGTGAATTGATAATCATGAACGAGACTGTAATTTTTGAAACGCCCAAAGATCAGCAGCAATTTCTTAGCCAAAATTTGTTGACTTGTATAAAGCTTGGTCGGGAAATTGGTTCCGGTGACGCCTTTGCGCCGGTTTCCAAACCACAAAAACAAGTTGAAGGTATGTGTTTACAAAGCTTAACGCTTGATAATTAACCTTGAAGATCCCATACACATGTCATTTTAGCTAAGATGGCGACGACAAACAAACAGCAGGGTGTACCATCCTTTCTCGAATTCTATCGGCTGGAATTAACACGCGGGTATATACTGGATCATGATAAGGAACGTTACGCAGCACGGCGTGAGAAGTTTTATGCCTTCATATGCACATCCTATGAACTTGAGGGTTTCATGTTCTATGGCTTTATACAATGTGCAGATTCGTTTCTGTATATTCTCACATTTCTGCCATTACGTTTCGTGTTGGCTTTTTGGTCATTGCTGAAGTATTTTGTTGCTAAAATGTTCCGTCGTCGTAGCACTGCAACAAGATTTCTAATGCCGGCTGAGATCTGTGACTTACTTAAAACTTTCATATGGCTAGTCGCGGTGCTAATGATGCTTTGTGTGGACACTAATCGCATCTATCATATAGTCAAAACACAATCGACCATCAAGTTATATATCTTCTTCAATTTACTCGAGTTATTTGATCGGTTGCTTTCGGCTTTCGGACAGGATAGCATCGATGCACTTTTGTGGACCGCAGCTAAGCTGAAACCGAATACAGGAAAACGTCATTGTGGATTCTTTGTACATGTATCTCTGGCACTTTTGTATGTAACATTGCACAGTGCTCTGATTATGTTTCAGGTATGTTTTTATATATTTTACACATTGTGTGAAAATGGTGTTATTAGTTCGTACGAATATATTATTATGGTACCCAACGTGCCATAAAAACCTGCTTTTTAAAGCTTAAATCCAGATAGAGAACTTTGAATAGAGAAAAATATTATTTAAACTAGATACTCCAAATAGAATATGCATGTCATTATTATTAATACACAATACACTATTCACTACTGGTTCAGATCAGATTAGTGTACATCTACATACATCTATTCTAAAATCTATACACTAGGTAGTCTTGTGCAAAGCCATATGCTTTCCCAACTTTCACTCAAAAATTTCATGACATCTGTTCCGCTAGAACTAAAGTTATTGCCATCGACGTCCATAAAACGCTTTCATCCTTTTATCGGCAAAAGGATATTTTTCATAAAGTTAAAAGTCGCACTGTGCCAGTTCAGGCGAATACCTTATTCCAAAAGTTCTGCTTACTTTGCAACACACCATGTATATATTCATTGGCGGATCCAGGTGGATGGAACTGGGGAATATTCCACCTCACCAATAGCATTTTTGTTCAGTACATTTTCGCTTCATTTTCATAAAATATCATCTTGTTTTTTCTTGTTGTTTTCCCTCTTACCTCTTTTGGTTTCCCTCTCTCCCTCTCTCGCTCTCTCTCTCTCTCTCCCTCTCTCTCTCTCTCTCTCTGTGTGTGTTTTAGTACCTGTTGGAACATAAGACCTCTACGGAAATTTTCCAGCATACTCGATCATTCGCTATCAGCACTAGTTCTCTTCATTTTTTTACAGATTCGGCCACTTCTTTATTCTGTGAATGTTTCCAGAATATTTGGATGACTACACTATATATATTTATTGAGTGCTTCACAACATTTCTAAGTTGGAAGTTTTCATAGAGTTTGGCCAATCTAATTCCACATGGTTTCTGATTACAATATAGTAGCAACTCTACATTAGAAATGGTTCTAAACGTCACTAGATTCTTACGATTTATCGAAGATCTTCTATTTTGTTGTTACGGATAAAAACGAGAACTGTCAGATCTTGTACTGTTGGACATACTACTTCTGCTCTGTGATGTCAGCTAATATTGATTACATGCTTTGCGGTAACTAAGCAGATATTGTCCTTATATTCCAGGTGCTCGAGATGTTCGATAAACTGGGGAGAGCATTGCCTAACGATCTCTTGATGCACTTCGGATAACGATTTAAACGACGTCGATAGTTTGCCATTAATTCGTTCTAACGTTCAGAGATCGAGAAGAGATTCAGTAAGACCTCTGTTGGGTATTAGACGGTTGATTAGTGGGTAGTCCCTGAATTTTCGAATTATATTGATTCGGGTATAGGCCCTGAAGTACCCAATCTACAACATTAAGTTTGTATTTCACAGCCATTGAAAGCAGACATGAAAGCCAGACAAACGGACAGAAAGCAGTTCGATGCCGAAATTGACGTTAAACGTAATCGTGTGATAACTTCGAAATAATTTTTGACGTTGGTTAATTTTGTTATGTTTTTGCGCCGTTTTATGAACGTGGATAAAATATGAATCCAGTGCAGTACATCAGCCACCAAGCAGTAGAGGCGTGGCAACCTTCAGATACCTGTCCGTCTGTCTGCACGAATAAAACAGTATTCTATTAACAGTTGGTAGTTGGCAGCAGCAGTGTTCTATTTAAAGTTACTACGTGGGAAATTCAAAAAGAAACTCACTGACTTATCAAACTGCCCTCGTACCATCTAGACGACTATAAATCTAACTTCATTTCATATTTTTCGAATATTTAATAACTTTATTGCATCATTTATTTTTAGGCCACCGTCATGAATGTCGCTTTCAACTCGAGTAATAATGGACTGTTTACAATTATGCTCTCAAATAACTTCATGGAGCTGAAGGGTACCGTCTTCAAAAAATTCGACAAGAATAATCTGTTTCAGCTATCCTGCAGTGATGTGCGCGAACGTTTTCATCTGTTAGTGCTGCTTTTTGTTGTCGTTATAAAAACTACGAAGGAATTTCATTGGGATCCTCTACATTTCTTTGTCATGTTGCCGTATTGTCTTTCGGTGTTCGGCACTGAATTAGTCATTGATTGGATAAAACACGCCTTCATTACACGTTTTAACGAGCTGCCGGAGAGCATATATCGCGAGTACACCACCAGTTTGGCCTACGATTTGACACAAACACGTCAGAATCATGCTTTTTCAGCGCATTCGGATTTGCTGGCACGACGCATGGGCTTCATACCCTTTCCACTGGCTGTGGTATTTATCAAAACTATCTACTCTACTGTCTCCTTTGATAACGTTGCATCCTGGATACTTCTCGTACTAGCATACTTATGCTTGATGAGTCTGCGTATCTGCCTGACCTTATATGCATTAAGCAATGCTGTCAAATTGATGGAGCTGCATCAGCAGAAACTCAGCAAAGTTACCAACACGCACACTACTATAAATACTAAAAATATGAGCTTCCCTAATGTGCCCAAAGTGGCACCTGCAACAAGTATGAAATCTCATTGGAGCAGAACTCACATGAAGCATTCAAGAAAAATCAACAATTATGATAAACGTCGCACTACATCGTCGTCAAGCTCTAAGAAATCTTCACAGCTACAGTTGTCAACCAGAAACATTGATTTTAATTATAAGAATTCACTGGAATTGGACGCCACACATATATTTTCCAAGAGTAATCTTGGTTTTAAGGAATTTTTTCGTAATAAAAATGTCAATGAAAATCACCATGCAAGTGGTGACGAAATGGTACACAGTGAACCTAATCTTCAATTAATCAACTTGGATGATAGCGCCTCGAGTTCGTCTGATACAGACTACTGGATCACTCGAAGCAAAAATCTTGCGCGAAGTTCGGAGTCGAAGCGTAATGTGTCCGACTAGTTGTGAAGTTGATTTGAACGTTTTTCTGTAATTAAACCTATTGTAAAATCAACATTAAGTGAGTAGAAAAATGCAACATATACCCATGTACTCTCTGTGTTTCGATACATTAATTTATTCGGTGGCACTTAATCTCACTATGTAGTCTATACTGAGACAATTTTCATTTCGAAAACAGTAGTGGAGGAGTTCAATTAACTTCACATTACTCTCTCTCTTTGTAAGTGTACCAAAAGTCGATTAACCACCAAGTTCAACATTTTTTGTTCTTAAAACGATTGTTCGATTTTTTAGAACAAATACTCAGGTCTGACTCACGAAAGTCAGAATAGTTAAAAAATTCCCCAACCCTCGAGCAGCTCTGAACTGTCTCCATTTTTTTGTTCCGCTCAAATCGAAGAGATAATTCTGTAGTGAAGGTATAAAAACCTTTATAAAGACTTGAACGATTTGCTTTAATGATGTTCCAAAAAAAATGTTTTAAGGCTTTCTTATTAACAATGGAATTTATGCTTTATTGATACTCACATAGTCGTAAGTTAGAACCAGTCACAGATGCTATGCGCCTACCTAAGAACAATTTAAGAACCTATAAAATAACAGTTCGAACACTGAATCAATAAAACGTTGAAATAGAAGTGGAAACTGAGTAGTTGGTAGAACACCACGGCTGCTACACTAGAATTGATCGGCGAAGTGGAAGGACAAGAATATGAAGAAAGCTATAATGCAGCGGAGGGAGGAGAACATCGTACTACATCATACCCTGTGGTGGAAGTCTAACTAAATAGACTTTGTCAAATTTTCAGTAATTTTCTACAATACAAAAACGTTGATGATCCACTGCACAAAAAAGATTCAGGATATATTAAAATTCGTCTGCGGATAAGCGATGTGCAGACCTCTACAAATAATCGGAGTACAAACTGAAAGAAATCGAAACAGAACCGGAGGCAAAGCGGTAAAGAGATCTTGATACTCTTTAATCTGACAAAATCTCAACAATGTCGAACTCATCAACCTATCCAACTGACTGACTGAGCGTTACTCAAAATCATAGTCTATGATATGTTATCCAAAGTTCGAAACGGGTAAATTGATGTATCGCTAAACTCACGAAATGATTGGGAAATCGCAACCAGCCATTGTTAATGAGCTACGCCACTGACGTGTGATCAAAATTGTGTATCGGAAACTTAAATAACAAAAAAGTCAAAGTAGTATCAATAGGTTTTAAAATCCAAGGCTTAAAAAAAAACAAGCAAAAAAGAACACCAGCCAAAAAAATTACATGCACTAAGAACACCAGGTACAATGGTTCATACAATGGTTTTTGCAGAAACTATTCGAAGGTGAAAAACCTTTCAGAAGCCATGAGAAATCCAATATTGCCCCGATTCATTGAGAAGACACAGACATTTCAAAGCTAGGTTTTTCCATTACCTAACTGCAATACTTGTAGAAGAACTTCGAAATCTCAACATACTAACAAAAGTAAGCAGATTACTTGAAAAATAGAATATCCTAATTATTGGTTCGAAAAATTCGAAACTATACGTCTAGTTCACCTGCAATTCAACTGTGAAATTGCCGTACAAAACCGGTTACATCTGAATACAACGCACTCCGTTCCGAAGATATAAATCATATTTTTGTTGCTCATTAAAGCTATTTATAACTCCAACCTTTCAGACCAGCCAAGCGAACAAATTAATTTTCACATTATGATTTTCACTTTGTCATTTTTATTGTTTGCTGCATACTTTCGGGCGTTTAACCCTTTCATGCCGCTGTTACTCTTACTCACATATCTATACACATTTTTTTTTTAGTATTTATTCCCATTTTTACTTTGATGACTGAATGAACTGACTTTGGCAGTCGTAAAGCGGCCGACTTCAAAATTAACACGTATACGCCGAGTATGCGCATCCCTCACGCATCCTTTCGAACTTTTCTTCACTTGTTTCACTGCTGTCTTTTCCGGTGTTTGCGTTCACTTTACTCGTTCATTCATTGCTCTTTATTCGCAATAAAAAAATTTGTAGCAATTTTCCATTTCCCTGTGGAATATAACAGAGAAAAAACAAGGAAAACTGCTTTACTGTATGTCCGTCCGTCCGTCCGTTCGTCTGTGCGTCTTCCTAACAATAAGTTCATAACAGTTTCTTTCATTCTCTTATTTTTTTTCCCCGTTTTGTACACTTTGTAGTTTTGTAAGTCCTTTTTCTTTTTTTCTTTTTGGCTCAAATGGTTGTACTTAGTGCATATACCGATGTGTGTGCGTGTGTGTGTGTGTGTGTGTGTGTGTGTGTGTGTGTGTGTGTGTGTGTGTGTGTGTGTGTGTGTGTAGTGTGTATTATTCCTGTTGCTATGGCTTATTGTCGCACTGTTATTTTCTCATACTTTTTATCTATATAAACAAGCATGATAATGCGCTCGAATAACAATAATAACAAAATGTGTAACAAGTTAATGAAAATATAATAATTTCAAACACGACCGAACAACTGAAATTGCCTACTGATGGCTGTCTTAATAGTTATGTTATGAAGTTATTTTTCTTTTTTGTTGTACTCTTCTCACACTGTGTGCACACAGTATTACAATATTGTCACTGTGTTTGCAACGAAGACCCCATAAAGTATATATATATATATATGCTAGATCAGCTCTAAAAAATCTGCGGTAAAAAATTCGTGAATATCTGAACACACTTAGTAGAGAGTATAACTCAAATATTTACCTACTGCAACCATTTATCGGTCATGGTCGAACGTGGGAAGGCGCACCAGTACACCTGGTGCCAGTTGTTGTTAACATCAAGTTTTAAAGGTCGTTCCCGACTTGGTATTTTCAATGTATGCTCGGTTGCTCACCCGGCTGTTGGTCATCATCAAAGGGGAAGCTTATCTGTAACTTCTTCTGTGTCTTCACTGGTACAAGTTTTACGGTGGCGCGATCCAAACCGCGCCAACCCAATTAGCACATCTCAGAACGGGTGTACAGTGTCTGCCCAGGGGTAATGTATCCTAACTGAGTGTTGTGAGATGCTTGAGCCATTTGCAAAATCATCGATTTTGGCCATTTCCAAGTGAATGGCAATCAAAAACTTTCGCAACTAATGTGGATTTCTGCAAACGACTTAGGTATACAAAAACTTATTTCAATTAATTTTTTTATTTCACTACATTTTTCCACTTAAACTTATTTTTTCTATCCCTTGCAACAATATTTGTCCTACTATTACCTCAAATAGTTTTATAGATAGGACAACTTTACTTCGGGGGGCGTGGTAACATCCAATTTTCCAGTGGATATTATTTCTCCCGTTGCCCTTTACAAAAAGTTACTTTCATATGACGAATTTGGTTTTTCTCTTTTATGGGGTGAGAACGCCCATTTATTCCACATGACATAAAGAGATTTGTCAAATATTTACTGAGATCTGTCGAATTTTATTTTTCTCTTATATGGGATCCAGTGGATCTTGTTCCCGGTTCCCTTTACATATGTACCAAATCTCATCCTCTAAGACGCTGAGAAATGCCGATTTTGGATTTTTTTTTTAGGGGCCGACTTTGCACCTCCCAACTAGTGAAATGCCCCATTTTTAATACTCAAGAATTTGTTACTTCTAACTCTATCTGCTGTATAACTGATATGTTGCCATATTCAACATAATTCGTAGTCTCCTCCAAAAATTCGTTAATACTTTTAACTCAATAATTTCCACATTTGCTGAGAAGTACTTTGCCAAGCTACTTATTCAAGTTTTTGTATAAAACACCTTCGCTTTCCATCTAAATAGTACACCAGTTTTATTTTTATCTGACAGCTTTCTAAAATACTGAATACTAGTGAAATCATTACAGAAATAAAAATACTAATATGATTCTAGATTATTGCTATTCTCAGTTAAAAAATTGTTTTTAGTTATAATTCTGCTTACAAAGAAATCTATAAATGTACAAAATTTAATAAAATTAAAATATACTTTTCAGCACAGCACTTAAAATGAAATTTGTAAACTAGTATTTTTATCCAATCATGTATCGTAGTTGAAACTTTTAATATAGCCTTAAACCCACTCATGCGTTTAACAAACTTTAAATTGAGCTAAAATAAAATACATTTTCCCAATGATTTACCTATCATGCCGCATATTACTAAGAATAATTTCATTTTGGCATGTGCTAAATTTCAATGTAGCCCGTAAATTTTCTTTGGTATAGCTACAAAAAGTATAAAATTCGTAGGAAAAATTTAAATTGAATTTTAAAAATGTAGAAGCCGTGTACCTATTCATTCATGTCTAGCACGCACACTCGTCACAAGTGCATACATCCGTACATACACACTTAAACGTACCTACATATAAAGAGCCATCAGATTCTAAGTTGAAATACCTTTTTGAATTAGGCACAGGTGATGGTTACACTGAAATTAAAGTTTGTATTAAGATATGAAAAGTTACATAAAAAAAAAAATAGTTGAAATTGACAGACAAAAATATGACCGTATAGTAAAAAAAAGCTCGATTTATTTTTTGAATTAGTGCTTTTTTATACAACTGAAAAGAAGAAATTTGATATACAATACATACCACTGTAGTCCAATAAATTGCTAAACACCAAGTTTCAGGTAAAAGCCATAGAATTCGATCAGCCTAGCCTGAGTGTGACCAAACTGCCCCCCAAGCGAAAAAAAACCTCCATAAACACCATTCCATAGCCCTTGGCCAACAAAAATTATCTCTCCATTTTGAAGTAGTTTTTTTTCAACCTACGATGTTTGGTACGCGTCGACCTTTTCTCTTGAAATACACCGAAATTAAGAAATGTTTGGCAAGACGTATTTCCCGAGAGACTTAACGTCTGCATTACTGAACACGGACACTTGCTAATCTCAGTATTGAAACTATCAATGAACTTGAGTTACCAGTTTTTAATCTATATAGGCATAATTATGCTAATTTATATTTTGTGACGGTTACTATGATCGCAGTATAGCAATTATTTTTACAAAAAAAAAAATACATTTTGAAAGGTATTTATTTGTAGACATGCACAGTCTATATTTTATGAACTATGGTCGAATAATTTGGGCGTAAACAATCGTCACTCACACAACGAAACAAACACATATGGGCTTTACATGAAATACAAACACAAAAATCTCAAACAAAAGCATGCGAGCAGCTAGTTACAAGTGGTTTAGACAATGCGAGTGCGAAAGAGAAGAGATTTTGTGTTTACTTTGTATGTGCTTCACTATTATTTTGTTGACTGTCTCTCTGTTTGTAGTTGTTGTTTTTGTGTTGGAACGGTTGATTGTATCGACCAAAGACTATATACTGCTTAGTTTAAATAGATACCTTAGTCGAATTTCTATTTGTGCTATTTTTAATTGAAGTTAACAATTCTAGGAGTTCGGAAAATTGTTCCTAGTCCAACGTAAATATAGGCAACTGTTTTTCCAAATGTGTGTAACGCTATTTTATCGGACAATTAACCTTAGCTTCTAATTAACAAATCTAGAAGAAAATGTTGTTGTAAGAGTTAAATTTAAATATTTATGGTTTTCCCTTTGAAACATGGAAACAATTTTTTTTATTTTGGCGCAAATATTCTTTGCTTTGAATTTGGATCAGAGAAGTTGATTTGACCACCAAAGTTATGTGATTGCATCTTGTCATGCTGATTACGAATTTACTTTATGGTATCTCCAATGCTTCCTACATCTTTTAAACATTGTAAAAAAACTTTTTATACATAAATATCATATAATATTGTATCAATTAAAATAAAAATTTATAAATACTTAGTTCATGTACAGTGTACAACGTTTTCTGTATGCACTCCCACTTAAAAAGTAGTCAAAATATTTGTAGTTTCACTTTTTAATTGATTTTTACTTTTCATTTAAGATTTTAGGCAAATAGCGACGAATGCCCTATGTAGCCTTATAAATATTTATAGCCTTGCAACGACAATTTAGACTATTACTACATACTACTGCCAAGTAACAAAAAAAAACCTGCAGAGATTGATGACTCTTGGCGAAAATTTTAGCGGTCTCAATGCGCACGAGCAGTTTTATAAACTCAGCAACAAGGACGACCAGAATGACGACAGATAACTTTTACAGCGGAACTAAATGCAAAATAATGGAAATTCCATGCATACACTGAATCGTGTAACCCTTTTGTCGTTGTTATTGTGAACACTTAATGCCAGAAATACGAGCGGAGTACAGTGTTCACACATGCTGAGTGCCAACAAAAGGCGCGCATTGCGTGTGACATCATAAAGCCGCATGAAGCGTTATACGAAGACTTCTCCATATACTTGTAGTAGTAGTACTTATGCATATGTTGACAAACCGACATTTAATTACCGGCCTCAAGCTGTTTTAATTAAGTACAATTTGTTTCTCATAGCTACAAAAACTTACACGCTGTGCGTGAAGTCTCACTTAAAGCAAACTTCAACAAAATGACAAGTCGGAAATTTGCATAAGTTATCAAACTATTTAAGTGATTTCGAGGTATATTGAAATATTTTGATTTGTAAAGCCAATTAAAATCTCTAAATGCCACTTGTCAGCTCTGACATTAATTAGGTGTCATGAGGTGGAGTGTTGCTTTTGATTTATTGAAATATCTTTCTGTGGATGCGGTGTGGCGTATACGCAATATGAAAACGAAATTTCACATACGCACTGTGCTTAACCCTTATGCTGTAGGAGAGAGAATAAAGGTAACAGACCATATTCAAATATTCTTCATATGTATCTTAAAATAGACTCGGCTTGCTGAAGAAGCATAGATTGTCGATGTTTTCGATGGATCCGAATAGAACTGCGAGACATCGAATCGATGCTTTGAGACGAATAGCATGAAAAGGTGATTCGCCAATTTACTTCTTATAATATTTAAACTAAAATTATTTTTTAATGGTTTATTTTACGTTTACAGGTTACAAAATGACACAAGTTTTAATAACAACAGTTTTTGTAGTTACGGCGTAAAATAAAAGAGCAATAATTAAATTTTGTTGAAAACTCGGTAAAAAAATTGCTGAGACTTACGAATTGTTAAAAAAGTTTATGATGATAATTGTAGGAGTCATACTCAAGTTTACATGTGGTTCACACGATTTAAAAACGGTAGTGATGATTTAAATGATGATCCAAGACCTGGACAACCCGAAGCTTCTAATCGTGTTGAGTTAGTGGAAAAAGTAAGTGAAATAATCGCTATCGATGCAAATTTCACTGTGAGAATGCTGGCAGAAGAATGCATCTAACTGTACAATCTACAAGATTTTAACTGAAGATTTGGGTGAAAGAAAGGTGTGTGCACGTTTTGTTTCACATCAGCTAAATGATGATCAAAAAATCGCTCATGTAGAGCATTGCAAAGACATCAATTCAACAGCTGAAAACGATCCAAATTTTCTTGATTCGATCATAGCTGGTGATGAAAAATTATGTTTTAAATATGAGCCTGAAACTAAGCGACAATCTACAGAATGGAAGTCAAAAGACGAACCAAAACCAAAAAAATTTTCTATGATTCTAAGAATATTGTTCACAAGGAATTTCTTCCAGAATGTCAAACTGTCAATGGAGAATATTATTTACAAGTTTTACATCGTTTGTGGTCGAAAGTTCTACGAGTTAGACCCGAATATTCCAAAAGAAGCAGCTGTTTTTATTGCATGATAATGCACCACCTCACAAGACCAAACAAGTCGATGAATTTTCGATGAAAAAAACGATTTATCTCATCGACCAACCTCCGTATTCGTCTGATCTATCACCTTGTGATTATTTTCCGTTCACAAAAATGAAAAGTGGAATGAAAGGAGCTTTTTGCGATGACATTCCAGCCAAACTAGCAGCCGTGACACAGGTGCTAAAGAACATCCTAAAAACCGAGTTTAAAAAGTCTATGGATAATAAAAGTTTAGAGAATTAAATGGATCGAATTTTGAATAAATTTATGCTTTGAAACATAATACCATGCTTGTTTTATTTTATAACTAAAAGGTTCGTTTATTTTTAGAACACACCGTGTATAATCTGGTTATTATGATCAGCTTCGATTGTTTAGACGGTCATATATTTATAATTATTATAATGCAATGAAAATAGTTTAAAAATTTCTACAAATATCAACTGAAGCAGCAAACTCAAAAAAAATATGTTAAAAATTCAGAATCTTGAAAGATAAATGGCACCGTCTGAACTTGCGTTAACTGGTCAAATTAAATTTTATCGAGGTGTCATCTTCATCAACATTAAAACTGATTTTTGCATATTAGATTGAAGTGTAGCGTATCTACAAAATACCTTTAAAGAACCTATAAGTATCAGGAAGCACCTGCATTCCTTTTTTCGTAATGATCTTTTGAAAATCTCTTTGCAGCTTTCCGAAGGATTCCATTTCTATACTTGGCGAATTATTCCATCCTCTTCCTATGGTTTCGCTTCTCGTAGACATAGATGGATATATATTTGATACCTGCGGGCAACAAAAATTTGTTACGCCTCCATACAAGAATATTAATATCAAGTTCAATTTGAAGATTTAGATGTTGGGGAAGATGCGGTCTCTACCTTGCAGCTCTATACATCTCTATATCCCTCTATACATGATTTTGATCAGAATTTAAAGGTCAACTGTGGAACGCTTCCTTATCAGTTTGCGGTATTTTCATTACCATAAAATTCTCTGCGGTCTAGTAACCATAATATGATATAAAGCATCTCATTTTACAACTTTCTGGTATTGCCACTCAATATCAAGAAACTCAACTTGGCAAACACCTGTTGCATTTGGTAGTTAAAAAGATTTCTGAATCACGGTATTCTCTATGAACTCTCAGGTTTCGGTGTAGATGAAGCAATATCACTTATCAATGTCTAAACTTTGGCAGTCATGTCGATGAGAATGAGTTACGGTTGGGTTACTATAAGTTGGGTTACTATTGGGTTACTTTAAATATTGCTTCTCAGTGTCTAGAGTAGCTTTTACTTTTTATTTTAAGACTACAGTTCGCTTGTAAAACGAAGGCCTTCGGTTCTTCAAAGGTAAACTTCATTTACCCATTCACCAAATATTTATGAAAGAGAAAACTAATAATAATTGATATTTCAAAACCAATGTTGAGCTATATAATTTTTTGCTGGGTGGGCAAATGAAAATTAAGCTTGGACAAACATGAACTAGCGATTTACTAACCATTCAGAGATAAACTTCACCATTTAGTACATACAGATATCGGTACGTAAATCTTTTATTTTATTTAAGAGATTTATTGTAAATTATGTGTTTACGATTTGTGCAAGATTGACTCAATCTCTTGAGATGTCAGATGATGTTCTTTTCTTGTCTTATCAATTCACGCTATTTTTGGACGACGTTAACGCAATCCACATTTCAATCCACAATCTGCATAACAGGCACAAACAGTAGTTTTTAATGGCACTGCCTTGATAAAAGTCGAAGGATACTGATTGCTAAGATAATCCAATTGAGATACATTTTTCAAGTTTCTTTACACAACACAAATAGTGCTCGTACATCAAAAAGTTCTGCGTATCTTAACGCTAAAAAATGTCTGACTTTCCAATGAAAATATCAGCTGGCATCTGACAACACTTGGGGTTGCCAATTCACACAATATACGGTTCTACGTAACCCGCATATTTAATGCCAAACAAACGCTTGTGCCAAAGTAACTCTGAATGCAGACTGAGGGTTAAAGTAATTTGCAACAACATTTTATATATCGTTTACAAAAAAAAGGATTTTCATGTTTCCATTTTGTGTGTATTAAACTCTGAATGCGCGCTTTGTGTGCCCCAGAAAATATAATAGCACACTTCAGGGCGCAGTAGCAGGAAAATCTTTTTCGTTTTTTTTATTAGCACTAATTTCAATTTAAACTAAATTTTCATGTCGTTGTAGAAAATATCTTACATTCTTGTTGTATGTTGTTTTTTCGTATATGCTCGACTTGACTTTTAAGTAGTTTACAACCACTTTATATTGTATAATGCATGCACATAAATACCAACTATTTTGTAAGTTAATAAATTCGATATCAAATTTTCTATGTTGCCGTCGACAAGTGCTGAGCAAACAAAAATTTAACCCTAACTGAAAAATTTGCATAAACCAATGTAGGCATAGTTAAAATATAAAAAAAACAGGAAAATATAAAAAAAAAAAATTTTTTTAAAGAAAATCGTTCGTTTGAAATGTATGCAAAACTTGAAGGATTTTGTAGAGAAAAAACCCTTATCGAGCAAAGGTAAAGCAAACATTTTATGCACAATAGAAGCAAAACAGAACTGGGCATGAATGTAAGATAGATATATACCATACAAACAAGTGGTAGGCCTAAAAGTTACGTAAAGCTTTGCAGTTAAGGCAACATTTTTAACTTTGTTGAACTTAAGTCATGCCAGGTTAGCTAAACATCTAATATAGAGCTAAACCCGTATCTAAATTATGAACAAATTTATTTATAAACAACATGTGCCCGTACGCACATTAGCATAGTCATTTTCTTGATTGTTGCTTATTGGAAAAATACAATATAAGAATAAATTTTGAACTACGTTATAAAAACATTTCGTACCCTTCACATGTGCTTGTTATGACCAACAGTTAATAAGAGGTGCTATGATAAGTGATAAGATGCAAAGTAAGACGTAAATGTATGAAATGTATGTACGAAATATAGGATACCAAGCCATTAAAATGAGCCATTGAACCATATATACAGACTGACTTATTTGAATAAAAATCTTAACAATTTCCATATATCATGTATAATATCATTCAATCAAGCCAACTCTGACGGTAGCGACTAGAGTTGAGCGATATTTCACTACCTGTGATTCAATCACGGCTACTCGATATTGTAAATGTCAGTTATTGAATATCATTTATTTCTTACTAGTGCCACTGTGATTCACGGCGTATGAGTAACATATCATGCAAGTAGAGTTAGCACCACAAAATATATCAAATTGATAATATGCATGATATATTACTGATACGCCGTGAGTTACAATATCAAGTCGCAATGTTTGGCACTAGGATATGTACAAATGTGATGAACACTTAAAATTCCATGTTCCCGCCTCAATTCCCAAGCTCTTTGTAAGAAGCCCATATTCACTTGCGCGAACCTATTAATACCGATTATCTCCCACACTCTGCTCTGGTTTTTTGTACCATTTCAAGCTAATCCTCTTCAGAAAATCGCCCAAAAAAGAAGATATTCCAGAAACTGATGGCGGTTTTCTGTAGTTTTTAGTTAGTCCCAAAGAATTGTAATGAAAATATACCACTTGGGATATATACAAATCAGGTGATCACCTAAAATACCCTGTTCCCGCCTCAATTCCCATGATTTTTGTAAGAAGCCCATATCCTGTTGCGAAGCCCAATGATTCCGACTATCTCCCACACGTTCGAATGGTTTTTTGTACCATTTTAAGCTAATCCTCTCCAGAAAATGGCATTACAAAGCATACTTTTGACAACACCAAGTGTTTTCTTTAAATGTGTTCTTAGTATCCAAGCGTGATAGCTTTTAGCGATTCAACTTTAAAGACTACAGCCGTTGCAATATATACTTCATCCAAATCCCGTCAATACAAATGAGAAGACGCTTTGGAGTAATTTTGATGCAATGACTGCAACGTATAAACCTAAGGTCTCAGGAACCTCACGCGGACCGGAGGTTCTTTCTGTATGAACGAAATTGGACGGCTAGCCAGCCGATATGAAGAAGTCACTGAGGTTATGTAGAAGTCAACTCTCTAACTAACTTGGAGGCAATAAAGGGAAGGATGCCGCCAAAGTAGAAGTATTATTATTCATATTATTCAAAACCGATAACATTGGTCTGCACCAACTCTTATACATAAAATGGTCCGATGAATGCATAGATTCTAAGTGTTCTTTGTCCTATTAACTAAAAGTAAGAACATCTCCGAACCCTTTAATACCAAAGGAGGATTCAGGCATGGTGATGCTTTGTCGAGCGACTTTTTAATCTCTTGATGGAGTATGTACCACACCAATGCCCATACGTAGAACGGTGCGCCACGATCTTCCTTAAGAAAGTGATGCTAGTCGCGTATGCTGATGACATTGACATCATCGGCACGAATTAGCAAGGCATTCTCGACGATTGAGAAATAGTAACGTTTCAAGGTGCTAGCGGTGAACGAAAACAAGACGGAGTTCTTGGTGTCCACTTACAAACCATCATGTTGCCGACGATTTGTGAGGAAGAAGAATTTAAACTTAAGTGTTGTAGAATACTTTGTCTATCTGGGACCAGAGATAACCAGCAACAATATAGTCAGCCTTGCTTGCTAATCAATGCTATTTGACAACATCGGATACAGCGTAGGAACCGCATGCTGCATGAGCTGTAAGATGAGGCACAACAAACTCCAGCGGCAGCACAAAATGTTTACGAGGGGAATGGACAACGTCAGAGGGGGCAACCGAGCATAAATTCGAATGACCAGGTTTTGGTAGAACCTCCGATGCGTTGGGTGCGGTGCATTGGGTGCATTGTGTGCAGTAGACTGGTGCGCCCTCCAATGTGCGGCCATAACCAATATACTGTTGTAGCGCCACACAAGTGAATAAGTTATAATTTTGTAATAACAATTACAATTAATTCATTAAAAGCAAGTTAAAAACTCTAGCTCTGTATGGGGCTAGAAACCAAGTTTTCAATATAAGCAGTTTGTATCTATCGTTGCACATTGTATTAGAAACCTTTAGAAATCTAAAAAGCTACAAAACCAATGACCCAAAAAAAACATAAAACCTCTAGCAAAATAGTAAAAGAAAAATGCTTAAAATGCAAATAATTGCCAAAAAGATGCTTAGAGCATTTTTTCACTTCTAAACGCACAAATTTCAACCACAAATAATGAAATGATGCGCAAATATTCTCAGAAAACCAAAAAAAAAAAAGAAAAAGTGAAAATATTTCAAAATTTCTTTGAATAGGCGAACAAAAAATGAAATACAATGCCAGCCAGAAATCAATGCCAACTAAAATTTATGACAGCCATAATATTGAGACTTTTATATGGGCAATAAATTATGACAAGTGACTTACTCCGCACTCAGTCACTTACTTTGGCACGTTCTATCAAAAAATATATTACACTCGACTGGCTCGACTGGCAAAATATAAAATAAACATAAATTTCGCTAGCAACGCACTTGATGCCACATTTTTAAATTTTCTAAAACGATTTTTCTATATTTAAACTGAAGGTAGGGATGCTTTTGAAGCAGGCTTCATTGAGCACGCAACAAATCACACACTCCGTTTTTAGAGCATACTTTGCGGCGTTATTTAAGATTTAATGCGGAATTGTTGCCGCCTTTTAGGCAAATGTGCCATGATTTATTTCATACAAAAAAAAAAACAAAAAATACGGGCTTTTATCAAATTTAAGCAACAACATAGTCTCTGAGTGTGTGTGTGTGTCATTCATACATACATTACTTAGCTTTATTTTTCCGGCAATTTTCAAAAATAAAAAAAAAATCTTTTCATCTGTGCGCTCTTGATTTTTTCATGTTGTTATTTATTTTGCATATATTTATTTATAAATCTTATCATAAAGTCAACATGAGATAATTTGCTTTGATGTTGTTTATATTTATTTGTATAACTTAATTTAATACAATACTTTTTCATATTTATTAAGTAGACGCCATGTTTGTCTTTCATTTGTTGCATGCAGGCTTAATATTCATTGTAGATATATGAAATTTTATTTGTTTCAATACAATTATTTGGTTATACCCTACACCTGTAGGATAAAAGGATATATTAACTCTGTTTAAATGTATGCAACAGGCATAAGGAGGCGTGACTGCCCTTATATTATTGGCTGGCCCACACATATTATTGATCAGCAACGAAAAATGAGTCGATGTAGACATATCCGTCTGTCTGACCGTCTGTCTGTCCGTCACGTCATCCATGTTGATAACTGTGTCTACTGACTAGAAGGAAAATAAATGACCCGGAAGAAAATTCTGAATGGTCGCAGTGAGATAATCGACATTTTTGTTTTTCGCCGCCAATATTGCTCGTTTACTTAGCCAATTATGGTTTTTGAAGTTTTGCGCTACGTCTGGAAAAAACACGCTGAATAAGCTCCTCTTTCGAATCTGTGAAGTGACAGAAACCTGTAGGTAATGTAATAATGTAATAAATTCGGTCGAGGTGTCAACTGCGTCTATCCCATTTCCAATGTCTAACAACTGCTTCGAAAACACATTTGCACTTTGATCTTGTTGCAAAAAAGCTCGCTTGTTAGTCGTTAATTGGAGTGGCTACACATGCCGCCACAAACTTGATGATTTGAAGCACGCGTTTAGTTCGTCAGCTACAGTTGATCGGCGAATAACTGGTAGAATCTGTTGAAAATCACCGGACAACAGAATCATGGCTCCGACAAAAATGTTTTGGTTGTCAGGAAGATCTTGCAGCGTTCTGTCCAGTGCCTCCAGTGACCTCTTGTGGGCCATCGTGCATTCGTCCCAAACAATCAATTTGCATACCTGGAGAATCTTTGCTATTGCGCTGTTTTTGGCGTTGTTGCAAGTCTGTGCTTCGTTGACTTGCATGTTTAGTGGCAATTTCATGGCAGAATGTGCAATTCATCTGCCTTCTAACAAATTCGCAGCTATTCCAGATGAAGCCAATGCTAGGGCAACTTCACTTTCCGATCTGATCCTCGCCAAAAGCAATGAAATTAGGAATGATTTTCCAGTCAATCCGGGAGCATCGAGGAATTAAATTCCACAAGTTCCTTTGTTCACAGCTTCTATCAAAGAATCGTATGCAATTCTCTTGTCCAAAGTAAAACTAATATATATAATGTCAGATGACAGATATCAATCACTAAAATATATACACTTAGACAGATGACAGATAACAGATAACACCCTGATAGTAATAGATGTCAGATCAAAATAAACAATCGCGAATTGTACCGTCATTATTAATACAAAATGATTTTTTTTTTCTTTCAAATTATCTGTTAATTATACCGAACTAAACGAACAAAAAAATTATTGAAATCGGTCAAGCCGTTTTTGAGTTTTAGCGAGACAACGAACGGCGATCCATTTTTATATATATAGATTAATTCAAATTTTTCGGTTATTCTAATAAAATATTCATTATATTTTATTAGAATAAGCAGCCTTAAACAATGTACGGGTATCGCGAAGTCTAGCACACTCGACTACAGTGTACTTTCTTGTTTTATCGTTTGTTTGTGGTTACTTTAATTATTTAACACATTAACTTTGTAATAAAACGAAATAATTATCATAATTAAGAGTTAGTTTTGCAATATGTAATTACTTTTTATTGTAAAATAAGCTAAACCAATAATTATTCTGTTGTATATTTATAAAAATTTGTGCAACAAAAAATGCAATTAATTTTATTTCCCATCAATATTTATATGTAATATACAAATGTTTTGCATATTAAAGAACGATTAGCCGCAAACAAATTTTGTTCTTTAATAGTATCATTCACACATAGTGTGAAATGGTATTAGCAGTTTGTCTGAAAGTTTGTAACGCATTAAAGGAGCCATCGTAGACCTTATAAAGTATATTAACATATATTCTTGTTCTTGTTCCATGAGACGAGTCGATCTAACTACGTCCGTCTGTCTGTCCATCTCTTTGTCCGTTTGGATGTTGTTGAGCATTTTTTGACGACCAATTTTTATGGTAACCAGTTGTAAATTGGCATCTAGACTTCTTTTTATTGCAGCAAAATGGAGTATCAATATTTACCAAGCCCACTTTTTGGGGTAGCCCCTACACAAGCCTACCGACCACTATTGACTTTTTGTAGGAAAACTATTTTCTTGTAGTCAATATTAACTTAATAATTGATATGGTAGCTAGTAATGGACGGACGCTTCACATATATTTACATTAAAACCCTTTTTTTTTGTGGTACAAACCTACCGCACACTTCTGTGTTTTTGTATGAAAAACTTCTATATTTAAATCAACATTAGCTTGAAATTCGATGTGGTGACCTTTTATGGACATCACCTTCATATACATAAACTTACGGGCGTGTTCCGACCACTTTTTGGGTTAGTCCCCATACAAGTACGTGCACGGTGTGATCTAAAAATAACCAAACTTTTTAGTTATAAAATAAAATAAGCATGGTATTATGTTTCAAAGATAATTTTCATTCAAAATTCGATCCATTTATTTCAATACAACGTTTGGAACGCTCAATCAATTTAACCATTGACTTTTTAAACTCGCTTTTTGGAATATTCTTTAGCACCTGTGTCGCGGCTGCTTGTATGGCTAGAAATCGAAATATAAAGTTCCTTTAATTGCAGTTTTCATTATTAGGAATAGAAAATAGATCGGTGATAGATCAGACGAATACGGAGGGTGGTCGATGTAATGTAATGGTTAAATACTTTAGTTTAATTAGCTAGTATAGTTAGCATAGAATCTTTATTAGATGCAATTAAGTCGCTTAGAATAAACCATCTAGTTATCTCAGCGCTACAATAGAACCACTTACGCACTTTATCTGGGAAACAAAAATCAATATGTTCAACAAAATAACAGTTTAAGTGCTTCAAATCTTGGCACACAAAACAAATAAATCGTATTGTACGATATATAAATAAATCCAAATCAAATAAACACATCAAATTATTTCCGCTTATTTTGCTAAAAGAGCCTACAACAATATTAACACCTCAAAAAGCATCACCAGAAAGTATGAAACAAAATAACCAAATAAAAATGCCAATGCTGAGGTCAAATAAAACACCAATAACCAGAAACGCGATGCGACGTGGCACTTAACATTGCCTCAAGTGGCGCTGGACGCAGGCTTGACATTGCAAGAAAACTAAGTTCAAAATACTTTGAATATATGTATCTGTATCTTTATCTGTATCTACAACGTCAACCGCAAAGTAAACCTAAAATAGTTTAACACGCAGCACGCTCAAGTGGCAGCACTTCAAATGCTTCGCGGCTCAAGTGGCGAAACTTTGAAAAAGAAGATCGAAGACGATGAAGAAGCTACGCGAGAAAAAAGAGTTTGGTTTTAATTAAATTTCGAAGCAAATTTTTGCCCATAATAAATTTCTGCGCAGTTTGACGCGCTCATTTAGTATAAAAGTCCAGCAAGACGCAGAATTAAGCATCAAATAGCAAAAGCAACTTTTAATTGCAACACGCAATCCTAACCAGCAAAAAAAAGTGTATAAAAAAATGGTACACATAAAAAGTTTCACTTTGTTATAGAGTTATATACCTAAATATATTTAAATCCTTTGCAGAAAATCTTTGCGCTCTCAAGTTTGTTGACCTACTCCGCCATTGCTGGCGCTGCACTGCTTCCCGCTGCAAGTCTACGTCGCGATGTATCCGAGTTGATAGCTGCCGATGCCACTGCCGCTGAGTATCTGCCACCAACACCAGAGTATCTACCACCAGCGCAGGAGCTGCTGGAGTTAGTCACCAAGCCGATTCCTGCTGAGCTGGATGTCACAACGCTTGCATCATTGGAACCGGCGGCACCCGAGCAGGATACTGCTGTGCTGGGTGCACAGGGTTATGAATATCGCACTATACGTCGCCTGAAGCTGCGTCATCGTCGTGATGTTTCACATCTGTTGCATCATTATTTGCCACCACATAATGAGTATCTGCCACCAGCAACAGCTGCCGTGGTAGCAGCGCCAGAAGCTGATGATGACACAGAAGAAGTGATCGCTGCTGCACCTACTCTTAAGGTGTCCAATGAATATTTGCCACCACTTGAGCAGACTGAAGCACCATTAACGGAAGCACCAGCTACCGAAACTATCGCTGTAGAGGATGCTGAACCAACTTTAGAGGAGGATACTGATTCGGAAGATGCAGCTGCACGTACTGCCGATGAACCGCAGGATACAGCACAACTCTTGGATGATGGCTATCATTACAAGCAGCCAGCGGAATTGCCCGCATTAAAGGAAGCTGCCATTGAGTATTTGCCACCTACTGCAGATGATTCTGTTATTGTGGAGGGTCCCGAAGAAAGCGCTATACTCGCTGCCGATGGCTATCATTATCGTCGCGCTGTGAGACGTTTCAGATTTTAAATTTTTTCATGCACAAATTTTGCTTTTGAGTTTTTTTGAATTTTTATTTAGTTACTTTTTGTTACATTTTTAGAATGGTTTTTTAATAAAATTTATTATATAATATTGGAAATAGTTCGAAGAATTAGAATTTAGAATTTACTCGCTAGATGGATGCAGTGAAATAAACTCTTGATTACCTTCAACTTCCACTCGGTGACTTGTCATGAGGGGTATGCCATAAGGTGTTCTCTCACTACTTCTATAAATCTTAGCGGTCAACAAACTGTTGAGAGGCATGGAAGAAGCAACCACTCATCTCATAGTGTCGCACGCAGACAACATAGTGGTCGACATAAATGAAATTTATCGTAATGCAACCTATTCCAAACGGCTCTAACGAAAGCATCCTCAAGGGTAGCCTCCTGTGTTTTTTGTGTCTCCTAATAAAAATGGCATCCGTTTAAACTTTACCAAAACAGCAAACCTCGTGGGCGCGAATATGCTAATTCATGTCACGTGTATATACTGACAACTTAACTTCAGCTTCCAGAAATAACAAAACACTGTATATCTGGGATACAAAGGATACTCTGTCACAATACCTACTCGACAAGACTGATCCAATAAGACACACAGCAAATAGGTGCACTCGGACAGTTCAAAGCTAGTAGGCTGTGTATTAGAAGGAGTCTTCTCTTACGAACTTCACGCTCATAAGTTCTAACCTAACCACTGTAGTGTCTACCGGATGAATGTTGTCGATATTCAACAATACTCGGAGTCCAGAAGATGTAAGAAACCTTTTTAAGCAACGTAACAGAAGGTTACATACGATTGCATTGTCATCGGATCGTGTTTGTCCTTCAACTCAATCGGATGTGTTAAAGTGGGTCATAATTGAGTTCAAAGATTAGAGCAGACATATTGTAAGTTAAGAATATAGAAAGCTTAAAGATTAAAATTTACTCTGACGTATCTCAAGACTTCTTCTCAGGCTCACATAATGGGATAGTAGCATCCTATAAACTGGACAACTAATGAAGAATAATGATTAGTGTTGATTCACTATTCAATATGAGATCCAAGCGTCTTATGCATACTGAACAAAGACGCTACTCTCAAAGCTTTTCATGTCCCATTCTAGAACTGAAACATAAAATCTGAATGCTGTACATCTCTTAATGAGATAGCTAAGCAATTCATCTCATCTGGTTACCCGGCGATAGAGATATCATAGGCAACGAAAAACCCGACGAACTTGCTAAACTATGTACAACTTTGCAGACTTTTTCAGGGAAGAACTCATTGGGATGCCCCTAGTTTCTTTTAAGATTCTAATAAACACAATAAAAATATAGCCCAACACGGTAAAAAATTTGCTGAGATTTACGAATTGTTAAAAAAAGTTTATGATGATGATTGTATGAGTCATACTCAAGTTTAAACGTGCTTCACACGATTTAAAAACGGTCGTGATGATTTAAATGATGATCCAAGACATGGAAGCATCTAATCGGTGAGTTAGTGGAAAAAGTAAGTGAAATAATCGCTATCGATGCAAATTTCACTGTTAGAATGCTGAAATTCATCTTACTTTACAATCTGCAAAATATTAACTGAAGATATGTTTAAAAGAAAGGTCTGTGCACGTTTTGCTCCACATCAGTTAAGCTATGATCAAATAGTCGCTCCTGTAAAGCATTCCAACAGCTGAAAACGATGCAGATTTTCTTGATTCAATCATAGCCTGAAACTAAGCGACAATCTGCAGAATGGACGAGCCAAAACCTAAAAAATTGCGTTTTCAGTAGTCAAGAATCAAGACAATGTTGATAACTTTCTATGATTCCAAGGGTATTGTTCACAAGGATTTTGTACCAGAAGATCAAACTCTCAATGGAGAATATTATTTACAAGTTTTACGTTTGTGGTCGAGAGTTCTACGAGTTAGGCTCGAATATTCCAAAGAAAAGCAGCTGTTTTTTTTGCATGATAATGCACCACGTCACAATACCAAAATAACAAAAAAAGTTCGGTTATTTTTAGATCACACTGTGTATAGTTTTAAGCTGTTAATTTAAGTTCATTTAATTAGTCATATTCATTTATGTTAAAATTTGTATTTTTTTTTCTACCGTCATTCACACTTAAGTTGCGCTCGATGCAGGCGGTTAATTTCATTTATCTTAGATAATGTTATGAAACTGTAGAATTTAGCTTACATGATTTATCAATTGCTTTTTTATTACTTTTTATATAGAAGCTTACTAAATTTACAAGCAGTATTGTTGCTAGCCATTGGCATAGTTTATAAGGGAATGTAACATCGATACACGAAGTGTCATAAAGAGGAATGAAACAGAAAGTAAAACGTTTTTGTTATTTGATATTTAAATTTATATGATACACTGCCTGTTTTTCCTGACGGAAATTATGCATTGAGTTGTCATGTTGAAAAACCATCTTGTCGAATCTTTTGGCATATTCCGGCCATCAATTCTCTGCTCAATTGCATCAATTGTTGTTGGTAACGTTCACCAGTGATGGTTTGTTTAGGTTGCAGCAGCTCATTGTACACAACACCCTTCTGATCCCACCAAATACAGAGCATGAGCTTGGCACCATGAATATTCGGCTTGGACGTCGCTGTTGATGCATGGCCGGGTGGTCCCCATGATTTTTTTCGCTTTGAGTTGTCGCAATGGATCCACTTTGCACCGCCAGTAACAATACGATGCAAAAAACTCTTCCGATTATGGCGTTGAAGCAGCTGTTCGCAAGTGAAAAATCTCCTTTCGACGTCTCTTGGCTTCAATTCGTACGGCACCAAATTTCCTCGCTTTTGAATCATTCCCATGGCTTTGAGACGTTTGCCAACTGTTGAGAAGTCAACTGCCAATGATTCTGACAATTCTTGAAGGGTTTGACACGGATCTTCGTTGAGTAATGCTTCCAATTCTTCATCTTCAAACTTTTTGGGATGGCGCGCACAATCTGTGTCCTTCGTATCAAAATCACCACTTTTAAACCGACGAAACCAGTACTCACAAATTGAAATCGATGGAGCATAGTCCCCTGCCAGTAAGCCTCACAAAGTGTACGATGGGCTTCAGCTGCTTTTTTCTTCGAATGAAAGCATAAAAGCAAACCTTCCGGCAAATTGCGTTTTGTTGGAACAAAAGTCGACATGGTCACAGAGCAAAAAAAAATATATTATTCACTCTTCAGTAGAATGACACATATTGCAAATATAGTCACAGGTTTACCCGATGCGGTTTAGTGCAAGTTACGCCATCTCTTATGAATCCTTTAAAACTAATTCCAACACCCAATAAGTATCAAAAATTTGCAATGAGCGTCCAACAGACTGATGAGAAATTGTAGCAACAAGAATGCAGTACAACATGGTGGAACAGGTTCAACGGCTGTTCTATATAACCGTATATAAACTTATTTGGTCAAATTAAGCTTAAACGCACGTCGCTCCTTGTTAATCTAATTATAACAGATATCTCGACCTTGACAGAAATCATAACTGGCCACTGACTGATAAGCTGACATGCTGTTAGACTCGGTTGAAACTGTTGTAACGAAGCGGAAGAAGACTCCGTCCAGCACCTCATGTGCTCGTTTCCGGCCTTAAGTTGAAGAAGGTCTTTCTCTGTGGAGAGCACCATTCTACACATCTCTACTGTAACAAAAAGTTATTGTTTGTTATTATTTCTTTGCATTAAGAAAAATACTGTATTTCTAGATCACATAAACAAAGCTGTTGAGTTCTATACATTCCCGCATGATTCTTTCTTTAACAATATTTACTGGATTCCATTTTTAGCTAATTCAAATTAAATTCTTTGGCCAACAAAGCTCAACAAGTCAAATGACATTTTGAATAAGTCTAAATAATAAATACGTGCCCCAGCTACACAAATTTGTTTGATCAATTTAAATCTAAATTTAAGTCTTCGTAAGTGAAACAAAACAGACTACAAAATCGCCCATTAAACGATTTGTTCAAGGATTCCATCATCAGAACTTGACCACATTTATATGGAACCAACACGTGGTAAAGAATTATCGCTGAACATACAAATAAAAAAAGATTCCGACGAATAGATAACCAACTCCCTTTTACCTTTTCGGTACAAAAAAAAAATAATGTAAAGTAAAATATTTACCCACAAAACGTAAGAGCAACGTTTTCATTACAAACATACTTACTTACTTACATACATACAGTTTAATACGCCAACTTAAGTCTAGAAATACATCTTTAGCTTAATTCAGATGGCAAAGAGTTTCTGCACACTTTAAAACACCGGAATTGACAGCAACCAAAATGGCGGCCGCCTTGGCAATGGCGTAAAGCGGAAAACGACGCTTATGGCGTTGTCATTAGCGCACTCAGCACAAAGTTTCAACATTATTTATTTACACTTACATATATATAGCATATACCTTAGAATATAGAGACATTCTGCTGCTTTAAGTAGCTACTCTGCTGCAGCATTTAGACACACTCACCTACAAATTGTGCTGCAATTTATTTAGCTGTTTTACGGGTTTGCGTGCGTGCTGTGACTAACTTTGCTTAACTTAACCTATACCAAATGATTTTATGGCGAAAGTTTATTTGATTAGTTTATTTGTGCAAGGAATTAGTGTCAATAAAAGCAATCGTACACTAACATAGGTATACAAACTTCTTTCTTTATGCCAAATTAACAATGCAAATAAATTGCTGTAACACACTTTCTGGCGGGCAACTAGTTTCGAGATACTTTTGACTACGTCTGTCTTCTGAAGAGTCTTAAGTTCTGCTTTAAGCATTCATTTTAATGCAACACTGAATTAAGGTGCATATAAAAATCGTTACGAGCACTTAGCTTTTCGCTTATTATGCTTGGCGCTCATTTTGCCTTTCTCAGCTTCTCAACTTAATTAATGCATTTTTGCATTAATTCAACAACAACAAGGAGTAAAATATTGCAGGCAGCAGCAGCACCAGCAGGAAAAAGCCAACTTCCGCCCACTTGATTTAAATTATTTGCACTTGTTGTGGCCAGGATAGCAAAAAGAAACGAAAGGACTAACAAAAGTTAAGTATGTTTTATTTGAAAAGTATTTTTAAAAATATAAGAATAAAAAACGAATGTTTCGGGTGGTACTAAAGCTTAAATACGGTTCAGACTTGCCCTTGGTTTGTCAATGTTTAAATTTTTTTTAATTTTTAAATTTTGTAAAAATTTCACATATTTAAAATTTTTCAAAACAATAAAATATATTCATATATTTATTAGTTTCTAGAGCAAACTGCTAAGAATGATCTCCAATGAGCGCATATCATCATTGAAAATAGCAGCATCCACAACGAGCTTAAAATATCCTGGATTATTTCTGAAGTTGTATGATAACCCATTTGGCAATAGATCTATTGGAAAACCACTTATCCACTAGAAGACTCAAGCGCCGTCACTCTCTTTGACCTACCATTCAGAGCTCAATATTATAACCTACGTTCTTCTCCTATACCTCAACCTGCCGCTATTTTTTCCAACACGTTCATAAATTTCAAAAACCACCGCGATTAAATTGTAGTTAAACGTTAAAAGAGATTCATGGATGGGCCTCAGAAGAGGGACTCAGTGTCAGATAAGGCGTGTGTTGTGTTGTTTACTAAGAGATACAAGGTGCTGCAATGTATCCCACCCAAAATAAGCGGAACACAATGGTTATACCTAAAAACACCATAATATACCTTGGAATAGTACTGGATAACAAGCTGACCTGGAGAGTCTATGTGGAAGAAAGTGCTAAAAAAGCGACCAATGGGCTCTATGCATCGCAAAAGGTGCTGAGCAGTAGAGATGAGCTAATCAGTGATTTTTGAGTAGCAGTGATTTTCGTGACTGCTACTTTCAAATCACCGTGATTTTTAACTGTTACTGCGATCGCTGCAAAAAAAAATGAAAAGCAAAAAAAAATGTCTTTGTATCCATTTATTTTATTAAACAAAACTAATGTCTCCTTACATTCTTACTATTACTTTGTGAATGGTACAGACGACCCCAGACTTCTTTAAGGTTTGGGTATTTATACCTATTACCATGCCACCACTGTCAGGGGTCGGAGTTTCGTGGAATGATATTTTCACCTAAATACTAATCCTGTGACCTTAGGTTTATACGTTGCAGCTATACCATCAAAATTGCTCCAAAACGTCTTCTCATTGGTATTGACGAAATTTGAATAAAGTATATAGTACAACGGCTGTAGTCTACCAGCTTTTCTTTTGCGATTTCCATTAAGATTGAATCGCAAAAAGCTATCAAGATTGGATACTAAGAAAACATTTAAAGAAAACACCTGGTGTTGTCAAAAAATTAAAATGGTACAAAAAACCATTCGAGAGTGTGAGAGATAGTCGGAATCATTGGGCTCCCGCAAAAGAATATGGGTTCCTTACAAAAACTATGGGAATTAAGGCGGGAACAGAATATTTTAGGTAGTCACCTTATTTGTATATATTCAAAGTGGCATATTTTCACTACAATTCTTTGGGAGTAACTCCAAACTACAGGAAACCGCCATCAGTTTCTGGAATATCTTCTTATTTGTGCTATTTTCTGGAGAGGATTCGCTTGAAATGGTACAAAAAACCAGAGGAGAGTGTGGGAGGTAATCGGTATCACTGGGCTACCGCAACAGGACATGGGCTCCTTGCAAAGATCTTGGGAATTGAGGCGGGAACATGGAATTTTAAGTAGTCATCAGTTTTGTACATATTCTAGTGCCAACCATTGCTGATTACGGCGCCCATTCCAAAAACCCTTTGGAACATATATATCCCACATAATCCTTCCTGCGATTGACCAAGTGGCATATCCTCATTACAATTCTTTACCAATGATATCAGTTGCCACTCGATATTGTTACTATATATTAGTTGAGTGATTCAATCACGGCGACTGAAAATCATTCGGTCATTGATATTATATTTATGTTACTTTTCCAACCCAACTTACCGAACATTTGTAAGCTCACTCGCGCCATGCCAAAAATAATGTGGAAATTAATTTGTAAATTCTGTTGTAAGGAGAAACAATTCATTTCTTTTTTCCTACATTGACTTCACTCATTTTCATGCATTATCGATTTTAATTGGCTTTTGTTATAACACATCGTTGACATTTGTTTTAATTGCCTGAGTTTTCAAAATGCTTGGAAAAGCATTTATTTTCGAATATTTTTTTCTTAAACATAGAATTTAATTCAATTTAATTTCATCTTTGGATGAATATTGTTCTCGTGAAATTTATCCTTACTCTAAATAGTTATACAATTGTAATAAAAATCCATTGATACTGAAATTTGATCTTCGGAACGTTTAAACGCCAACTTCAAATGTATAGTAGTCCGATCTGAATTTTTTATAGAATACACTTAAGATACATCAAACTTGGTGTTTCTAGCTTAATCAACAATAAAATCAAAAATTTCATACAAAAACTCAAAAATGAGTAGCAAGTTGACACGTTCATTTAAAACCCTTTATTTGAAGAGGGAATAGCAGAGTCTAAATAGCCAAATTTGTAGTCTATACATATTATAGTGTCCATAATCTCGTTGTTGAAAGAGACAGTCAAACAGACAGATAGACTGTCACACGGAGAGACGAACATGTCTATATCGACACGACTTTTCATACTGTTGAAGAATATATGTACTTTATGGGATCTGTCACGCCTCTTACTGGATGTTAAATACATTTACACAAAACTTAAAATATGCAAATCTTTTTTGCTCATTTGAGTGCATATTTTTAAAGGTATCGCTTTTAATAGTAATGATTATTCTTTCCAAATTAATTTCACCTTGGTGTGGTGAGTATATAAGTAGTATTCTTGTACTCACTATTTCGGACTGTTTGCCCTATTTGATTTGGTTATAAGTCACTTTTTTACTTTAGTTAATTTCAACATTTTTCCGTATCTCTGCTAGTTTCGGAGATACAGGCCGAAATGTAATAAGTCCTGATATTTTGCCAAAATACTTTCATATTCATGTTTGGAAACTTCCGATAACTTAGCAAAAAGATTAAAATAGTGCAATGCGACACTGTATACAAATTTCAAAGCAATTGAACGAAGAACTTTCGGATATTATCGTTTATTAAGAAGCAAACATTTTTATTTTTATTTATATTTATATTTATATATCGATAATATGTGATGTTATGAAAGCTATGCTATGCTATGAATGTATTAAATGAGTTATCTACTAAACTTACAAATAGATTTGGTATTCTGCAAAATTTATTCCTAGCGTAATTCCTAAAGCTAAAACTAAAAACTAAATTCGAAAATCTTTTTAAAAATGTGGCACCAGTGAAATGCGAATAGCTTGTCTGTCGGCTGTGACTGGCAAATTCAACTAGCGATTTCATAGTTAGTTTAGTAAAATGCCAATTTATTAATTAAAACATATTAAATTATTAATTGTTTAGGAATAAATTAATCAGACATTGTACCCCCTATCTGCAACGATAGGCTTTTTTATTTACAAAATATGTTTTAGAGGCGTATTTAGTCAAATCGCTAGCACAATTACAGGCGATTTTCATTTCGCTAGAAAACGAGGTCAAGCGAAATCAAATCCTGTGGCACCCCTGCATATATATGTTTCTAATAAAATATTACACTTTAATCTAAAACAAAGGATAACTATTTTTCCTTTCTTACATACATAAGAAAAATACAATGGCATCGAAAGTACACTTTGGCTGTAAGCCAATGTAATCTGTGATTATTTCTTTAAAAATACGATTAACAACAACCGAACTATATAAAGTTAGCATACAGCCCAACCGACCAACAGTCTAATTTAAGAGTTCTTAAATTTATGAAGGTACAATGTATATATTCAATAGTCATAAAATTTAGCTAATGTTGAAATTTAAACAATATTCTTAAGTTTTGATAATAGAAATAATTTCATACCGTTTCCTTTAGCTCTTTAACTTCCTAAATAATCATATCAAAGTATACATATGAAAACCACAATGTCAATGACAGCTGGCTGACATCCATTCCTGCGCCTGACAGCATACCAATTGAATTTTAAACAAAAAGATAAAAAATAACAAACCAAAAACAAACAAAAAATACAAGAAAAAAAAATGCACAAAAAAAAATGCCAGCAAAATCAAACATAAACACAGAACTAATAATAAGCAAACGATTTGCTAGTAGCCGGAAGAACATTATGATGTCATAAACAAGCAAAGGATACACACACACATGCATATACGTACACACACCAGGATGTAACGATAGAACCGAAGTTTCAATACTCTGAATAATCAGACGCCTTCAAACCATTTTAAGGGGTTTAGCTTGAAAAATAAGGTAACGGTTATTAAGAAGGTGGACGGTTCGTTTTTATGGGAACCACCACATAAAGTGAAGCGTCCGTCCATAAGAAGTCACTGTATCGAATTTCAAGCTGATGTTGACTGTAGTAAAAAATTGTTTCTTACAAAAACCAAAAGTGATTCATATGGTGCTATCCCTAAAAGTGTGCTAAGTCGTTGTTCAGCCAAGGAACAAAAAAAATATCCATACCCGATTTCAGACGGATATCTTGAAAATTGATTTTGATTCACACAAACAGGGGACAGGCAGACGGACATGGCTAGTTCCATTCACCTAGTCGAACTGATACAGCATACAGATACTTTATGTAGTCTCCGATGCTTTCTTCAATGTGTTACAAACACCATGATAAAATTATAATACACTACACGCTACGTGTGAAGAGTATAATATAAAAAAAGCCTAAAGGCATTTATCATGCTGTGGCACGTAGATACTTTTCTCTGCTGCGCTATGCTGCATAATTTAATACATTTTGTAATTTTGTATTTTTTTATGTTAAGCTGTAAAATGTATGCAACCATGTGTGCCTGCGACTCTGCGTGGATGTATGTCAACTGTCAATAATAAGTATTGCATTTAATAAGCTGTATTAAATGCAGTAAGGGTTCACCAAGGAGTGTGAACGAGATGGCAAAAGACAGAGAGCTATATCAGTTGACAAAAGTCCCAAAGACAACGAATATTTTGCGCAATAGTATAATAAATTTCTGCCACCTTTAATATGCTACACAGAAAATTTAAATAAGATATCAAAATGTGATGTAAAGTTTGAAACACTGAGAAATGAACTTTGTCGCCGCATAACTGTGAATGACAAATTTGTGTTTCGGTAAAATTCGAATAGTTTAATATTTAATGAAAAGCTTTTTTATAGGACTGAAAATTAGATAAAATTGTTGTTTCGAAAGACTCTACTCACGATCGTCTGTGACAAAAAATTAATAGAGTTTATAATGCATCCCAATAGAAAACTCATTCAAATTCTATGAACCAACGAATTAGATATTATTGTAACACGTTCCATGCTCTCTGCTGATAACAATATTCATTTGATTAATTTAATTTATTTTTAAATCGTAATGTAATAGGGTTGCCTCAAAAATGACTATGAATTCGCTAGAATATGTTATCTGTGGCATGGTAATCAATATTTACGCTAAGCACCATGCAAAAAACTAAACACGCTGATACAGATGCTCTCATCTCACTGAGCAATTATCTTCAACATACTGGAGTTCACTGAAGATAAAGAACGTCCTCGTATAATCAGAATATTCAAACATAATCTAGTAATCAACAATGGATCAGACATTCACAACTAACCTCAGCTCAGTCCTAGCTGCTGCAGCGCAACACAAACCCCCCCCCCCCGTTTCTACGAACTTTAACATATCTTCAAACTAACACTAATCACTGTGAACCACTCAGAGTCAACGCGAATGAAATATGAATGTTATAAAAAGACAAAGTAACACAAAAAAGGCTGCAAGTTAGGATCTGATTACTCCCAAAATGATGTTTAAACTTCGTAACCCCGCAATTATGTAAACAACAGCGATATTTAAATGCGTTCACTTCCCAGCTCTGTGAAATAAATCCAAGACATGTAGTGTCGTATAGATCCATAACCCTACTATTCTGTTTCGCCAAACTAATTAATGAATATTATCTCACCAAAAGTACATTCGCAAGAATCGGAAATCAGAGTTCGCCCCCCCACCCCTAAATAGTCAAAGCAATATCGGTCATACAGCCTAACGATGTCATACATCTTAGCATTCATCGTGAAACACTACTTAGTCATAGGAAACGCATAGAAGCTAAGAAAATCCATAAGAAGCTGAAAAACTAATTCCTTCACGTTCACCCATAAGACTGGACTACAAAGTTCGACTTTACAACACCGTTATAAGGCCAATATGGATTATAGATTATGGAATATAGAAACTATTTAAAGTGCTCAATCGAAAATTCACAGAATTGAAGCTGGTACGTTCGAAATGAGAACATCCACAATGAACTCAATTTTCCATTAGTAAAAAGTGAAATAGCTCGTTTCAAGCGAAAAGACTCAATGCGAATCAGAGAAAGTGACTTTCTATGCCAGTAATTACGGGAAGAATAAGATTTGAAAAGTTGCTGTTAGTCTCAGAAGAGTAGATCCAGCAAATACGTTAATATAATATGGAAACAAACTACCTGTTAATCTGGCTTTGATCTCAGAAAATCCATAAATTTATTCGGACAAAATTTTAAGCTAGATGTTAGTTTATGTGCAGGGTATTTAGATGTCAGTACTTTGTCAGTTTTTTCTTCCCATCATCATTTTTTTTTTAGTACATGTAAAAATATTTTCTGAAAATTATGCGTTTAATGTTCGACGTTTTCTTTTGTCATATGATATATCAACTTACATACTACTTTACTTTGTTTCATATAAGGTTTTAAATTAAAAATGCTTACGGCTTTAAATTATTGCCATGGCTTTATGCTTTATGCTTTGACTTCTCTGAAATTGGCTTACGTGTATGTTGCGTAGGCGAAATAATTTTTTGGGATTTTTACCTTTTTTTTATACTGAAACTCACCTATATACGATACAAAATATGATTTTGCATGCATTAAACGCTTGTTACTTTTTATGACAATAATATTTTAACAAACCAAATGTTATATGATACATATACACATACATGTAGACAGGTACATTTAATGTCCTTAAGTGACTGCGCTCTATAATTCCACATAAAAAATAATAAATTCAAATTTAACCGCAATTTTTGTAATAACTTTTTTTCTGTGTGTTCGCTGCAAGCTACGAGTACGTGTTAAAATTTTATTTAAAAAGGAAAATCCCAGAAATGTAATTACAATATAATACAATGCAATATAGCCTGTAGCAATTGATTATCCTAAAAACAGAGTAATCTACATGTATAAAAATGAAAGTATGTATCTATATATCTATAGAGCAGCTAAGACAACTCAACAGCGAGATGCACGCTTGGAAGGCCTACGAACCAGAGCATCTACTGCAAGAGCAGCTGAGACAACTCAACAGCGAGATGCACGATTACAAGTTCTACGAACCACAGCATCTACTTCAAGATTGCGGTCCGATTTGAAGTTGGAAGCATTTAATTACGATAAAGACTCGGACTACCGTACGCACCCACATGTTGTGTTTGGCCAAATGGATAAATTGTGCCCATATTGTCGTGCTCTGAAATTTACAAGGAATCGCCTGGAATGTGTTGCTCGAATGGCAAAGTCAAGTTGCCACCACTGGATGAGCCACCAGAGCCTCTTCGAACGTATGTGTCTGAAGCTACTCCGTTGTCTAAACATTTTTTAAAACACATTCGAAACTACACAACTCATCCTTTCAAATGACATCGTTTGGAGCAACAGAAATTGTTAGCGGTGGTTTTATGTCCACATTCAAAGTTCAAGGCCAAGTGTATCAGCAACTCGGTTAACTTCTTCCGCTACCCGATGACGATACTAAGTTTCTGCAAATTTACTTCATGGGCGACGAAGAGGCGGAGGTTAATTAACGTTTTATTTATTGAGAGGCGCAGCAGCACGCGCCGGGTTTTAGCTAGTATGATATATACATATTCTTATATATACTCGTAATGTGTTCAAATCGAAGTAAGCTAATTAGGTGCTAAAAATAATAAAAACAAGAAAAACGGAACAGAAGTTTTAATACCTAGCAACCTGAGCGTGGTATGTAATTCTACCTCAAAAGTGGACGTAACACGCCCCTTGATAATTATGCGAAGTGTCCGTCCATCTGAATGAACCATGTCGAATGATAAATTGATTTTGCCAGAAACGACAAAGTTTTTCATGAAAAATTCCAAAAGTTGATGGTGATTTGCATGCGGCTGCCGCTAAAATGTAGAAATCAGATCTATTTCTCTAAATGTTAGGCGTTCGTCCATAAGAAGACATAATATTACATTTTAAGTTGATTTTTACTGTAATAAGAAAGTTTCTATATTAAATTCAAAAATTCTGCGGTAAGTTATTATAAAAGCTATCCCTAAAAATGGGTGTGACACGCCCCTTGATATTTATGTGAAGCATCCTTCCGTAAGAAGCCGTTCTGGCAAAATGCACGTAAATGTTGTCTGCAATGAAAACGTTCTCCATACAAAAAGGCAAAAGTGGGTGTGTGGTTTGTATGGGGGCTACCTCAAAACGGTGGGGCGATGACACCTATTGATATATATATATATATATATATATATATATATATATATATATATATATATAAACCAAATTTTCATATAAAAAGTCGAAAGTGGGCGTGGCTTGACAATTTTGATACTCTAATAAACAATGTGCTGACTTACAACCGGATATCTTATAAATTGGTGCCCAAAAATGCACAACAACATTTAGACAGTCAGACGGACAGACGGACAGACCGACGGACAGACAGACGGACAGACAGACAGATGGACATGGCTAGATCGACTCGTCTCGTCGAGCTGATCAAGATTATATGAATATACTACGTGTGAATGGTATAAAAGTAATTTTGGCATGAACATCAATTCCATTTTTCTACCATTCACAGATAGAGTGAAATGCTATTATCAGTTTGTCTGAAAGTTTGTAACGCATTAAAGAAGGCATCGTAGACCCCATAAAATATTCTGCTCGATGAGATGTGTCGATCTAGCTATGTCCGTCTGTCTGTCCTCCTGTCTGTTCGTCTGGATGATGTTGCGTAGTTTTCGGGGACCAATTATCATGGTATCCAGTTACAAATTTGCACCTAGCCAACTTTTTATTGCAGTCAATAGTCGCTGAGGAATCGGAAGCTTTAGCTGCCATATTAATGTCCTGGTACGTGACGGGTTACTACACTTGCCTGTGTCATGTCAAGGCTCAGGTGAATGCCGCTGTAGCTAAAGCTAAAAAATTAAATGGTAATACTTTTTTATCAAATCTAATTTTTAATTTATTCTAATTTTGATATGTAACAACTTTCATTACAGAACACAATATTTAAATAATCTCCATTTACACACAATATTATTCCAACTGGGATTTAATTGCATGTCAAAATCATAAAAAATATTAAATAAATAATATCGAAATCCCCTAAAACCAACAAAAATACATACAAACAACATTTTACGAGTATAGTCGATTTCAACAAACAAATTAACAATAAAACAAGTTATGACAAGTATAAGCCGACAAAGTACAAAGGTATTTGTCAGAAATTGTACATGAACATTAACAAATATTCATTCACATAAATACTTAAACACAAAATACTTCCGAAGCATTCTGAAATTACAAAATGTTGTACAACATAGATACAATTCAAAAAAGATTTTAAAGTGCGTAAAATATATATATATATATATATATATATATATATATATATATATATATATATATATATATATATATATATATATATATATATATATATATATATATATATATATATATATATATATATATATATAAATATATAAATTGAGTCAAAATTGTAAATCGTGCACACAAAACATGTGACTAGAAATAGCATGTAATTCAGTAAGCCAACATAAAAGATACATTTGTATCTACAACAGCAGTGACAAAGAAATTAGAATGCTCAAAGCTATAAACTGAAAAGGAAAAAAAAATCGTTAGAAGCAGCAGCAAATGGAAACCTGAACGGACATCATTATTTTACAAATCATTGCACATGTGTCCAGTTCTATTGAAATTAAACACTGCTGTTCTAAGTTTGCACATTCAATGTTATACAACAGTTGAGATACGACATAGTTATATATATTTTAGTTAATTAAGCTTTTATATAAGCTGCTCATAGAATGACCATTGAAATTTGAAAATACTAATAATCTTCTAAGAAATTTGATTTGAACAAGAAAGAGAGCTGCAGTCAGTCGAATGTGATAGACTACGAGACACCCTATATTCAAACTATAAACGTATTTGTATTGTATTTTGGAATAGTATTGAAATTATTGAATGATTGACTCTCACCTAATTTGGTACTTCTAGCATAATTAACAACAAAAATAAAAACGTTATTCATACAACAACTCCGAAGTGGCATAGGTTTGTGAGCGGGCTACACCGAGCCTACGTAGCGAAGTGAATTGCTATAAGATTCCGACTGAATATCTCCGATCATTGGTGGATTCAGTACCACTACGCCTCCAAAAGGTCATTCAAGGCAAGGGGGCTTTATTATGCCATTCACACATAATGGAAATGGTATTATCAGTTTGTCTGAAAGTTTGTAATGCATTAAAGGAGGCATCGTAGACCGCATAAAGTATATATGTATATTCTTGATCAGCTCGACGAGACGAGTCGATCTAGCCCTATCATGTCCTGTCTGTATGTTGTTGCGCATTTGTTGGGCACCAATTTTTATGCTATTCAGATGAAAATGTTCACACACACTTTTAATTAATGCAGTTTAATAGAGTATCAACATTGACCCGCCACTCCCACTTTTTGTGGTATTCCCCTTACAAACGCACCGCCCACTTTTGAATTTTTGTATGAACAACTTTTTTATTGTAGTCAATATCAAGTTAATTATTAGTAGCTTCTAGTGGGCGGACACTTCACATATACATTAATGGGTGGGACCTGCCTATTTTTTTGGGTAGCCCCCGTACAAACCCACCTCCCACTTTTTTGTTTTTTATAAAAAAAATCTTTATTTAAATCAATATTTGCTTGAAGTTCGATTTAGTGGATTTTAATGGACAACTGCGTCATATACATATACAAATGGGTGTGTCTCACCCACTTTTTGAGGTAGTCCCATGCAAACCTACAGCGCACTTTTATGCATTTTTATAAAAAACGTAATTATCAACTTGAAATTCGACGATATGGTGGCATCTTATAGATGGTCGCTTCATACATATCTACTAGCGCCCATTTTTTGGTGTAGCCCCTATTTAAACCCCCACGTTTATGTTTTACAATACGATTTAAACTGTCGTGTGCACGGTATTAGAGCTTCGGTTAAACAGAAGTTAACATTTTTTCTTGGTTTTTATTAAGTAGAATAAATTTTTTTTTCAATATTTTGAATATTAATAAAATTTAAGTAAACTTAATTTCCATACAAATATAATTAGACCTAAGAATGAATTTATAAACTAAGCAATTTAAGTTAAGTAGCAACGATGTAGACTTGGAGGCAAGGTTTCATTTAATTAATTTTATTAAACGCCGTGAAGAGCGCTTAAGTTTATTGTTAAACACAGCTTGAACTCCTAACGAACACATGACCAGGTGAGTAAACAGAGTTTGGAAGCGATCACGAGCAAGTACCGTTATCTTACACAGTTCTACAAAACATAAGTCGATAGTCAAAAGGAGAGTCTGTCAAGATAATGTGTGCAGTATATGATAATTTAAAACTTCAGAAGTACTTTAAGAGTCAAGACCATTTGTTTATTGTATCTAACTAACTATTTTATCTTCTTTCAGGCAAATCATGCATAAAGTAACTACGGAAATAAGTCACTTTTTGCACTTCATGTGGATTCCAGTTACAGTAAAATAATTAAGCTTTCTCTGCATCTCTTTACAAACTATTCAACAAACTAATAATACCCTTTATAACACTATCTGTAAAGCGTATAGAAGGAACGAAAAGTGTGCAGCTTAGTATTACAGTAATTAACAAATTACTTCAAAGTGGTATCCGCTTACCAGGCACAAACTTAGCAGCAAAAGTCAAGCGGCAAGGATGCATATTATATTATAATATATACATATATTTTTTTACATAAAGTATGTTTTTGAAATATGTATCATATAACCACACTAAGCACGGTCAGATACATTTTTGTACACTTACAAATTCAAATCACTCCATCTCTCTCCCTCTGTCTTCATATCTCTTTTAACCCATTAAAAGTTCTGTGAAGCACGTAGCAACTAGCTAACTGACTGACTGCCCCTAAAATTGTAAGCATACCTGTTGTACCTTTTCCGAGATACGTTTGTGTGGCACAGCTTTATATGGCCTCAAGCGCGGTTCGTATGCTGGTTTCATTTGCAGCCTTCAACGGAAAGGACTCGCAGCAAAAGCAACAGCAGAAGCAGCAGGAGTCTGAAACAAATTACTTATTTACAGCTTAGTAAGTTGTAGTAGCAGAAATGTTGGCATTAACTTAAAACCGAAAAACTAACTATATGGAACTCTATAAAACATATATAGCGAAGAAATTTGTTGAGCAGTGAGTGGCATTTTACAGCTTACTGCTGCCGCCCATGCCAATTGGTATGCCAATAAGCGAGTGACTAAGTATTACAACAGTGGAGTCATTAGGCAGCATCAGGAGGCAACAGGAGCAGTGAACATATTAAATATAAACGGGAGAGAAAACATAAAATACATAGATACTTAAAAGCGGCTAACAGTGGCCTTTTTCTTTTTTTTAAAACTAGGTTACCTAGGTTACGAATCACATATTGAAGTTTTAAATGCTTCTCTTCGTGCTGCTGTTCTTATTACTGTGTATCTATGGGACAACTTTAAGGTTTATGTGTTGGTATGAGCATCTGTTTTATATATGTATGTAGGTAGATAGCATACATTTAGGCGTTGACGCAAGCACTTAAACGAGTCGCTAATACCTATCATTTGGGAATTTAACAGGAAACACGTGACATAGAGTACTATGGAAGCATTATAGCTTACGAGTATTTCAAAATAATGTGAATTTAGTGATTTAAACGTAAGAAAATAAAATAAGGTGAAACCGGAAGACCTACATTGAAGCGCATTAATTGAAGTTTTTTCATTTTATTGCAAGCAAAATGCTCACGAAAGCATTAATCACTTATAAGCACCACATATTAGTTACAAATGTAGATACAAACAAGGTTTAGAAGTTTAAAAAATAAGTATATAATAACTCATTGAAAAATAGAGAATCTACAATAAGAAATATGTAAATATATAAGAATGTTCTACAGAATCAACCGGTGCTGGATTCAATATAGAAATTTGTTTTCTTCATTTAAGCCATAGCCATGATTAATTCAATACGAAAAGACAAATAATATCTAAAGAAGAGTAAACTAGCGCAAATAAGTTAAATAAGTTTTTTGAGAGGTATCATTAGACTACGGTCAAATTTAAAGAAATCTGCATCATTAAGTTTGTGATTAAAATCCTTTGAAAGCAGACATGAAAATTAGACAGATGGACCCATACGGTATATATTAATTTTGTGCAAATGTATGTTTAAAGATGCACAGGAATCATTGGGACCATGGCGAAGTCTTCTCTAACCTACTATGGAATAAGTCTGATTTCAATTTGATACTAAATTCAGTCCCGCATTCTATGTAAATGGCTGAAACCATACACGGATGCACTGATAGGACAGTATCAGTGTGGCTTCAGATCAAAGAGGTCCACTAGTGACCAAATCCTGGAGAATACCAGTGAGTACAAAAAAGACACACACCACCTATTTGTCGATTATAAGGCCACTGTCGACAGGCCGACAAGTTCTTCTCTATATGAACTTGGTATCCCAGCAAAGATCGTTCGTCTTTGCATGATGACGCTATCACATACCCAAAGCGTCGTCAGAGTAGCAAAGAACGTCTCCGAGCCCTTTGATACTAAGAGAGGTTTCAAGCACGGTGGTGCTATATCGTGCGACTTTTTTAATCTCTTGATTGAGTACGATCCTACGATCCACGATCTTCCATAGGAAAGTAAGGCTATGACATAGATGACATTGACATCATCGGCGCGAACGAACGGCGAGTTAGCAGGGCGTTCTCGGAAATGGAGAAGTCACATCCCATGGGCCTAGTGGTAAACAAGGACAAGACGAAGTACTTGGTGTACACTCGCGGAAGAATTTCAACTTCAATGTTGTAAAAATCTTCGTCTATCTGGGAGCAGTAAAAACCAGTAATAGCAACGTGAGTCTAAAGATCAGACGAAGAAGCACGCTTCCTAATCGCTGCTTCTTTGGGCTCAGCATGCAGATAGTTCCGGTTCTGCTGTATGGCGCAGAAGCATGGACTCTGACATCATTGGATACAGTGTCTTTGGGAGTGTTCAAGAGAAAGATTCTTGGACGGCGTCAGAGAGGAAGTCTGAGCTTAAGATGGCAAGTTCAGGTCTATGATGGCCTGATGAAGCTTCAGATTGCCAGCGACTGTTACCAGCGATTGGTTTCATACATGATGCCTTGACCGATAGACGGTTGTAGAGCCACCGAAGTAATTAAGTAAGACCCCATAAAGAATGAATATTCTGGATCAGTATCATAAGTCGGCATTGATTTACCCATGTCTGTCACTACGAGGGTCAGAATTTTTTCTTAACTACCTTGACTAACGGGCGTCCGATACATTGAATTGCCGAATCACAACCCATTGATTTTAGCATTTATTGTCGGTGCGAAGATATTGGAGCAGCTAAGAGAGTAAATTGTTTTTTCCTCTCTGGTTTTTTCTACTCTCAGAGTTTGAGTTAAGAATTTTCTACTTACTTCAAGTCAAAAAGAACTTAGTTGACATTCTGAGTTTTTTGTACTTGACTTCAGTACAGATTTGTTCTTAGAATTATATTTTTATACTCATTTCAGGAATTTTATACTTATTCTAAGTATTTCCGCGCTTGATTTATAAATCGTTCCCATTTTGTACTTGATTCAAGAATATTGAGTACGAATCCTATTAAACATTTTTAAGTACGCCTACGGATAAAAAGAAGAATTTCAAACCTATTTTTAGAATGACTTTTTTTCTGGGTGGGAAACTTTTTGTTTTTACCTTGCATATATTCTGACGACAATACTCACATCTGAAGAACTTGACACATACTCCAATAAGTGTTGGGAACGGAATATGAATGTTTTATTTGTCACTCTTTCCGCTTTTGTCGGCAACAAATGATGGACACAAGCAAAAAAATTAATTAATTCCTAATTAATTTCGAGTTACAATGTTTTGTATTAATAAATAAATAATTCATAAGTGTGTAATAGCATTTATCGTTTAGAGGCATATTGTGCCGCCACATAGCAATATTTTTGGAATAAACAAAAGGACATGTGAGCACAGAGCGTTTAAGCAGAAGATAATTCGTTTAAGTAATATTTTTTGTATCGTAAATAACCAATGTCAAATAATCAATTGTAATATTTTTTCTTAAAGAGCTTCTTAATTTACTTTAATTTCAGTTTCCGAACAAATATTTTACGCTTGATGTTTGAGTGAGATAAAAGAGTACACGGTCTCGGTCCTCAGATAAAACAAAACATTCTATGCAAGCTCTTGCTGGTCCGGAGATAATGTTTTGCATTAAAATAATATTGAGTTTAATCTTGTAATTTAAAGTGTCAAAACATATAACCATTTTTATAACAAAAATGAATTGCATCAACTGAATTGCAAATGAGATAATTTTTAACCAACGTTAGACCAATTGACTAATTTTCTTAATCGAGATATTCTACGTCACAGTTTCAATGACGGAAGCTACAGAAAACCAAAGTTTGACGCTGGTTTTTATTCAAAATAGGGCATGGCACAACCACTTTAAGGAAGACCTAACATAGTACTCAGAAACAAGAGAAAATATTAACATTGGTGTAACCGAGGTTCAAATATTCTTCAACAACTCTGCAAATTTTTTCAGTTTTTCAATTTTTGAAAGCATGTTTAGATTTATAAGTAAAATAAATTCATATTTAGGTGTGCATCTGACAGAAATTTGCCTTTTTTTGGCGGCTGTATATGGAATAGAGGACTGTGTGCCTGTGTGCCTCAATTTTGTATTGATATAGGTGTGCATTTTATACAATCAGCTATCAGCTATTATTAGTGAAACTTTTTATGGGTAAATTGATTTTGAAATTTCGTTGAAAGTAAATCTGTTGCATGAAGACACAATAATTGAATATCTGTTTTCTTTTAAGATTTAAATCAGCGGTTTTCAGTGGCCACATTGACGACCACAATTTGTACAAATAATAAATAAGATGCGTGGAGGAGACTCCACAAAGTATATATAGTCTTGATCAGCATCGAATGCTAAGTCTAGCCTTGTCCGTCCGTCCGTCCGTCCTTCATATGTTTGAGCAACGATATCTCGAAAACCATAAAATATAGAATCTCCAAACTTGAATGCCATCGACACAAGGAGTTGCCGATTCACAAGCCATTGCTTTTCCCATTTTCTGTCGGTGCGAATAAATTGGAGCAGCTGAGAGAGTAAACTTGAGTTTGCTCTCAAGTTTTTTTTTTTCCTTTCAGTGGTTGATTTAAAAATGTTCTACTTCAAGTCAAAAAAAAAACATATTTTATATTCTGAGACGTTTGTACTTGATTTGAGTACAGATTTGTTCTTAGAATTCGATTTTTATACTCACTTCAGGAATTTATATACTTATTTCTGCGCTTAATTTACAAATCGATACCGTTTTTTACTTGATTCAAGAAAAATGTGTACAAATTGTACTTAAAATTTTTAAGTACGCTTCGGATAAAATCAAGAATTTCAAATCTATATTTAGAATGCCTTTCTTACTGTATATATACTTTATGGAGTCGCCGATGCTTCCTTTAAATCATGCAAACACTGTGTCTAAATAATAATACATATATATACTATGTGTTAATAAACTTCAAAAATAGTCTTGAAATGTGACTGTTGATGACTTTTTGATACACCCTCGTATTGCATCGGAATACCTATAGATGGCACGATGGAAGCGCTACCTATGCGTCACGACATATCATACTTCCTATGCGCCATCTATTACGTTAATTCCGTCAATTCCGTTGCGCCATCTATTGGACGCCACGCTGTCTATTCTGTCCATTCTGATGTTTCATCAGATAACAGTTATTTCAAATTTAATTTTTTCTTTATGTTCTCAATATCTATAATTTTTATTATTTATGTTTTCAATTTGAAATATGAACCTCTTCATCGATTTTGCATTTTTCGTTCACGTTAAGGGTCATTTCCGAAAGTAATTTGCTGCATAGAATCCAAATACGGGGTCAGAATTGGCCCAACACGTCAGGATTTTGAGATATTCGAGGGTATGTAGCCGAAAAACGGAGTTTTTTCCTATTTTTGATTAGTTATGTACAGGGTGCAAACAATTTTTGTGGTCTGTCACTCCAATTACATCACTTATTACCACTCTTACCCTTTAATTTAAGAGTTCAAGAGGTCAATAACGATTTCTTTTCGCAAAGTTATGGCTATTCGAAGTTACGAAATATATCCCTTCGACTTCATTAGCATTATCTCAAAATCCTGATGTGATGGGCCATTATGAAACCGGATTCGGATTCTACGCAGCAAAATACTTCCGAAATGACCCTCAGCTTTCCAACAACTGACATGACCACGGTATTTATAGGCCTGTGTAATGAAAAAACGTTAACTTCAGTGGCACCGAAGCTTTAACACTCTTCACACTTGGCCCTTGTGCTCGTCAACGCTGGGGTTTTACTTCAGTTTTTAAATATTTGAAGGGATGCTTAGATTTAATATTTGATAAAATTTAAGATTGCATTATAATTAACAGATTCTACATAAGTCTACATAAGAAAAGCGGCATGGTATTCTGAAATCATGAACTCACGTCTTCATTATGCTTACTTGTTTTATTTAATATCCTGGCCTGTAGGACCAAGGGTAAATAAAGTCTGTGGAAAAGTATCTGCACTTAACATTAAAAAAGAGGCGTGACAGGCTTCATTAAGTGTACATATTCTTGATTATGTGCGTAGCTAGAACTTTTTCTAGGGAGCTAGCCATGCTTGGGTCATGCTTTTTGTATAGAGTGCCACGCCTTTTAACCCACTAGCTACGCACATATTCTTAATCAACATGAAAATTCAAGTCAATAAAGCAATGCCCGTCAATCTTTCGCATGTCTGAACATTAAGATCTCGGAGACTATGAAAAATAGAATTACGGAACTTGAATTTTTTTGATTCGCCTATTACATACGCAGGAAAAGAAAAAATGAAAAAATGTTGGTTGTCATGCCTACCACGCCCAGAAGAGAGCTATTTGTTTTCTATATCCATGCTTTTAAATATTGGCGCCATCTATCGTATTGTGTAACTAATATTGGTCATCAACAGTTTCATTGGTCATCGACTCCATCTTTAAATTGGTCATCTGTTTTACAAAATTTCAAAAACAAGCCCCACCTCCTACCCCCCTTCGAATTGTTGTTTTGTATGAAATTTTTTTATAGCAGTCAACATTACCTTTAAATTAACATGGTCGATTCTTATGAAAAAACTCTTCACATCTATATTAAAGTGTGTGATTCTTTCATTTTCTGGTGTAGCGCCCATACAAACCGCACGTCCATTTTGGCTTTTTTTTTGTATGAAAAACGGTATTGTTGCAGTCAATATCGATTTGAAATTTGACATGACGGCTTCTTATGGAGGAAAGCTTCACATAATTGCCAAGGGGCGTGTCCCGCCCATTTTTAGGGGTACAAACTAATCGTCCACTAATGGGATTTTGTATGAAAAACTTTCCTAATACAGTTAATATCAACTTAAATTGAAAATAAATAGTGGCTTCGCATGGACGAACGGTTTGCATAATTAGCAAATAGTATGTCACGCTCACTTTTAAGCACAGGCTCCAACATACTTACGTCCCAGCTTCAGTTTGTTAGATTTTACAACAATTTTTGTTCTTTACACCTGCTAAGTTCACAGCTTGAAACTTTGTGTGAATGGTATTAAAGCTTCAATTCCGCCGAAGTGAACTAAATTTCTTACTTTTCTTTTAGATTCTATTCTAATGAGCACGAAAAATTCAATACATTTTTTTTTAATCGATATAATTTTGAGATTCGAGTTTTAGAATGGTTTTGTGCGTTTTTTTAGGAGCTAGTTTTATATATATTTTGAGATATCTCGACTTATGGTTAACCGATTTAGTTCAATAAAGTATTGAAACAATGATAAATAAATTACCTACGAATTTTGTTCAGAAACTTTGTTAATCGGTTCGGTAGTTGTAGTTAAAGAAAGACTCATTTAATCAACGAGAAAAAACTGAAAACGTTAAAAGAGGCTTAGTTTATCATTAACGTAAAGAAGGATGTTTAGAGCAAACAAGCTACTGTTGAAGAAAATCCATGGAAAGATAATGAAGTTATGTACAATTGAATGAAAGTATCAAAATTCGTTAGTCACAAAAATTGTGTTGCATAGTGTATTTAACTAAAAATATGCATAAAACATAGATCATTTGGTCAAATCGATATGTATTTGTAAAGCTATTTATTGACTCTTGATTTAGTTATAAAATTAATTTATATTTAAACAATTTGCTTTATTATTATTATTATTATTATTATTATATATTTGTGAGTTCTTTAGTAGTAAAAAATATTACGGAAACTCTTCACTGTCTGAAAAAAGCAAAAAGCAGAGTTTTTCTTATGCACTTTTGGTTTAAACTTTGTACATTAATTCAAGAATTTGCAATAATTTAAAATTAAACTAAACTAGCACGCGCGCGAGCACAATTAAGAGAGGAAAATACAATATGAAAAAAATAAAAAGTCAACTAGAGAATAAAAAGAAATTATAATACCAAATAATTGCTTTAATGAATTAAGTAAATAGCGGCAGCAATTAGCAGCGAAAGTAACGATCTTGCAACACCCAGTGGCGCACTCGAGCGGCAGTAGTACTCATTACAATCCGCATTGACAAATGATTCAAAACGCTTGAGTACCTCCGGCCAATTGCAGAGACCGACACGACACCAGTCCAGCTGTACAGCATCCTCATTCAAAAAGAAAACAACCTTCTCCTTATCAAAAGTTTCACCATCGCACTCATATTTAACAGCAACAAAATTTGCAGCAAAAGGATCAATGTTGCTGGATTTCCAGCGGCGATTTGTCAAGCTATCATAATTTGTAGCAGTCAATGGAATATCATCCTTATTAATGCCCAAAGCGGTGATCAAAGTTTGTATGCCGGTCGAATGCGCAAAATTGGCAATAACATGTGGCGAATCCGGCGAACTAAGATGATTGAGCATATCCTTGACAACGCGACAATTGAGACGTGCATTGTCGGCAAATCCATAGCCGGATTTATAATAATACTTTAGATCTTCATCGTACTCGAGCACGGTGACTTGTTCGGGCAGGAAAGCAACACACCATGTGCTGGTGCGTTCCACCTGCCAGGCCTGCTCATAGCGGCAGATATCGTACATGAGCTGAATATCCTCTTCGGCGATTGTGTATTTGAAACTGTAAAGTAAATTATTATTATTCATATTAATATATAAACACGTTAAAATACAATATCAAGTGTATCTGGCCTGTTTCGGTTTTCACTTTTCGGAAGATTTTACAAAAGTGATGGTAAATTTTTGAAGTTTGGAATGATTTAGCAAATCGAAATCACTTGACATTGCGCAATATGAAATTTACATGTTCAATGTGAAGTAACTTCAAATCAAATTACCTTTATATCGAATTCACTTTTGCAAAATCTTGCCGCAAATGAAAACCAGAATAGGCCTGCATAAAATAAACGGAGCATGCAATTTCTTTCAAACCTACCCCAAACGTCTTGAAATATCCGACATGGTTCTATTCCACAGCGTTGATGCTCTGAATTTTGCACTCTCTGAACCGGCATCCTTATAATTCTGCTCCTGATAGGATTTACAATAGTCATATGGGCGCAGTAGCAGATCTTCCTTTGGCAAATCCTCAGCTTTGGCAGCATTATTTTCACCGAATAGACCTGTGCTAAATGCCTTAAAGCTTTCACGTGCGCGTTGTGTATCAGTGTGACGGAACTGTGGAAAGAGTTTTTTTTTTTTTTTTATAAATGTTTGTTTTAAAAAACCTATTTAAAAAGTATATACGCACCAAATAGTAGCTATTGTTATATTCTCTTGGCAATATACTGCGATAATATTTCTGATAATCATTTGCTGTACCACGCATATCTGTATAGCCCTGACTGGTCAGATACTCTGCTTGGTCTGTGGTAATGCTAGAATTCCATTTCCACATTTGTAATGCAAGCAGATCCAAATCACAGAGCGCATCCGAATCGGGTTTGGTTTTGCGTATGCGATAATTGCCGACAATTAAATCACGGAGCTAAAAAAAGAAAAAGACATGAAGTAGATTATTTTCTTGTACGAGATACACTGTGGGAATAGTCACCCAGTTCTAAAATTCTAAGCCAAATAAAATGATCGGAATCGGTTTCGTTTAAATGATCCGTTTTTCACTTTCAGAAGTAATTTGCGATTTTACTTGACGTTGACATGAATATTGCAAATTCCCAAATAAGCACTTGAATGTGGAAAAATTATTATTTTAAAGAAAGCCATTCCGATCAATTAATATGGTATCGAAGTCTAAAACATGGAGATTTGACTTATAACACATTTTAGACCCAGTACCGTCCGACCGTCTATTTGAACGAACAGATATTTGGATATTCAGACTCTCCTTTTCTAACTTCAGATAACTAGCATTAAATGAACATGCCAACTCCACTTTAATAGGGAGCTCCCATACAAGCTTTGTCCCCCTTTATAAGTTTTTGTATGAAAATTGTTTTCGTTTTGTTGTTAATTACGCTAGAAATGCCAAATTTGGTATATCTTATGGAAATCCTAACAAAATATACTGCATAGGTCCAGATCGGGGTACCCCTCATAAAAAAATTGTAAGTGGTCATTTTCAAAGTGTCTCCCAACCTATTTAGACATTTAATACGCACCTCTTCCAATTTGGGTGCATCGTCAATGGTTCTTGCTGAAGGCAAACGTGTACCATGTCTGTGAAAGATCCACATTTTAGTTGACTGACAACCCGGCACTAAATACTGTTTCTCCAGATGTGTACCACGTATTATGTCATATGCTGTCTTTGAGCAAAACTGACGCGTCTGCAAACGATCTCTATCCTTGCCCAGGCAGTAGTCATCATCAGCAGCGAAGACCACAACGGCAGCACACAGCAACAAGATAAACTTCATGGCTTCGATGGAAACTGGAAAAAAAGAAATTTATACAAATGAAAAAAAGAAATCCAATATATTTTTTTATCTACGATACGTAAAAATATCGATGGGTTTTTCTTGTAGCAGCCTTGAACTAACTGACGTTGTCTGTCTGCATATTTCGTGGAAAATTCAAAGCTAAAAAACCAAAAAGAGAACCTATAAAGTGTATGATTGAAAAACTGTGCGGCATAAATTCATTTCAATCGAGTTTGAGGATATGCGCGCAGGAAACGGAAACAGCGATGTGTTGCCCGAAGGAAGGTGTGTCGCTTAAATTATACATGCGGCACGAAGACGCTTTTTCTTATTCGTCCTTTTTGCGTTTATGTTGGTCAAAGTAAATTTATGTGTGTCAGGCTAGTCTGTTAGTCTACTGAGGGTGTCTGCCAGTTGGCAAGGAGTTAACCATGCTAATACCAATAGCAACGATTGTATAGGCCACAAATAGTATGACAAATTTTGGGTTTACCCAGGTATCAAGAGTTCGTTAGATAGTTTGTAACACAGTGAATCACACATCAAAGTTTTAGTAATTTATTTATGTCAGCTTGCTTAAATATTATATAATATTATTATTAATTTCTCAAACATAAAAAGGAAATATGAATTATTGAATGAAACATCTTAAAGGCATGTTCAGACGATGCAAATATCTGGCAATAATCTGAGTTTCATGGAGTTTGCTATCACTTTTAGTTGAAGTTTGTAGATTTTTTCAACTATTTTCAATGCAATATGATAAATGTGTCAGATATATGACCGTCTGAACAGGGCTTAACACTAAATGCTACGTTCATTCAAATCTGTTGGATGTTTTTTGATATGTCGTCATTAATATATTCAGATCCACTCAGAGAGGTTTGAAAAAGAGTTTCCCAAAGATTCGAAGATTTCGAAGGTATTACGTATTTTCTTTTTCGAAAAGCATTAAGAACTACGTTTTGAATTAATTTTTAACGCTTTCATTATGTGATATTATACAATTTGATATATGTACTACTGGAAGAGCGGGTAGTCGCTACTTCCGGAACCGATTTATCACTACGACATGTAAACGGGATGGGATGTATGGAAGAAATACATTTATTATACAATTTGTAACCATGTTCAACTATTTGCTTGTCTGTCTGTAGTCGGATTTTCTGTCCCTTTGTCGTCTTTATGCTAGTGTAATAGTTACTCAGTTTTTCAAAGATCCACCTCTAACTTGGTTAGTGCAGGGAGCTTTTCTTATTATTTTCGAGAAACAATTTCCAAATTTTCGTTCAAAAAATTCGGCATAAATTCCATATTCCAAAAAAAAATCCTTTAAAGCTATGTAGAACTATACGTAAATTGAGACTTTCTCCACTTGGCACATATACTAATCGGTTTGAAGGAGTGAAATTGTCAAGAGAAATCTGGAAAACTAGATTTTAATGGAGTAATTGGAGATAAATCTTATGCTTTGGTATTTTTTTGATATTCTTAAAACATCTGTCTACAGTTCTTACTTTATCCAGAATTTCGCTATTTTAATTTACTTTATATTATGCAAGTAGAGTGAACTCATACCGCAAAATCTTCCAAAAAGTTTATATTTCCAACACTGGAAAGAAAAGTTAAAAATATTCACTCGTTAAATAGTTAAATTCTAAATTCTACCCAAAGGGTAAAAAGGTATGTTAAGATTATAAAAACATATGTGACAAATGAAGGTGTGGCAGATCCCATAAACTATACAAATTCCTGATCAACATGTCTGTCTGTCCGTTCGCCTGTATGAACGCCGAGATCTCTAAAACTATAAGAGATAGAGCCTTTAAATTTGGAAATTTATATGCTTCTGCAAACAGCTAGAAATGAACAATCATCAAGAGGCACTGGCTGCTAAACTTAAGTTTGGAAAATGAAAGTTCAAAAAACAAGACAATAATAACGCTAGTATGAACCTATGGTATATAGCTCTGGGACACAGCATGCGATTATAATATGAACATCCTGCAAAGGTTTCAGTAGTACCTCCAGCGTAGGTTCGTTGGTGCATCATAATATGTCAAAAACACGTTTATCCATCGCGACTTACTGATCCCAACTGTGAAGGAGGAAATTGTAAGGTTAAGCAATATAGATACAGAACGCATAGCACCCCACACAAGGAGACGAGACTAAAGCGCCTTCAACACCTGCATCTCACCTTCAAAAACACAGAAGAGTCACTTTTACTGCTATGAGCTGTTTTAATATTTTTTATTATGTACCAGATAATCGGACAACGCAACGTGTAACAACTGTTGTAAAATTGGCTTATATCAGCACACGTTGGAAGCGTCAGTCTAAGAAGTTTTTCACAATGGAGAAGTACGCGCTAACCGAATGCGCATTTGTCATAAAGCTTTACATTCAAAATTACTTCTCAATTGTGAAAATTGTAAATTTTTATGAGTTTTCCGCACAAATTGTAGCCCAATTATGATATTTCTGAAAAATTTCTTGAGTGTTTTCAGAGTATTATAATTCCAACTATTTTGTTTCTTTACGACTTCGTTCAGCGAAAAATGATACTCATTGTTTTTTTTTTTTAGAAATGAGAATTTATCTTAAATCTAAAGAAGTACTATAAGAACGAGTTCAGATGACGTATAGTTTTCTATGCCAAAAGTTCCCTTGAACTGAATACGTTGAATGCAGTCTAAACTCATAAGCCGATATGAAAACAGATGTCGAAGTTATAGTATTGTTCGTTGGGTCAGGTTAAGATCACCCACCCTGTATTTGTGATTTGACCGTAGAGGATGTTTTTATGTTAACATCAATTCAACTAGTAGTACTCATTAGCAGAATTAATTATCGTCTTTGATATAATGCTCCTTGGTGCCATCATAGCTGATGTGAGCAGCTGTTTTTCATGAAAATAGGAAGTACAACCGACGTCTACAGACTTTTTCTGGCATCTAGAGATATTTTTAAACGTTCACTGGGATTGAATTACGGCTTAGTATCATGAAATTAGTGGAAACACCAAAAGTCACTGGAGTTTGTTTAAAAATAAGAATCAGTCCCTAGGAATCAGTCCCTGTGAAACCACGCAGTTTGGATAAAAAACACTCTTTTATATGAATTTAAACATTTCACGAGTTGTTTTTTTTTTCAAGTATTTAGTAGAGTTTAAGAGTTTTTTTTTTGGAAAATAGCTTTCCGTACACAGCTGTGTTCTGCGATATTCTGGATATTTTGTATACCCGCCTATGAAATATCCCACAGCATAGTGATGTAACGAAACCCTGATTAGGTGAAGTTAAGCAACACCTCGAATACTCAAATCAATAGTATACTATAGACTAATATAACACCCACACAAACTGATACCCTCACTCCTACTTTTCTGAATACTTTGTAAAGGGTATCTTAGTTTCGGTTTTATTTGAAGTAAACATTCGCTTCCTTTGTTTCCTCTACTAAGAAAATATATTGTCTGCAAAATTAATGTCAGTCAGTGACACAATCTGACGAAAAGTCATTTAAATAGCTGTGAAGGTGGCGGATGAGCAAAAGTTTCTTTTTTGTTTGACGCATGGCGGCACCTCGCATGTGTCCAAAATTTAGGCTAATGTTTGATTAAGTTCACATGTGTTTCAAGGCAAAATGCCATACATCAACTCCGGATTGAGCATACTATGATGGCATGCACTTCTTATACACATAGAAGGTATAGACACATTTAAGATGATTACATGTACGCGATAAAAATGGCATTAAAAGCACATGTAGTGCATCTATCTATCTATCAATTTTGTTTTTATACTCGTATACTAATGAGAAACTTCGCAGCTCAATGAAAAGGGGTGCGTTTAATGAATGTGTGTAAAGAAAGTACATAAAATCTTAATATTGAAACATTAAACGTGCACACGATTCATAAAAGCACAAAAACTCTTGATGTACCCGTATAATGACTTATTGCTTTCACTCGATTGGTACACAATTCTTGAATACACTTGTAAATACATCAATTTATTTATCATTAAAAGTGTAATCAGAGTTATTGCACCCCTTTGACAATGAAGATAATGATAATAATAATGTTGTTTCTTGTTAACGAACAAAGAATACTTGTCGATTTGAAATTGATTGTAATAAGAATTATTGATTAGAATTTGTCAATAATTGTCTATAATCTATACATATAAACAAAATTGGAGTGTCTGTTTGTAATATTAAAATATCTGCTTTTTACTAAATACATATGGATGTATACACGGTACATATACCAAAATAAATTTTTTTACAATTTTTGTCTGTCTATCTATTTGTTCCGGCTAATCTCTAAAACGGCTGGAGGAAGGGGTAACTTAGGCTACTTTTATTTTAGAAATTTTATTTTGTTTTATTAATTTTTTATTAATTTCTAATTTATATATATATATATATACATAATATATACATACATATATATATATATATATATATATATATATATATATATATATATATATATATATATAGAGAGAGAGAGAGAGAGAGAGAGAGAGAGAGAGAGAGAGAGAGAGAGAGAGAGAGAGAGAGAGAGAGAGAGAGAGAGAGAGAGAGAGAGAGAGAGAGAGAGAGAGAGAGAGAGAGAGAGAGAGAGAGAGAGAGAGAGAGAGAGAGAGAGAGAGAGAGAGAGAGAGAGAGAGAGAGAGAGAGAGAGAGAGAGAGAGAGAGAGAGAGAGAGAGAGAGAGAGAGAGAGAGAGAGAGAGAGAGAGAGAGAGAGAGAGAGAGAGAGAGAGAGAGAGAGAGAGAGAGAGAGAGAGAGAGAGAGAGAGAGAGAGAGAGAGAGAGAGAGAGAGAGAGAGAGAGAGAGAGAGAGAGAGAGAGAGAGAGAGAGAGAGAGAGAGAGAGAGAGAGAGAGAGAGAGAGAGAGAGAGAGAGAGAGAGAGAGAGAGAGAGAGAGAGAGAGAGAGAGAGAGAGAGAGAGAGAGAGAGAGAGAGAGAGAGAGAGAGAGAGAGAGAGAGAGAGAGAGAGAGAGAGAGAGAGAGAGAGAGAGAGAGAGAGAGAGAGAGAGAGAGAGAGAGAGAGAGAGAGAGAGAGAGAGAGAGAGAGAGAGAGAGAGAGAGAGAGAGAGAGAGAGAGAGAGAGAGAGAGAGAGAGAGAGAGAGAGAGAGAGAGAGAGAGAGAGAGAGAGAGAGAGAGAGAGAGAGAGAGAGAGAGAGAGAGAGAGAGAGAGAGAGAGAGAGAGAGAGAGAGAGAGAGAGAGAGAGAGAGAGAGAGAGATATATATATATATATATATATATATATATATATATATATATATATATATATATATATATAGAGAGAGAGAGAGAGAGAGAGAGAGAGAGAGAGAGAGAGAGAGAGAGAGAGAGAGAGAGAGAGAGAGAGAGAGAGAGAGAGAGAGAGAGAGAGAGAGAGAGAGAGAGAGAGAGAGAGAGAGAGAGAGAGAGAGAGAGAGAGAGAGAGAGAGAGAGAGAGAGAGAGAGAGAGAGAGAGAGAGAGAGAGAGAGAGAGAGAGAGAGAGAGAGAGAGAGAGAGAGAGAGAGAGAGAGAGAGAGAGAGATATATATATATATATATATATATATATATATATATATATATAGAGAGAGAGAGAGAGAGAGAGAGAGAGAGAGAGAGAGAGAGAGAGAGAGAGAGAGAGAGAGAGAGAGAGAGAGAGAGAGAGAGAGAGAGAGAGAGAGAGAGAGAGAGAGAGAGAGAGAGAGAGAGAGAGAGAGAGAGATATATATATATATATATATATATATATATATATATATATATATATATATATATATATATATATATATATATATATATGTATGTACATATGTGTATATTCTACCATGTGCGTTTGCTACTGACTAAGCTGCATTCTCTCTCTCTTCTTTGGAGTTGCCGGCATCAAACACAATAATATTAACAGCAACATCAGCCACAAGTACAACAACAAGAAGAACGTATATGACGATAGAGTACAGCAACAATAATAACAAAAAGTTCGTAGGGAAACTATATAGAAACGCGTTTTATCTCTTTCTCTCGCAGCAACAGCATCTCTCGCAGCATCATGGTACTTTTCTTTTTGAAAAAATGATTGATTCAGGGAGGTAAACTAAAATCGAAGATTTTCAAAATTAGCGACATGTTTACGTTTAAAAAGTGTTAGGTTAAAATCAAAAAGTTTTTACATATGGTAAAACTCATTCTTATTAAAAGTCTTGAACTTGAAGTGAAAACTGTCAATCGGTCAAGTTGTTCTTCCAAAGTACAAAACGAAATAAAAATAACTACTATATTCTAAGCTAGTAGGTCCCCGAGACGTCCCCTGCCACTACTTACCCCTTCATCTTCCACATGCTCCTTCTTATTGAAAGAAAAACAAATTAAAGTAAAATCTAAAAAATGCAAAAAATTTTCTGTTTATCCAATTACCACGAAACTTCACAGGATTACCCACGGGACTATTTTGAATATTGCCACAAAATTTGATCAAGATCGGTTGAGCAGTTTCGGAGTCTATAGGGAGCATACGTACATAAGATGTTCTGCCAAATTTTTTTCTTTTGGTTGTTAAAGAAGCTAGAAAGCATAGGTCTATCAGTCACCTATAGAATATTGAATCATACAAATTTAAAAAAAAAACCTCCGAGATCTAGTAAAATTTGCTCTATGTTTCATCAAAAATAATAAAAAATTTATTTTGGAAAGCATTAGTAATACAAAAACGTAATAGAAAACAAAGCTTTGTATGTCAATATTTGGAATAATGGCAAAATATTTTTATAAAGTTTTGGCACGAACACAATCAAAATCAAATTTTCTCCTCTCTCAATGGCGTTGGCCAGAAACCAATAGAATGATAGTGTTCGCTAAAGATGATAACAAACCGTTTATATTAACCGAAAACCGTAAGCAATATCTCAAAGCAATGTAAGTATGCATTTTCGCAGATGCATACATCTGTACTGATATAAACTTCTTTTTGTGCTTCTCCAATATGCAGCGCACCATCCGCAACAGGCTTTGCTATAGCCGCTACTCTGGCAATAATCTATTTTACCGATTGGAAACTTATTGGAAAACACGTACCAATCTATAACCGGAAGTATCAAGAGGAGAAATAAGTCAAATAGTTTTGATTTCTCAAATACATTCAGCATTTTTTCTGTTTTTTTGTTTGTTTTTTTTTGTTTGGAATATCCTTTCGAGTTAACAAATATTTTCCGAAATGAATCCACCAAAAATCGGCAAAAAACACAAACAGATAGCCATATCATTGTAAGTATGAGAGAGTATTTCTGTGTGCAATATATATTTTATATACGACTTCCTGTAGCTTACCATCTGCTGTATGTTTCGGCCTGGCCGGAGCCCTAGCGCTCATGTACTACACCGACTGGAAGGCAGTACTACAATACGTGCCGCTCTATAATAGCAAATATGAGAAAAAAAAGGAATGAAACTAAAATGGCAAATTATGACAGAAAAACAAATGCATTTCATGTTGACATTATTGATAATATCATGCATGAGATGGACTTACTAAACAATTTGTTGGAGGAGTGTATCTTGAATTATATTGTTTAAAGTATACCGACACATACATACATTCAAATCAACTCACTCATTTTCAAAATGTTAACCAAAACTTACACTGAATTTGAAATGCTTTTCTTGAAAAAAAATGTTTAAAAATTAAATACGAGCTCAGAAGAAACATTGGCGAAGTTATTTGATATTAACGTATTGACGAAATTGAAGAATCAGGTATGGATTAGAAGCCATTCACAAAGATTTTTATGAATATATGCAGTTTAAGGATTGTTTCTGACAATCAGCTGCAATACAATAGTTTAGGTAAGCTGGAATCTGTAAAGGATTATTAAAACAAGACCAAGAATGTTGGAGAGATCATCGGTCAGGTCAGGTCAACAGGTCAATCAATATAAAGTGTGTATAAATATATGAAACAAAGAATTAGACACAGTTTTGACATCTTCTGTGTGATTGGCTTGATTTTAGGGAAATCTTCGTACGACAGTATCATTCAGTACTTTTAAGTAAAAAAAATTCTCATAAAGATTAATTTTTTAATGATTATTTACAAAAAGTTTTTGAAAGTCAGTGTTCTAGAAACCAAATCTTGATACAAAGCTTCTAAAGTCTGCTACTCTCTTAGCTATTGCGTCTGTAGTTTTATTCGATGATTCGTTGCTTGGAACTCAGTTTTTGAGTTACTCATTTACTGAGATCGTCTGCTACTCTCTTAGCTATTGCGTCTGTCGTTTTATTCGATGATTCGTTGCTTGGAACTCAGTTTTTGAGTTACTCATTTACTGTGATCGTTTGCAGAAGTCTACATTAGTGGGAAAACTTGATTGTCACGCCTATGCCCAGGCCCAGCCCCATGTTACACTGTCGAAGACTTTGTGTAGTCATATATACCGTTGCAATTGGGCAATCTTATTTACTATCGTATTATTTATAATATACAATTATAGAATCAGAGAAAATTATGTTGTTTGTAGGTGTATTCACACACACACACAGCTAAACAGATAGTCAGAGGGACATGGCTAGATCGAATCGTCTTACCGAGCGGTTCAATAATATATAACGAGTGATCAATTAGCTTTGACAGTTTTTCCAATTGGGATTAATTCGAGCGTGAGAACACTCTTCTGGACTTTAAGCCAGCAACCAGAGAAATGTTGGAAGTGAGGAAAATTTAACAGCCTGAATTGAAATACGAATGGACCAGAGAGATATCCCGGCGTATTATAAATTTTGATTTAGTAGTATATCCATATTAGATTGGAGGATAAACTGGACGACCACAGAATCTACAGAGATCTAGATTCCGGCCAAAGAATCATATTCTCAGACTAAGCCGGAATTTTGATGTTTTATAATTAATTCCATGATGAAAGTGCAAAATATACAAAATATACTGAATGTTGATGAGATCTCCCTATTGACTCCAATCACCAGAATTTGCAGTCATTTGACCGTAGTTTTTTTTAAGAAAATTAGGTCACAGTGACAGTGAATTCAGACCGGTATGTGAACATTTTGGAGGAGTTTTTTTTTCCACGACTTGATGAATTAGACTGAGGTGACGTTCGGTACCAACAGGACAGAGCAATGGCTCACACTTCAAGAGGATCGATGGTTGTTTTGAAGGAACACTTGAATGATCGCACATTATTGAAGTTGCTTTTTGGTTGCTCCATCTAACTAACTCCTTTAGCGTGTTCTGCATATTGCAGTGCAAGGCTGAAGAACTTTTCGTTGATTTTTATATGCATAACAGATTAATATCAACAATTAGAAGATGTTTATTAGCTACATTTTACTGTAGATTGCATAATAGAGGCGATAGAAGAGTTCCCTAAGAGGTGTCTCTGTCACCATGTTCGGTTCTCCATCTCTCAACATTAGTTTTGACAAATTTGTTAAATTTTCTCTATAAAATTTAATTAAAAACAACACTTAGAGTATCCAAATATATGAAGGTAAACATGAAATCTACTGCACAAAGTTCTCTTCATTGCTTTACACAGCTACAAACTAATAATACTCTTCACCCACTATTCAACGTGCATAAAAATAGATGCACTATTTTTTGAGTTAAAATTCTTAATGTGTAAAAGTGGCACAGTGCAGCATCATGTTGTGACATGTGTAATCTATGCTGCATCGAAAATACTCAACAATAATAAACAATCTATCGATTTACAGAAAGAAAGAAAAAAACAATAAATAAATGCAGCCTTCACAAACGGCAAACGGAAGGTGAAAAGCCATAAACACATTTTAGACAAGAAAAACAAAACTGCTAATGCAAATGAAAATTCGGAAGAAGAAAAAGAAAATTCATATAAATAACCATGAAAAGCATATAAAAATGCATACGATGCTTTTCAAGCGAACGCGCAAACATGTCTCGCCTGTACAAACAAGCAAACGTATACAAATTTTGGATAAAATATTCAGATACAAGTTTGATTGAATGGTTGGTTTATTGGTTTGGTCTTTCATTCAATCATTCATTCATAGAACGTTTTTGTGCACTTTGTTGATTTGAATTTGTGTGCTTGTTTAGTGGTTTTAGTTGCTTTATTGAAATTTATTGATGAAAATTGAATTTAAATAAAAAAAAATTTAGAAATGGAAAAAAAAAGTAAAACGATATGTGCTAAAGTTGCAAAATTGATGTCATTTAATTGAAAATTATATTTCAAATTGTCTCTATAACATTAAACATAAGTTATTTACTAAATAAAACTAAAAGTATCTCATAGATACAAATTAATAAACCAAATATTATAAATGTCACATAATAATCAGTTGAATTCAATTAAATTACAAGAACGCATCTCAAGTTCAAAGATGACAACAAATGTAGCCAATAAGTTACAAATTACTATGCAAATGCAATTAGATTGCCAATCAAAATCGACATCGACTTCACAAAGATAAATAAACTAAAAGTCAATTTTACGTAATTAGCTCACATCAAGGCCGTGCATTCTTTTTGCATCAGCAAAGAAGCCGCAAAGTGGTTGGTTGCCACAAATGGCATTAAAGCTGCAATAAAAGGCAACCACAACTATTTTGCATATATGCAGATACTATTTACAATAAGACACACAGTTCGACGCATTAGGCATTTCAAGTGCACGCACTCGCAAACGAGTAAAAATATAAGACGCCCGCGCAATGTTTTTGAATACTGCAACTGTGCCAGCTGCTGCTGTGTAGTTCGCATGCATTAATGTATCTACAGATACATTTGTATCTATAGTTTTGATATTAAGCATTTGTCATGCACTTCGGTAATTGGTATACAGCTATGAATGCTAGATGCCATCAATGAGCGCAATGAATGCGCTGCCTTTGTCTACTTTGTATTTTGTATCTCAAAATGGCAACCTCCATGTGAAAATTACAATTATAATATTCAATATTTCTATGTACAAGTAAGATATAAATGTATATACATATATATATATATATATATATATATATATATATATATATATATATATATATATATATATATATATATATATATATATATATATATATATATATATATATAAAGATGCAACGAATTTGTCGCGCGTATTTCTCAATTTTGAAATTTAAATGAACATTAAATGCAGTACACTTGTGCAAATATTTTCTTTAAACTATTATATATAAATATGTTATTATTTTTATTTTCCTAAAATGAAATTTTCTTTAAATAAATCTTAACTATTTCCTGAATATATTTTAATATTTTTCATAATTTTATTTTGCAAAAAGTTGAAAAAAAAATTGTAAATATATATTTAGATGACTGCGTGACGTTTGCGTAATTTTTTGCGTTCCGATTCAAAGCAAATTGAAATAAGTTTTCTAGAGCATAAAATAAATTAAAACCAGATTATATTCGTTGTGGCAATATGCCTTTATCAACACAAAAAGCTGATACAAAAGGTTTGATTTTAAAAAAACAATTAATATTTAAAATGGTCGACATAAATTGAAAATTCAAAAATCCAAAGTAAAAATGTATGTTCGCTAGAAATTACTTAGAGTACAATCATTGTAGGAAAAAAACCATGAAAAAATTTTCAACTACAATTTTTTATACAAATATCATATATCAAAAATCCAGAAAAATCCGTCACATTCGGTTGAGTTAAATTGTATTAGTTGAATTAAAAGATTCATAATTTCACTCACAACTCATTAACTATTGACGATATCAAAAATTTGTCTTCGCACAAAAGAAAGTTCATGAAATTATCTAAAAAAATATTATGTAAAATGCTTATGTATATGGAACCGTTTTCGAGAAAATCGCTATTGAAAAATGTACTGAGATTCCATTTTTAGTTCACACTAATTTTCGTTTCTTGTCAAAATTTTACTAGCATTCGAGTGAAAAAATGGAGCTGCTAAAAACTTGTCTTCGCGAGCTAGCATTAAAGTTAAAAAATGGAATTGCTAAAAACTAAAGTCTGTAACAAAACTATACGACACTTTTAAAATATTACTACACTTACTAGCTAGATCTAAAATATTTATTTCTTAGCTTAAATATCGGCATAAACGTGAGGGCAGAAGGTAAATTATGATAGGCAACATGTGCGTTCTTTTTTTTCTGGAAAAGTACCGTTACTTAAGCCTTCTATACTCGTTTTTTTGAGTATTAGCAATTGTAACAAAACTATGCGACACATTCAAAGAAAAGCGTTCGAAGTGAAATTACTAGTACCAATATTTTGATTTAAAAATGAAAATAAAATAAAACAAAATGTCATGTGGTACTCGTTTGTCAGATAAAGAAAAATGGAAGCTTACAAAGACTTTCGTAATAACATCTACCAAATTTCGAATTTAACTGAGCGTACTCGCTGCGAAATTAATAATGTTTTGAGAAATCCGAAAGAATATGGCAAAAACTCACTGATCAAAACAAGGGGCAAATTTTGAAAAAAAAAAAAAAAAGCTAATAACTCAACGGATACCGTTGTCGGCAACTTACTGCCCATTCCAACATTTCAATATCCCTTATGTGCGTTTGGCGTACTTTAAATACGGTCAACACATTATGCGAAGGGTGAGAAAGAAGTTGTCAACTCTTCAAAAGCATCATAAGATTGACGGGCTCGAATTCGCTTCTAAAAACCTTGATACGCGTTGGGATCTGGCAAGCAAAACTTCGCTAGTAATATTCTCAGATGAAAAAAAGTTTATTTTAAATGGTCCAGATGGTTTTCGAAACTGAAGGCGTGACTTGCAAAAGGAACTTCTTATTTTCTCAAAACGAAATTTTTGGTGGAGGCTCAGTCATGTTGTGGGGTGCATTTGCCAAGTGTGGCATCCTTGAAATACTATACGCAAATATGAACAGCCAGAAGTACGTGGGCGTGCTGGAAAATAGTCTGGTATGATATTTACAGATAAATAGAGAAATACCGCAGTTTTTTATGCACGATAACGAGAGAATTCAGACAAGCATCATAAGATTCTTTTTTGGAATCTTGTTCAGTGAAAACTTTAGACTGGTCAGCAAGCTCTCCAGATCTTAACTCGCTTGAAATCACACGGGGCATACAAGCTCGTCGTAATTAGGCTAAAAACAAAAAGTATAATGCTGTCGAAGTGTTAAAGCTAGCCATTTTGAGAGCATGAAAATAACTCGATTAAAACCTTCTGTCCTACTTAATAAATTCTATATAGAAGCGCTTATTTGATGTGGTAAAAAAACAAGGAAGAACTTTTTAATATAGAATTAAAATTTTAAAACATTATGCCAACGATATCCTTTCTTATATGCTCAATAAAATCGTGTCGCATAGATTTGTTACAGTTTAAGACTGAATTTTTACATTTTTTTAAAGAGCTTGAAATGATATGCCAAAAAAAAAAAATGCACTGAAAACACTCTCTAACAAAAATGTACTCACGGAACTCAGCAATTATGTATGCAATTTTTTTCAAACTTTAATGGAACTGATGAACTCTTGCTAATAATCTTTATTTTAAACGCTCCACAACTTTAATATTTTATTTGATGGTAAAAAACTCTACAATATATATAATTCTACAACATATATTAACAAAAACATCATAGTTTTAATTCAATACAATCACAATACAAATAAAATTGTAAAAATTTGTGCAAAAATGTGCCTACAAAACACTCCCTAATAAAAATGTACTCAAGAAACTCAGCAACTACATATGCATTTAATTTCAAACTTGAATAAAAATGATAATCCCATGCTAATTAAAAGTTTTCTACACTATTTTATATACCACTTTACAATTTATTTCAAAATAACACACTCCAACCATTATTCGCTACACTGTCAATGTCATGAACAAATTACGTAAACTTTCCACAATAAATCATTCAAAATAAATTTAAAAAAATGTAGAAATAATAGCTTTTGGCTACTATACACATATTAATTGATTTGTATTTTATGTATTTCCCGAAAGCAAACAATAATAAAATGTATAAAATTTTCCAGCTGCGAGTTATTCAAGCTACCAGCTTGCTAACATGGAAAAGTCAATGAACTACAAAGCATATTGTAACAATTATGCAATCAAAAAAAAGAAAAAAAACTTCACTTATAATCATAGAACTTGATAAATTTTGACAGTTAGCCCAATTGGAACATACAAATTTGCACAAAGTTCAGACGAGGAGGTCACAGAAACATAAATGAAAATTAAGCATATGACAAGAAAATTTTACAAATTAGTACAAGCATAATTTGCCATTTGATTAACGAAAAAAAAAAAAAATAAGCATATAAAGAATCTAGGGAACTAGACCAACGTCAGACATAAACATAGAGGCAAAATTATGTAACGAGTTTGTTGAGTAATTGCTATTGAAAATTACTTTACACTTGTGCAATAAATAACAATTAGCAGATACTTGAGAAATGCTTAACAGAAAATAGAGAAGACCGATCATGTAGCATACATCTGAGATATGACTACTAGTATTTAAAAAAAAAAAAAAAAACTATTGCGGTGCATAGCAATTATATTGTAAATACATACATACGTACATATCTCTTTCGTGAATCGAAAGATCACATTGAGAAATTATCACCCAGAGAGCTAGAGAGCATGTTAAAAAATATCACACAATTCACACAGCTGAAACAAAAAAAAAAATCCGGGCGTCAAATTACTTTCAGACATCGTTTTTTGAAATGTCAATCACGTCAGCGGATGGCATGCGAGGTAGGAAAAACTGGCTGGGCCGTCGCATAGCCCTACGCGTTATAAATATGTATATAATTATCACTTGCAGGCGAAGGCAAATGGAAAGACAATCAGACGCTCATTTATGTGAAGGCGTGGGCTGTTCGAAAAGGCAGTGACAATTTTACGGAACAAATTGCTCAAAAGTTGCCATAAAGTATTTACTTCAACTTTTATTTACTAATTTTCAGAAGGAGACTTCGAATTACCAGTCGTGTGTTCTGATTTAGTTTGGGACAGTTCAACAAGCTCCCTTTTGTGGTTCAAGAAATATTTCTGTACTCTTACATTCAAATGGATGTGCAGTAAATGGTTGTGCCATATAGTATCAAGATCTGTGGTAGTATATGGCTCTTTAGGATTAAATGAACATCATTTTAATTTTATTAAAGATTATCCAATTGAATTCCGATTGACAACATATGCAAATTATATATTTTCAGCTCCAATATTAGGGCAGTCAAAACGAGAAGACATTCACATGCATATTAATGAGCGTGACCCGCCCACGGGAAGACGTATATATTAATAAAATTCAAAACTAGAGTCGATAAAGGTATGCCCGTGTGTCTGTCCATCTGTCTGACCGTCTTTTGTATGAAAATAAAACCCCTAAACTTAAAGTGGAACACCGTATGCCGTTGAGTCTATGACTATTGTTTCACTAGCCACTAATATGCGGGCTTATGGTGCCCAGGCGAATTCCCATTTTAACAAATGCTTTACTGTGCTAATAGGCCCACGTGCAGTGGACCAATATTTCCCTGAATACTTGTGGGACCATAAAAATAAAATCTAATAAATATAAACAAAAAAACATGTTGAAACAACAATTGCTTCAAATCAAGGTGACAAGACTCCCTCACAAGGCAATACGAGCACACCCCAAGGGTGCACACCGAATGTAACTGAAACCCCAATTGAAGATACGAAACTGACGGAGAAAAGGCAGCATCATAAATTGAGCGGCGCAGCTTAAAAGAGAATGTTGCACGTCCACAAGCAAGGCCACAGCAAGGAGGAGGCAATAAACTTTGCAAAACGGCATCCGACCAAAATATGCAGCGTTTAGAGGAAAAAACGCCCCCAGAAGCAACCAAAAAGAAGCATTCACAGACACAAACGGCAGAGCCAGGGAAGCAGCACAAAAAAAGATTGCGTACAAGGACGTCCTGGCTGGCAGCAAAATAGCTGTGTTTTCCAATTACTCTACAAGCACGTACCTAACAACGAAACAAATGAGCCTTATTCAGAAGGCCATCATGGAGAAAATCCTCGAACAGAAAGACGATGTCCCAATTTCTCAACTCTACATACAAAACGGGTTATCTCACTGTCAATTGTAAAAGTACGGCGACGGTAGAGTGACAACGAAGACTTGCGTTAACCCTCACCCTCTGACAAGTCGCTTCGCTTTGGGCGTCGGAGGAAGAGAGTGCCCCCCGCCTATGGTACTGATTGCGTATTTGCACCAACTCGGCAAATCTGAAAACGGAGAAAATACTGAACACAATTCAAGCTCGTAATGATAGTCTTCACGTCAACTCCTGACGGATTCTGTGAAAAACAAACTGGCCACGAGCGCAATGATGGACTTTCAGAACGCTGATGACCCCAGAATATAATGGTTGCTGGATCTCATATCGGTTTACGCAAGTTCAGGGGAAAATAATGTTTCCAGAGCAGGTGGATTTCGAGCTGAATAAGCAGGAAGATATGGTGGCAGCAATACAAATATCATGTAAAATAGTGGTGTCTCCAAGCAAATCTTCATTCCGACATAGGGTTCTTCCAGGAACCGTGGATTAGGTCCGTGAAGTTCAGCGGACTAAACACAAAGACAGTAAGTTGATCTATGATACTTCAGCGGACAAACCTAGAGCCGCAATTCTGTTAAGAGGGGATATTAACTATAGAAGGTACGAGATACGAATATAGATAGTCTTCGCATCCGAATACTTCGCAGTTAACGAGTCTTGATCGACCCCTTATATTATATCGCAATGTGATATTCGCGTTAGGATATTTTAAACTAATACTCTCCCGATAAACAATTTCATGTTTCAAGATTTTAGTTTACAATTTAAAAATTACTATTTCCAAAAGAAGATTTCTTATATGGTAAAAAGACTTTAAAGTACTGATTTCTGCTTTAAACGGACAGATAAAGTTTTCAGCTGTTTTTCAAATCGAATAATTAAAAGATTAAAAGATGAGTTCATAAAAATATATGTTCACTGATTTTATTGTACTTCCCTCGTACTCTTGACTATTACAGCACATTCAAAGTCAAAGTCAAATATGCTCACTTAATATGCAAAAGACACTATCTGCCTAAATGATTCTTTTTTTTTTATATATATATTAAAGTATATTTTTGATATGTGTTATGTTATGGTCGGCATATTTAATAAAAATCCAAGGAACAACCAAATAAAAATTTTAAGAATTTTTGTGTAAAATATTTTTTATTGGTTCCATTATACAATACATAAGTATAGGCATATCTCCATCACTCTCCAACATATAAGCGCGTTACATACTGAACTATTATAAAATATAGAATCCAATGATTATAAATTAAACCGCTTGTTTGACCTCACTGACGTCCCAGCATATAAGACAGTCAAACAAACACATAGTCAGACTGACAGTGGGAGCAAGCGATATAAATAACAACAGTTCGAGACCCAAATACCAAACAAGATGATTTCAAGAACACAAATAAGCAAAATACACATTTAAGTATATATCTGTAAAAAATAAATCGAATTTCGTAATTTTTACAATTTATGTTTTGACTAGTTCAGCGTTCAGAAGTCTTCGTTTCATTTTTGTTTGGACTTCTGTATACATATTTTATAATTGGGCGTGTGCTCGTTGGATAGCATATCTCACCAACAATGATGACGTCGACACACTCTGTGTGTAAACTTTGTAGTATTATAGTTTACATGATTTAAAACAAAAAAAAAAAACTGCAAACTGCTGAGAAAATTAGTGTTGAGAGATTAAGGGAATTACAGCAGAAATGGAACATAATTTGTTTGGTATATTATTCGAAGTTTTTTTTTTGAGAAATTTGGAACAGAAAATTTTAAATTAGTAATACATAGTAGAGAAAGACTGTTTAGCATAGAACTAACTATATTTAGAAAATATAAAATTATAAATCTTATGATGGAAACTGAAAGAAACGCATTATCAACATACTAAGTATATAGAATATGAATTCTTTCGGCTTATTGATGCAGTTGTGCATGTGAAGATCTTAATTTTTACTAATGCAGATGAAGTTAAAGTATATAAGCACTGAAGTATTTCTTTTCAAACAAAATTTTAAAATATAAGAAGCGATCTACTCTAATGAAAAATTTCAAATTTCTTTAGAATTATCTAAAAAAAACCAAATTAGTTAGAAGAATATAAGTAGAACGCCAAGTGGCAACTTATAGAGTTAACAGGCTTAAGGTAGTATTATGCAATGAGTTTTAATAAGGAAAATAAGCAAGACGGAAAGAAGCTTTGGTTTCTTTTTTATAGTAATAAAACAGATCAAACCGCATAACACTGGAAATCTAAGAAGGCCTAAATAGTCAAAACTTGTAAGGTTTCAAGAACGGCCCCGAAATTGAGACTACTTGGAAATGGCCTTAAGAGTTTCATCCGATGTATTCATGCATTAATTTTCTAGAATCTTCATTGGATTTGATTAGATCATAAGGTCACAAGTTTTAGCTTTTACAGATAATTTACATACATTTGCTGCAGATAATTTTTTTATTTTTCTATTTTTATATGACTGCTGCATGGCATATTCGAAATATGCTCGACTTACATATATGTTCTTCTGGAACTACAACGACTTTAAAAAATAGTTGAAAAGTTGTAATTCTAATAGAATATGTGTATTCAATCAAATATTATGATTTAAGCGAATATATCCAGGTACAGCCATTGAAATGTTTTTCATATTCTTTAAAATTTTCTCAATGGAGATCTTATAAATAAATGCTGTGAAATATATTGCCAGTCTCCCAATCGAAAATTGCCGTTTGGCTTTCACTGTAGCCGCTAACGATGCTCTGTTGTCATAGTAAGGGCGAAATAGCGCAACCATCTTTGAAATGAAATCTTCTGAGTAAATGAAATTGCACACCCAGTTGAAAATTTGCTGTAAGTCAGCGTGAAAGCTTAACTGTTAAACGCAGAACCAGAGTGGTTATAGAATTGACTCTCTCATATTATTAAAATATGTATAACAGCCATGATAACTTCGGAATTACCTCGGATAACAAACGATCCAACAAGGAGCCAATGGTGTTTGATTTTATATGAAAAACTGTGGAACAGCATGATCCCATTCCCATTAAAACGATACAAACTTCCTCTTACACTTTTTTAAAGTGATTTTATCTTCATTTGGGCCATCGAAAAATACAAATGTACCGTTATTTGTACATTTGTATTTTTCAATGTATAATTTTACTGTAAATAGCAGCCAGAGTAAACGGCAAGCCCGACCGAAATGACCGAAAATTGCAAAAGAAGCTTTAACTCACAATAGAAAGTGAAGGTTGTTAACAAACTCTAGAAACTCTATTAAGAATCAACATAAAAAACATATATTACTTTCTCAATTTATCAATATATGGTAACTCCGCGAGATCTTCTTTTAATGTTTATTCGATCTAAATTTTTAAATTAAAACGTCTTTGTTTTTAAGATTTTATTGATAAGTTACCAAATGAATCACAAAATTAAAGTAACTATTAGACAGCGTCAATTATATATTCTCATATCTTTGCCCTCGATTTTATGTACATAAGCACTAAACGAACAGAAGCAATATTTCATTTCCTTCCACAAGACCTAATAGGAAGGGAAAATATCACAATAGCAGCCACCAGGCTTAGAGAATGTGGTTATTGGAGGAATGGGACACTAAACAATCCTAAAACGAGAAAGAGGCCTACCCGGAAATACAGATTATTGTATCTCTATACTGAACTACAATAAGAATTTCAATGTTTGTATGCCTTCCCGACAAGATTGGCAGGGACACCAACAGGAAATAGAAAATTCATTGAGGATCTTCACATACGGCTCGAAACTAGAAAATAGAGTCGGTGGTGGCGTATACATTCCACAAATGGGTATTAGTGCCTCCTTTACACTACCAGACTACTTTAACGTATACCAAACGAAGGTCGCTGCCATCCAGAAGACAATGTTTTACCTAAAATCGTCTACGATTAGATGAAAATAAGTTGATCTATACTCAGACAGCCAAGCAGCTCTTAAAGCGCTTGACTCCTGTCTAAATCGGTCAAATCTCTTAATGAGATGCCTGAACAGTATAATATAGTACACCTCACTTTGCTACCAGCCCACAGTAATATAAAGGGTAACTGTTTAGCAGATGAACTTGTAAGACTAGGTACAACGACACATATGCGACAGAATAAGAAGTCGATTGGCATACGGTTGTCCACCTACAAGCTGCAAATCAAACCAACACTATTATGACCGCAAACAATAGGTGGCTAGACTTACCACGTGTAGCACTTGAAGGCAGGTGTGGCCTAACTATGACTGGAAAAGAACTCAGAACAGATGTAGCAATTTTAATAGGAGTGGTAACAGGATAATGTCTCGTAGGCCAACACAAGACTTCTATAGAAGATGTAATAATAATTCGCGGAACCGGAAACCGTTTTTCACCTTCTAAGTCACTACACCGGACTGTCGAAGAGTAGATTCAAGCACCTGGGGGACTACTTCCTAAATGAAATATTTGAAACTTTTAAGCTAGAGGTCAAAAACTTAGCAAAGTATCACAACAGGCCGTGTGTGGCCCAGGTGCTGGGTGGAAATTTGTAATTCAAACGACTATGCCAACCTAAGATAATCTATATACTTATACGCATAACACAAAAGTTTGGATAACATTTTTAAATGTGATGCATACAAAATTCAAGTTTGCAATAACCATTAACCATTAACCATAGCATATTTAAATCATGTAACTTATTGAAAAATAACTGGCATAGCTATCAAATTTCAAAGCGTATACATATGTATCTTCCAGTTTAACAGATGCAATGGAATTTAGCACAGATACTTGTATTTGCATGTCCAGCAACGTTAACAATTAAAATAATTAGACTAAACAAAGGAACGTGACACTTAATCTAAACAAAAAAAAACTAAAAATCAGAAAAAGAAAATCATTTTTCATTATTAAAAGCCACAAAAAAAAAAGAAATAATAATCTAGAAAATTAACATAGCAGCGAAAAACCGAAAATAAAGAAAATAACACTTGCGCTTTTCACGACAAAGTCGTGATAAACGCATGAAATCACATTAAGTACAAGATAAAAATTATAATAATAGAAGAAATACCGAAAAAATAGTTTAGAAAATTAAATATGTGCACAAGTGTCAACTGTGTTTGTTATTAGATGTTTAGAGGCCCAAAAGATACACTCATGCGTGCGGGTGGGCGAGGAGATGTGGGTTTGTTGGAGCGTGCAAGATTTATGACACACGCGACTACAAAACAAAAAAAAATGCTTAAAAAATAAATAAATTAGGCATTAAGTAATTAGAGAACATTAATAAAACCACCAACATTAAAGGAACGAGCGAAAAAAACTAAATATGAAATACCGCCAAAAGATACATTCACAGGTGTATTACAAAAGTAGGCAGGCAGGCAGGCAGGTAGAACATACGTAAACCAAAATGCACGCACGGCGACAACAACTACAAACATAGAAACTACAACTTTACAAACGTTGACAAATAAATACCTACCTAGCTATGTAACAGAAAAAGTATCTCAAACTATTTACCCTAGCTCTGACAACTTTGCTTGCAGTTGCAGTTGAACGTATGCGTCTGCGCACTTGGCTTAGATACAAACCGGTTTAATTTGACTGCATTTTTTGTTTTTGTTGCTGTTATTTGTTGTATCTAAGTCTATTTAGGGTTTATTTACCTCATATAAACATAGTGAAACTGTGAATATAAAAACAATTTTCGAAAGAAACCTACGAGTTTCCCAGCTACTTATCAGAGACGCGTGGGCGTGCAATGAAAAATTTATTTGTGTTTATTTCATCTAAGCTATATAAAAATACTCAAAAGTACTTTTAGTTTCTTGAAAATTTTTACAAAATAGATTTCAAAAAATTTGTCAAGAAAAAAGAAGCGCAAATATTTGATTTTGGCAGTCCAACAGATCGTTGGCGTTGCGAGTATCTTTCAGCATGTGCCGGATAGTATCTTTTTGTTTTGTTTTTTTTTTTTCTTTTGGCAAAGTCTAACATTTAATTGTGCACTTAACCTTAGCATTCAGTTTCTTTTTTCGCTTTAGTTTGTTTAAAGGAAAAAAAAAGATACTATTTAACTAAATATTGCCTTTCAAAGCATACGTTTTCGCTTTCACAGCACGCAGATGAGATGACATAAAATTAATTTTTATTTGAAATGTTTGAATCGTTTGAAAATTAAATGCGAAAAATATTTCTTCGTGATCCTGAAATCTTATGTACGCAAATGAAATTAATGAACTTATTACAGTTAGATTTCAAATACAAAGCACAAGATACAAATGTATCTTTATTAAACTTAAGTCTTTCGTAACCTTTACTTAATTTAAAACGATATAAAATAGTTAATATGCAAAATGTCAATCCTGTTTTCACTATATTGATAGATACTCGTATACTAAGGAGATATATTAGAAATAGTTTAAGAAATCTTCTGACAGATGCTTAAGCTACTTCGATGCCCGCTACTACAAGTGACAACCTTGGAATGATGCACAACTTCAAAAATAATTTTTAAAGTAGGTCTCAGTATGAAAGACAAATGGAAAACTTAAAATTCGAATTATAGCACTAAACCAGAAGTACAGGGTGTCTCAAAAGAAATTTCACATTTGATTTGCTGATTGCGTGAACGCAACTATTCCAAAGGGCCCGCGGGGCGTATGTCAATCGGTAGCCTAGCTTTTGAGAATTTAGTCGCTATGGAGGGTTTCTCGGGTGCGGACCGTGCGTTGTGCGTACGTGAGTTTTACAAAAACGGTAATTCAGCGACTGTAGCGCTTAGAAAATTCTGCAGTTTTCGACATGTTCGTCATTTAAATGATGCGCCAAGCCCTCGACTCATTGGAAAATGTGTCGAGAAGTTTGAAGAGACCGGTTCAACGCTGGAAAAATCCAAATCCGGGCGTCCAAGGTCTTCGAGAACATTCGAAAACGTAGACAGTGTAACTCAGTCTGTTCGTGACAACCCGGACCTTTCGATTCGGAAGCGTGTGGTTGCTTTAAACGTGCATAGATCATCATTGTTCCGCATTTATAGCAACTTCACACACGTCCAACAGGTCTCTACCAGGAGTTCATGAAATTTTTCCTGGAAAATTGATCTCCAGGAGAGGTGACATAAATTGGCCTCCACGAAGTCCCCATTTAACCCCTATAGACTTTTTCCAGTAGGGTTATGTCAAATCTAAAGTTAACGGCAACAAACCGACTTCCCTGGCACAATTAAAAGGAAATATCCATCACGAAATTGCAGTCATCTCGGAGAATACCTGCCAAGCCGTCATAGGAAATTTTAGTGCTCGATTAAATGAATGCCGCGAACGCAATGGTTTACATTTGGACAATATCATTTTTAAGATATAAATTCCCAAAGTGAGTATTTTATCTTGTAATAAACATTTTTTCAATAAACTACTTACTTTTTCTTATCGATTTTTTAAATGTGAACTTTCTTTTGAGACATCCTGTATTAAGCTGGTTTAGAGATTTCTCTTTAACGGAGAAACGATCTGGTGAGTTAGACTTTGGACTTCACTCAAGCTACTTCGATTCGCTAGTGAAATTTACTAGTAATTTTCAAACAAAAACCTATGTAATTAAAAGATATGCTCAATTCAAACTAACTAACGATTATAGGAACCAAACATGGCGATATTCTCTGAGAGGGGCATTTATATCAAAGTGATCAGATCTAAGTTAGTCTAAAAAAACAAGACTGAAAAACTTACTGTGTATTGGCTATCTGGTCACGCAGGTATACCTGGGAATGAAGTGGTAGATAACTTGGAAAGACGACATATATACTGATTTTAGTAGCTATCGACAGTGTTTGTTTTAATAACAAAATAAAGACTAAAGGATTTCCTCGTTTTTTTGTAAGTTGCAGAATGTACTTTTTTCAGTAGAGCCTCGGAAAATTCGACAAAATCTTCGAACGACGAAATAAATGTGATCCTGGTAAAGGGTAAAGTTCACTTTTAACATTACGATAAAGTGTCAGCATACACTGCTCTAAGTACTAGTAACTTTATTCATCTGACATTAACGAATTTCACACAGTAACAACTTTCCCATATCTACATACATTTGCGCAGAATTAATATACTCTATTACCATATAGATAGAAGATTAAAACTTATTAAGTTCTGTGATTTTCACACTCTAATTTATGTATTACAAGAGCTGCGAAAATTATGTGTTACAGATTGAAATCTTCTCTAGAAAAAGTTTATAGAGTTCCAATACTTTTCTTTTAAATTTAGTTCTGTTGAAATTGGTTATGGCAAAACTTCAAAATTCGTCAAAGAGCTTCGGTGTGCACTGCACTGAGATATGTAGTAAAATTTGAGTATAAAAAGTTTTCCGTTTATGAAGTACTCACTCACATTGGATGGCAACCTAATTGAAAACTAAAAAAAAACTATTTTGAAATATGTATTAAAAAACCAAAATTTAATTGTCAAAAGTTAACAAGCTACCTTAATTAACTAACAAAAACAGAAGAAAAACAAAATAACCGGCTACTAGCAAAAACAACAACAAATACAAACACAACAAAATAAATTACAAACATTTTTTACAGAAAAAGTATCTCTCTAAACTAGCCGACGCAACTAGTTCGTCACAGTTTGAAATCATATGTAAACAATTGTCAGAGCTGCGAGAGAAGTCACTCAACTGCTAGACAGTTTTAAAACTACAAATTAAAGTCAAACTTAGTTCCCAGCGAAAATAATAACTTAAACTACGCTGTTTGGACATTCAAGAAAAGACACAAAAAATAACAACGAACACTGATTAATGGCGTTCTTCAAAATGGAGAGAGAGCGCTGAAATTGCTCAGATTTAAGTTCTTTCATTAATATGCCAAATAAGCATTATTACCTGCCTCAAGATAGCAGTTGAAGTACACAAATCGCAAACAAAAATAATATGGGTGAACAAATTGCTAAGCTCGACAAAAATTATTGTAAAAAAACAAAAATATCCGAGAAACGATTTTTGAATGAACAAGAAATTTGAGAAAACAAATAAACACCAAATAACAAGTTAGAATGGAGCAGTCGTGTGTTCATGACTAAGGAATACGCTGCACGCTTACTTAAAACTTATTAATTAAACAGAAAAAAAAAACAAAAAGACTTTTTCCGGCTGTGTGCATAATATAAGCCTTCTGCGTATGGTCAAGCAGTATCTAAATATTCAAGTTTGAAGCCTCTAGCTCTTATAGTTCCTGAGATCTGTTGTCTCTTACACTTAGACGCATGGGCGGACGGACGGACGGACGGACATAACTAAATCGACGCAGTTTCCGAGCAGTTTCTACCACACCTCCTTCTGAGTGCATAATAAAAGCATTCTGTGATTGTTCAAGCAGTATCTAAATATTTAAGTTTGAAGTCTCTAGCTCTAATAGTTCCTGAGACGTATGGACGGACGGACGGACAGACAGATGGACATAGCTAAATCGACACAGTTTCCGACCAGTTTCACCACACCTCCTTCTGTGTGCATAATATAAGACCTCTGCGTATGGTCAAACAGTATCTAAATATTCAAGTTTGAAGTCTCTAGCTCTTATAGTTCCTGAGATCTATTGTCTCTTACACTTAGACGTATGGACGGACGGATGGACATAACTAAATCGACGCAGTTTCCGAGCAGTTTCTCTACCACACCTCCTTCTGAGTGCATAATAAAAGCATTCTGCGTATGGTCAAGCTTAGATACTGCTGCTATTTAAGTTTGAAGTCTCTAGCTCTTATAGTTCCAAAAATCTATTGTCTCATACTATACTGGATGGACGGATGGGCAGATGGATATAACTAAATCGACACAGTTTCCGACCAGTTTCCCTACCACACTTACTCGTACTTCTGCATGGTACAAACATTCCCACAAACTTATTGTACACTTTTCCCTTTTGATGACAGGGTATAAAACTACAAAACAGAAGAAAAATGACGCCAACCACATGAAAACAAATCATTTGTTATATAACAAAATAGTATTTTGTATTATAAAATACTAAATTATAAATAGCTGCTTACTATACAGATCGACCGATCGATAGGGAACAGGTTTCCCGCATTCAATTGAGCCGGGTGTTTCAGATTTGAAGTGTTTTATTTTTTTATTGAAATGTGGAAAATTTTTCTAAAATGAAAATTGCGATTAAAATAATTCACACAAATGCAATTAAATTCAATTATGTGTAGATGCAAAATAAAAATAACAATACATATATGTATTGTAATTATCGGGCTATAATAATTGAATATACTCGTATATATATACGTATATATATATATATATATATATATATATATATATATATATATATATATATATATATATATATATATATATATATATATATAATATGCATTCATCTAATCAAAGTTATCAAAGAAAGCAATTGTCTATCGCGTGATGATGTTTTTGGCGAGAATTGACATTTAAATGCTAATAAAATGTAGTTTTTTATGCATTTGAATTAATATATTTATTTATTTTATTTATATATACTATTCAGACACCAACCTATAATATATATATATATATATATGTAAGTATATCCTTTTGAATTCTATTAAATGCAGTTGCTATTTTAAGTTTTTTTTTCTTTTATATATATATATATATATTTTTTTTTTTAATATAATTTCTGAATTATGCACACAAAAGTCAATCTTCACACTTCAAAATCGTATAAAAAACCGTTAGAGCGACAAAATGGCACGCGACCCTTCGCATAAAAAAACACGTCCGTACACGTTCGCAAACAAAACTAAACTGGCTGAACTGGTCAAATGAAATGGGCGCGAAGCGAAATGTTTATTACAAAATTCGATGCTCGAACACAGATACACACGCATACACATACATGTAGGCATACAGTGACGGCACGTTGGTATTCAGCGCCCTGTTCAAACAATTTTTGGCGCCCTCTTTTTCTTCTTTTAAGCGAGCATTAATATTGTTATTTTGGTATTTGTAGCATATTTAGCAGCTTTTAAATCTGACGCTGAAAATACTTATTTTTAAATGAAATTAATTTTTGGAAACCAGCTCAGCATCTCTAGCATTATCGAAAGATGACAGGAAAAACGCAGAGTTCCCAAAAATTTGGTGGTATTTTAGTCAACTTTAGTTCTTTATTTTCTATCCCTCGACAAAAGAAAAGTAATAAAAAAGTTATATTATAATCTTTAATATATATCTTCATATATAAAAATCAACTGTACGTGTGAACGTGACTGAACTCCTCCTAAACGGCTGGAAGAAATTTGATAAACAATTTTGTGTGCGTTCATGGGGATTCGAGAATGGTGTAGATTCACAATTCGATGCACTAGAAAACGTTTTTTTAAATTAATTAGTTAATTTATTTGTTGTAGTTCATTTTTCGATGTTTTACATTGGATCCGGCAGGCGGGAAGGAGGTGGAAGGGGGGCAGGAGAATAGGGGAATAGAGGCAGGGAATGGGAATGGGAGGTTGGACCAAATTTGATAAAAAATTTTGTGTGCGTTCATGGGGATTCGAGAATGGTGTAGATTCACAATTCGATGCACTAGAAAACGTTTTTTTAAATTAATTAGTTAATTTATTTGTTGTAGTTCATTTGTCGGTGTTTTACATTGGATCCGGCAGGCGGAAGGAGGTGGAAGGGGGGCAGGAGAATAGGGGAATAGAGGCAGGGAATGTTTGGGGCAAGGGGTGGTAGGGAAAGGGGTAGTGGAAACAAGGGAAGGGAAATGGGAGGTAGGATAAGGAGGTAAAATGAATGATGGGTAGAGGTAGGTGAGGTAGGGGAAAAGGAGCAACGCGCAGGGTACAATTCAAGATAGAGGGATGAAATGGTGTATATATGTAAATGGGATCGAACAGGTTAGTGAGAAGGCGTGGTAAAGTAAGGGGAGGTAGGGGAAGGGACAGGAAAATAGGTGCAGTATGTAGGGTGGTAGGAGATGGGCTGAAAGGGGGTTGAAGCTACATCTTCTACTTCTATTGACATCACGACCATTTTGATAAGTATGTTGCTTATGGTTAAAAAGTCTCCATACACAGAAATAAAAAGATATTCATATTCAATTTTCTTGAATCATGTACAAAACGGAATCGATTTATAAATCAAGCGCAGAAAGACTTAGAATAAGTATAAAATTCTTGAAATAAGTCAACCAAGAATTTGAATATACGAGCCAAAATACTTTTGATAGCAATATGGATCAATTCTAGTTCGGAAATCATGGTTTTAAGACAGTGTACCAACTTTCAAACTAATATTTCAAAGATTGATCAAATAAGGCGCACAGAACAACACAGACAGACGGACATGGCTAGGTAGACTCATCTGATCGTGCTAATCTCGAATATATACAATGGATGGGAAAATATTTATGCGAAGCGTCTGTCCAGAAAGTTTTTGTCATGTCAAAATCAAGGAATCTGCTCAAACATGAAATATTCTAACTCGATAAATAGCTGAAATAGTGCCCCTACCTTCTGAAGTATCTCCATACCGTTGTACAATGCATTTAATTTAAATTTTTAATCGATCACAAATTTTCTGTCATGCCAAAATCAAGAAAGGAGTCTTTCATGGCATACATGTAAGGAATCTGCATAAAAATTAAAAATTGTAAGTCGAGAAATAGCTGAAAAATACAACAAAAAATCATAAATTCATACCGCGAAAACGTATGCATAAAAAAATCTTGTTTACTATTTTCGTGCTCAGTAGACCAAATTCTATAAAAAAAAAACCGGCCAAGTGCGAGTCGAACTCGCGCACGAAGAGTTCCCTACCATTATTTATAAAAAAATCAATTATTTATTCATTTTTAAAGTGAATATATAACGAAATATTCTGTGAATATTTCAAGCGTCTACCTGTTGCCGTTATCAATATCGAGAAAAAACGAGCAACAAAAAATCACGTTTGTTGTATGGGAGCCCCCTTAAATATTTATTTTATTCTGTTTATTAGTATTTGTTGTTATAGCGGCAACAGAAATACATCATCTGTGAAAATTTCAACTGTCTAACTATCACAGTTCATGAGATGCAGCCTGGTGATAGGCGGGCAGACAGACGGACGGACAGCGGAGTCTTAGTAATAGGGTCCCGTTTTACCCATTGGTACGGAACCCTAAAAATCAAAAAACAATGGAACATGTCATTACCTTTTTTGTTTGTAATCTTGTGTTATTAATAAATTATAACACATTAATAAGAAATCGGAATTTGCTTTTTGATCTGCAAAAATATCTATGATTTCAGAGAAATCCATATGTTGAACCATATTATTCTCAGTGGGCTGCATCGCTAGGAAGTTCAAATTTTCTTAGCTCTTAGTTGATCGCAGAAACGTCGTAAGAAACTTCAACTTTCAACAGCATCGCTCACTACTCGCTACAAATCTGTAGTTGCTAGCAGAATCCTCAGTGATATGTTAATGTAGATATTTGTTTTTACTGATGAAGTTCAAAACATCCAAAGGAGATGTTTCAGTAGTTCTGATGTACTTTTAGATACTTGTCAACTCGAAAAATAAACCGCTTCCATCTGTATCGGATATCATGGGGATATAGAAGTAATCGTTGGTTGAAAAATTCCAAAAGAAATTCTACTATTTAATCTTTGGCTTGCCGCCCTGGAACGAGCCGGCCTGTTCAATTGAACGGTTTGAACTTCCCTTAAGCCCGGCACTGCATGCTTAGACAGTGACAATGAGAGTGAAAGACGGAGTGAAAAAGAGTCAGAATCAGTCAGTGGCGTGAAATAGAAAAATTAATTTGTAGCGCTTGACAAATAATTTTATTCGTCGATAGCTTGTAAAATCAATCGAATATATTATACCTACTGTGTATGTAGCTACATTAACGCTGTTTACAATTGTATAGGAAATTTCAGAATGAATTACAGATTGACATCAGAAGGAGCGAAGATAACAAGCGGTTAGTTTGATTGGAACTTCTACCTTCAATACACCTTGGTCGGAATTGCTTCGATTTTTTTTTTTGGGCATCAACTAAGATATTTGTTAGCCATACGAAATAACAAAAAGTTTAAAGTTTGAGCATGCCAGTTGAAATTGGTAAAAAAAAGTGTATATACTATTTATACCATATACCCATAGGATAAATGGGTATGTTACAAATCAAACCGTAACCCAAAAAGAACCGGTTTCATTTTCAACTTTAATTAAAATCGTAACCGAAATAGCGAATAGAGATTTTATAAAAAAAGAAAACCGATAACTGTTAACCGTTAACCGTTATTAAAAGATGAACATAACCGAAAAGTAACTGAAACGATTATACCAGCATTATATATATTTTTGTACCCTGTTCTATAGACCTAAGGTTATACTAAGTAAATCTATTTTGGTTTTTTTTTTTTTGTTTATAAAACCAAAATAAATTATAAGAGTATTAAATGTGGCAGAGAAAAGCGGCCGGAATGCTTCGTGTAGTCCCAAAGACAGAATAGACCCCAATTATGTAAATTTTGATCACAATAGTATTGCGCAGAGTCTCTCTGCTGTGCTGATTGCAACCAAATATTTGGTGTAAAAGTCTTAACGTGTTTGCTATCGACTTGGAATTTAATATCCAAAGTTCAATAATTTCGATGTGTTGATTTTTTTTCGTGAAGCATTGTCCAATTGTTGCGAGAGCATTTTTTACGAATTTTGTTTTGAAAATTCTCACATAGGCTAATTTGGCCTCCTGAATCTAAAAATGCAAACAAAATTTTTGTACGATTTACCGTTACCCTGTAACCGGGTGGTACCATATGGTACCGTCGCAGGGACACGTTACAAAACTATTGAAACCAAACGTGTGTATATTTTTTATAGAAATTTTATGTATTTGCATATGAACAAGCAATAGAAAGTAATGAAAATTAATGGAAAAAATAATATATGAAATTGAATCCGTTTTGATAACTTGATATTTGATCATTGGACACATTTTCCATAGCGAAACGCAACGGTTTCCATTTGATAAACTGTTTGCAGCCATATTGACCGAAATCTTTGATCATGGATTCATCGTACGACAAATGTTCTTCTGAGTGAAAATGTTTCATAAAGTTTTGCTTCAGTCTGTGTTTTGCTTATCTGTGAGTGGTCGCAGTTTCCACATTTTATCGTTTGAATCAATTGCTGTTTTCGGAGCAAAATGAATACAACGTTCAATTTGATGAAATCGATCGCGAGTCATAGCCATCGAAATCATTTTATTATGCAGATCACTGTCATGGCTCCAGTACGATTGCTTACATGAAATGTTATTGTAACCTGTAACAATCATTATGCAAAAAAAAAAATCTAAGTTCATCTTTTGTAATTTTCGGGTTTTTTTGCGAAATTTGAACTCCATATTGGTTGCTTTCATGGCAAATCATTTGCAAAATATCATCGTCAAAGAATTTTTCAAATAGGACATAAGCTTCCTTGCTGCAATGCAAATAATTTTCATTTGGAAAAATCGGATTGTGAAGTGAAATGCAAAGTTTGACCATTTCAATTTGTCCTTCAAATGTGGTACAGCCGACGGTATTTCGATTTCTGGCCCAACATAGTACTGTTTAGCTCCAATAGAAGTTCTACTTCCTCTTCTTTTGAATCATTAACAAATTCAATTTCTGCTTTCTGATCTAATTGATTGTGATATAAATCAAGAATAGATCCACCTTCATTTTCATTTGCATCATCTTCAGCTGAATCGTAGGCTGGATCCGGTGGCTGAATATAGACAGCAGAAATTTCTTCGGATTCTGGATCATCTTCTTGTAGAGACTGTAAATAGTCTTCTATTTCATGCAATTTCATACTTTAAATAAGAAGGAATAAAAAACAAAAACTATGCAATTAATCACAAAATGCATAAAAAAAAACATTACACAAACATTGCAAAAGAAACGAAAAATGTATGCATACAATATTGTATTGGTAACTTTGTAACGTGTCACAGCGACGGTACCATATGGTACCACTTTTATTTAGCAGACGTTTTTCGAAACAAAAACACATTTGTTTTTAATGGAATAAACGCCAGTTTTTAGCTCGTTTCATCCGCTTTCATAATGTATAAAAGTTTTTTCAAAAATAATTTGAAGAATATGTGTAATTTGGACTTACTTCCGACAAGAACACATTTTTCCACTTTTTTTCACTTTTTGCGCTCTTCTAGAACGGTTACGACCGAATGTTGTGAGGCATAAGCTTAGCTCGATTCATTTTCTGTCAAATAAACATTTAGCATAATATAAAAATATCAAAGTTGAATTTTTTTTTAATAACGTGCCAATGCATATAAATGGTTCCATATGGAACCATCGCAGCGAATCCTAATCCTAATCTTAATCATTACGAAAAAATTCTGTGAAATTTACATGTCTTACGTTTTTTACACATCAAAAATACCAGCAGATCACAGAATCACAACAAACACGTTTGCCGAAGACACAGCTATATTGAACAGATCTCTATGTCCAATACCACGGTCATACTTCAAATGCTGGATAAAATACAATGAGCAAAATTATAAGCACATTAAATTCATTTTCAATAGAAACAATTCACCCAAGCTAACTCTAAACAATATTGATGCCAAACAGGCCAACGATGTCCTGCATCTAGACATACATCACGAAAGACTATTGTGACTTATCTCACGATAATCAGAACCAATAAATAAATAAAACGAAATCTAATTTTGAAATTTTATTAGTATTTTCAACTCCATATCTGGATGAAGTTCGACTGGTGTCGAAGTCCCTACGGACATGTAAAAAAATCAAAAAAAAAATCAAAAAAAAACAAAGATATTTATTCTCTCTGCCGAATGAATCCGAACACCTTTTACACAAACAGTAGAGGAAAACAACATTACGGGTTTCCTTTCTCTCTCCTGAAATGGACCATCCGGCGCCACAGTGCAGCCACACACCAGACCCAAGAGAAAAGCCACTATCCTGCAAAAAACATAAAATAAATATGTTTATAATATTTACACATAGTGTGAAATGGTGTTATCAGTTTGTCTGACTCTTCTTATATATAACAATGAGTGTGGTCCCACTACTTTTTGGGATAGCTCCCATACAAACCAACTCGCCCACTCTTGCTCTTTTGCATGGAAATCGTTTTTATTGCAGTCAATGTCGAATTGAAATTTGACAAGACGGCTTCTTATGGACGGACGCTTCGCATAAATATTAATGGTATCCCTCCCACTTTTAAGGGTAGCCCCATACACACTTACCGCTCACTTTTGTGATTTTGTATGAAATTCTTTCCAACAGTCAATATCATTATTATAGTGGCTTCTTATGGACGAACACTTCACTTATAGAAAAATAGGTGTGAATCCCACTTTTTAGGGGCAGCCCCCACACATCAAAAATCAAATTGACATTGGACATGGATGGATGGATGGATGGATGGATGGACATACGTTCTGCATAATTCTCAAGGTATCACGTATCACATCCAATTTTATGACTTTGCCCCAACAACCCTAGTACATCCCACATTTAGGTTGTTAAATTTTACAAATTTTGGTTTCCTTACACTTGCTAAGTTCACAGCTTGAAACTTCGTAAAGTGTCTTTTGTCTTTTGGGACTGTTGTGTGGCTGACAAAAGAGGAATATTGGACCGGTGGATAGGCAGGGGACAGACTGGTACCCGCCTCTGGTGGGCGTTAAATTCACTAGTCGTTCGGTAGAACTACAGGGACAAGATATTCTCTGAGAGCACACAAATACATACATAATTAAATATGTACTTAAAAAAAAAAAATCTATGCCTTGAACTACTTGATACTGCAACAAAGCACAATCAAAATGCATTAATAATCTGTACACATATTAATTAATTAATAGGCTACTGATAAGCAAAAGTTCAGTAACAATAAACAGCAATCAATGTCACAATGTCAATTAAAAGCAGACGCCGTCGCCGCCGATAGACTGAAAACTTCATCATGCATCCTTAATTCTGCATAAAAAAAAAATTTAAGATTGTTTTTCACTTGTCAAACTAAAATTAAAATTAAATTTATTATCGTCATAAAAGACTGTAAAACGGCGTATCATTACGTGAAGTACCTAGGTAAACACTGGCGTTAATACCAATATATTCGAGTAGTAAGATTATGACAATTCTGCGTATATTATCGAAGTCTGCTTAAAAATTAAATCAGAACCACTTAGCGCCACTCAAACAAAAAAAAAAAAACTTTGTGCCGTTGTGCTCGTCATAGTATAGGGTACACATGTTCTTATTTAAAAACTCAAAAGTGGTAGGGTGGTGTGTATGGAGGTTTTTGTTTCTCTAAATATTTTTGTACTAGCTCTAGCCTCTAGTTATTCTATTATATGTGGGCATGGCTACACCTATGTTTCTAATGAGTATTTCCGGTACCCTTCAAATTGTACAAATTCTCATCCATATAGAGCCCTGTGAGCTGTGAGCGCAGCTATGCCCCCTTTCGTTGTTCTCTTTTTTGTTGCTGTGTCACCACCTATTTTCAATTTGATCTTATTTTTCCTGGTGCTCTTTACAGATGTGAATCCATCGCCGAAATTGTAACAACTCGACCTGAGCACTTAGCCGTTGAGGGAATCGTCCAATTACTATTAGAGAAGTTGCTGAGGATGTCGGCATATCGGTTGGCGCATGTCATGCAATTTTTCTGAAATTTTCGGTAAGAATTGCTAAACAATGACCAAAAGAACAGTCTCATAAGCATCGCTCTGAAGCTGTTGAATACAACAACGATCATCTAGATTTTCTCAAAAGGACTATAACTGATGACGAAACACTGGTATATGGTTATGACGTCGAAACCAAAACCCAATGATTTCTATGGAGAAGAGTCAAAACCAAAAAAAACAGGCCAAGTTCGGTTAAATAGTGAAGTTTTTTCTCACTGTTTTCTTCGATTACAATCGGGTGGAGTGCATCGTCAGTTCTTGCCAGAAGATCGAATAGGTAGGAAGGAATATTATTTTCTAATTATGCAACGTTTGCGTGAAGCAATACGAAGAAAACGCCCTGATTTGTGGCAAAACAATTCATGGCTTTTAATCACGATCATGGAGCAGCTCACACATCGTTGCTTGTTCGTGATTTTTTTACCAAAACAACACCGTAATCATGCCTCAGCTATATTCAAATAAAATATGGGAAAATCGTAGCTTACGGTGGACAATTCTTTGAATAGAATACATTGTACCAATTTCTGTGTGAATAAAGCTTCGAAGTTACAAAAACGCTCTAAACTCATTTGTACACCCGATATTCGACGTATTCGACATTCTTTCAAAATTTCAAAGCAATGGATGAACAACTTTGGGATATTATTGTTTATAAACAAATGAACATTTTTATTTATATTTATATATAGATGTAATGTGACTTCATGGAAGCTATGCTATGAATCTCTATGTGATGACTTAACAACTAAACCTACAAATAGATTTGTTATTCTATAAAATTTATTCATGGCTTAATTCTTAAAGCATTTTTTTTTGTGTTTCATTAATGGAAATTGTTTCATATCAAAATTAGAAGATATTAACAAATATATTTGATAAAAAAGAAAAAATATATTACCATTTCTCATATTTATTTTTTAGCTTTAGTTGCTAGCGCGGCATTCGCCTGAGCCTTGCCATGATACAGGCCGGTGTAATAACCGCTCATGTACCAGGACATCAACATGGCAGCTAAATCTTCCGATTCTTCAGCGCTACCACTTGGTAACATTGGCGGCATGGGCGGCGGCGGTGGCAGCATACCGTGCATGCCAGCAACACTTTTGGCGGATTTTGATTTGCGCTCGTTGCTCTTCATTGATTTCGGTAGCTGTTCAGCGTTAAGCGACTCTGGATCCAGTTCAGCATCGACAACGCGCTGAGCCTCTATCATTTGAGCGCGGCGTACACCTTTACCCCACGAAGCGACTAGACTAGATATCGGCACCTCCTGCTCATTTCCATATCCAATGTAGCGCAGCAGACAAGTTTGTTTATCCTCCGAAATTGATACAATTACTGCTTCGTAATCGATGCCATCCTCATATGTTGCACGTACATTACTGCCTATTTTGAATGTTTTCGGCGCGGCATTTTTCTCACAAGTTGGAGTGTCGGCGGCACCTACCATTTCGTCACATGCGGCGACTTGCAATTTCGGTGCGGCCATGCGGTTGTTGGTACGCGTCGCAATTCTCCTTGCTAGTTGCTCGCGTGCTAGACTCATAGTACCATCATATGCCCTGACTAAAACAGTGTCATCCCATTGCAAAGACGTATCGATAGCGTCAGACATATTTCGATCAAAATTAAAAACAAACAAAAGAAAGATCCACAATATAAAAGTGCATGTACGATACTTGGTTTGGTTGCAGCAGTATTTTTTTATTCGTTGTTGGTTAAAAAATGTATCGAAAAAACAACATGTTGATGATGTAAAATCCAAGTGACGAAAGCCCAATTGCAACTCAGAAATGTGCAATCTTTAAAGCAGCCCTTACACATTCATGAGTTCTGAATTGCTGTCAAAAACAAAAAAAATCGACTCGGCTGAGTCGATAATTTTGAGTCAACTGTTTTTAAATACAAGAAGAAGACGACAGAAACCAAAATTTAAGCAAGATGAAAAAAAAAACAGTTTTTCAAATAAGTGTAGGTATTCTGGCGAGTAGAAAAATTAAATAAATTTACTTGCTATAGTCTCTCTTTAAATTTATGAAAATCACTTCATATGGCTGACAATTAATGGAAAACAATTATTTAGCATTAAATCAAAACAAATGCAACAAAATAACAAAGTAGCTTTTCTACAAACACATTTTTTAACATCAAAACACGACAAGAGTCGTAAGTATCACACAAAAAATTTTCATAAAATTATTTTACTCATGTCAAATAGGTTGTTTCTCTACTTAATTGAAAGCATCTTCTCGAAAGTACGCAACTATATAGCAAGATGTGAAACGGTCTCAATTTGGTCTAAATTTTCGGCAGTTTACGGTTTTTTTCAAAATTTTATTTTGTCCTATATTTTTTCTACTAGTAAATCTAAGCTCAGTTACATATTACAATAAATTCCAACAATGCAAATGAAAAACAAAAATCTCTCGTCACAAAATTGTAATCAGTAGTTTTCCATTTTATCTGAAGAGGGAAAAGAAGAGTCTAAATATCCAGACTTGAAGTCTCAAAACTTGTTCGTTTCAAAAGACGTGTCTATATCAAATCGTCTTCCGACACTGATCAAAAATATATATACTTTATACGGTCTGCCCCGCCCCTTTCTGGCTTCAACTTTAAATATTTAGACTCTCCTACTTCCTCTTCAGATAACTAGTATTAAATGAACATGCCAATGCCACTTTAAGGAGTAGCCCCTATACAAATTTGTTCCATTTTTAAGTTTATATAGGTTATTTTTTTTAGTTTTGCTTATTACGCCAAAAAATTAAAACGCCAAATTTGTCGTATTTAATGTGAATCCTAATAAAATATACTGCATAGATCAAGATCGAACTACTATAAGAAGTGCCCATACTATCTTTTTTTTGTTGTTCTTAATTAAGCTAGAAAGGTTAAATTTGACGTATATTATTGTTGATTCAGTTTGTTAATGAACACGTCTATAATTATTTTAATAGTGCATTTGTAACAAAGCGTTATCAGAGCAGAGGGAGGTAAAAAAAGGCAACAAATTTCGATACATAATACTTGATCGTCCCCCTATAAATATATTTCATACATTTACTGACGCATAGATACACATCTATGAATGCATATGAAAAAACTTCCAAAAACAAAGAGTAAAACAGGTTTATGTCCATGCTGTGACGCTTTTTTTTGACGCAGAATTTTATTAGATAAGTAGAATATGTCAAAATATTAAACCGGTAATCAATTGAAATCTGATGTGTTTTATCTTTTCCTTTCATTGGTATATAACACGTCTCGATCGGACTTGATCAGTAAAAACTTCGTTGTTGCGCGTGCTGCAGACCACAGTTTCGTCACTTGCGTGGTCTACCGTACACAGTAATAAATATACAACACTTTGCAACACTACAAAAATAAAAAGCTAGAAGAAGCAGAAGCAGAAGCAACAACAAAAAATCAGCAACTCATACAACACTCATCATAAATATACAACACTTTGCAACACTACAAAAATAAAAAGCTAGAAGAAGCAGAAGCAACAACAAAAAATCAGCAACTCATTCTGCTGCCGCAACGAAAAATTATTACATTTTATTAAATTTATTATAAAGTACAATGGCATCCGTTGACGCACTTTACAAGGAGCTCTCCGCCGAATGGTCAAAGAAACCACAAAATACAAAGAAGTGCGGTCAATTACTCGATACGTTGAAGTTGGAGCTTGTCAAGCTCTCTTTTCTGCCCACCGACGGCGCCGATTCACAAAACGCTGCTGCACAATTATTACTGGCACGCAGCGTACTAGAAATTGCCGTAGAGCATAGCGTTCTATCCAAGGATCTACTTGCCTTCGAACGTTATATCTCGCAGCTGAAGTGCTACTACTATGACTATGCAAAAATCATTGGCGAATCGGAGCATAAGTACAAACTGCTCGGACTGAATCTTCTGTACTTGTTATCCGGCAATCGTGTCTCCGATTTTCACACCGAATTGGAGCTGCTCTCTGTGGATGTTATACAACACGACAAATACATACGTCCCATACTTGCGCTAGAGCAATATATCATGGAGGGTCGCTACAATAAAATCTTCCAGGCCAAATCATCGATGGCTGCAGAGGTTTATAATTATTTTATGGACTTGCTGGTGGAAACTGTGCGCGATGAAATTGCTGCATGCATTGAAAAGTCTTACGATAAAATATCAGCTAAGGAGGCAGCAAAACGTCTAAATTTACGCGTGCCCGATGAGATTAAGGTGTTCGGTGAGAAACGTAACTGGACGCTGGACAGTAACGGTCTATACAACTTTGTCGACAAGAGCGTAAAGCCGAAGGAGGAATTGCCATCCGTCGAACTGGCTGAGCAAGTGCTAAGCTATGCGCGCGATCTTGAAATGATTGTTTAGGCATGGTAATTCTGTATTGTGTACTTCTGTAAGTTAAAATCGTAATAAACATTTAATAAAACCATTCTAAAATCATAAACATTTTGGATGTTCAACATTGTGTTATAAACTTAGCATATTGCAATGAATAGTCGTTAAAATTAAAAGTTTATATTTTGTTAACATAAAAACAGCGTCAAAGAAAAAAATAGTTCGACATTGTTGGTTATAGATTTTCTAGTAGTAATCAATCAGTAACAAAAGCGTGGGACACCTTTAAAACTATCTCCAATTTGCTGTAATGTGTCGTCGTCTTTAGTACTTTTATACATTGCCATCCTGAAAAAATAGTCCACTATATAGCAGTATTATCAAATTTTTATTCATGTGATAACTTGAAAACCCGGCCAATATTAGGGCGATACATTGTAAGATAGAGTAATGGCGACGACTTACCGGATAAGGACAATACTTTGTCATATCTTAGGAGACACGAAAGAGTCCCACAACAAAGCTTATAAAAAATTTAGTATTAATTTGAGTAATGCTACAGATTATCCATAAATACTACAGATGTTTTCCATAACTTACTGTTTACTTCTGTGTTAATCTTGCAAAAAAAAAAAAGAAGTTTCATACATTCAGACGGACGGACATAGCTAAATCGACTCCGTTTCCGAAGTTGATCAAGAATATATATACTTTCTGGAGTCTACCACGCCTACTTCTGCCTGCTATATACAGGCATAATTAAAACAAAACAACAAACGGCCTTGAAAAGTGTGCATATACGGGTCAAATAGCAAATGTGCATAACTATCGGCGATGTGGACGTGGCATCCACAAAAATTAATATAAGTCAATTGTGTATGGTCAAACAGAATTTAAATATCTAAGTTTGAAGTATCTAACTCTTTTAGTTCCCAAAATCTGTAATCTCATACATCCAGACGGGCGGACCTGCGGACATCAATTCAAGTTTGCGCAATTAATTTCAGTCTAAATAGGCAAGCCCTGCCAATTAAATATACAAGCCGTTAGCACGCATTTCACAACACTAGTGCCAAAGCAGCAGCACTAACCATATAACATTCTCTACTTAGTGGCAGCAGCGATACGCAAAATGAAACTATGCCACAAATCGTTGAATTGTCTGGTTAATACTTTATAAACCATTAGTAAGCATACAATGTATAAAGTAAGCATCATAATATTTTTACGAAATGATAAAAAACTATCGGAACTAAATCAAAACGAAACACATATAACGTACAAAATGAGCTACTTAATTTCGTTCAGTGTAGTGTTCATAAGTTCCTACATGTACTCTTCCAACACTGGTTTATATGCATATTCTTTATGAGTGGTTGGAAGACGAAACACGAGGAAACGTGATAAATTTCATTTATTTTTTAACCGAGATAAAAGTTAACAAATTTTAAGTGCAAAAATATGTAAACAACTGGGACGCCGCCGCGTTCTTAAATGCTCAACGAAAAATACAGTGTGAAAAATGTTATGTTGAATGCGCGAGAACGTCGTGGAAAAAAAGGCACATGAAAACGAATTGCAAAATCCCAAAGTGAAACGAAGTAAAGTAAAAACGTGAATTAACGAAAAAGCATTGGAAAAGCAGCGTTGAAGAATTTAAAGTACGCAAACTGTAAATGTAAAACGGAAAACAAGAACAACAACGATAGCATTACAAAAGGATAGCATTACAACGGAACCACACATTCGATTGGCAGGATACTCGGCTTGAATTCAACGACGCCGCCAACACCCCCCCCCCCATCCGTAAACTAATTTTGCAAAGTTTTGCACACCTAGCGCCTAGAAACTTTTTCAAAATTCCACCACAAACGCCTACAACATCCAACGCCATGCCTTCGGTTGTGTGCGAATCCACCGCCAACGCTGTAAACGCAGCGCTGCGAGATTCCCTTGGCGTCGGCTGCGCAGCTATGAATGGCGTCAGCAGCGTCAATGAAACAAGAACCGGCAATACACCTTTACACAATGGTAGCGGCGTTAGCAGAGCAGCTGGCGGCAGAGATGATAGCGATGATGAGAATTCCGCTCATAGCTTGCACAATCGTTTGGTTGCGAATGCAAAACGTGTCTTACTATCTACCATCGAATACGAAGAGGTCGATAATTATAGTTCAACGGTTTTGGATAATCTTAAATCGAAATATATTATAATAAAACCAAATGATGAGACAACGTCAACGTCGTATCAACATAACACCTGCAAAAACAATAATGGCTATAGCAGCAGCATCGCAAATGCAAACGGACAAGACAGCAGCGCTGCCGGTAAGTGTGAATACATATGTGTGTGTGTGATTGCGCGCATAAAAAAAATTTATCAATACAATATGTTCGTATGTATGTGAGTGTATTGTATTCTGCTTCGATATTACTTTTCTAAATAGAACAGAGATTTTGGCGCTGAAACAAAATAGACACACAAAAAATCACTCGCCCATTTTTTTTTTTTCAATAATCACGTGTAAAGTTGTTTAGGCTAGTTTTATTTACTTTACGCACATGCTGCAGCTATGCTGCAAGCAAAATATATATATATGTATTTAGGGATGAGCGATATTTCACTACCTGTTATTTTACACGGTGAATAGCAATAGTGTTGAATTGTGTTAAATATCGGTGAATTGATTTCACAGCTCTAACGTGAATTCAAGGATAGTAATGAACTATGTTTTATAGTACTACTGTTAATTGAAATCGCTAAGTTTTTCGAGCCACGTACAACATATATTGAAAGAAAATATCGTACAAAACACTTAAAAAGATGTTAAACCAACACACAGCTAAAAATGTAGCGTCAGATTAGCTATTAATATAGTGCTTCTGTGGAAAAGTGAGAGTTTATGTACTAATGTATGGATACAAATTGAGACTGAATAGTATATTAATATATTATTAATCCGACAACAGAACCATCCCAAAGCCAATCGTGACAAATATTTCAGTCATTAGTTATTAAATTTATACAGATTTTTGGTTTTTAATTTATGAAAAGAACAAGTCGAGTTTAGTTAATATCCGCTACAACTTTAGTGTCGACTCTAAATTCATTTCGTACCAATAAACAGCTAATACTATGTAAACTTTGACGACTTAATCGTGTGTATCATTTTGAATATACTAAAAGGCAAGTGAATTACAATTTCGAAAAATAAGTTTTTGTGAATTGTAAAAAATAAAAAAGAAGAATAAACAAACGGAAAGCTTTTTTTTTACATATCTTGGCAGTTGAATCAAAATAAAAGTTCAAATTTAGTATATTTTACGCTTTAAAATTTTAGTAGCAGCTTCAGTTGTCATTCAATTTAATATCGACCTTTTCGAAAAAGTCACTACTGTTAGAACGAAAATCTACTTGGTGTCGACTTTAAACTGTTTATTAGTAATACTGACGGAAAAAACATCAAAAAAAGAAATCCAAAACATCTACAAATTACAGCTAAATTGCTAGTGAAAAATCACAAACCACGTACCAATCAGCAAAAATAAAAAGAACTCCGAACAGTGAAATGAAAATCGCAAACACAGATTATAGAGCTATCAACAAACCGCGATATTGCTCATCTCTAAAATGTATGTGAACGCATTTTTGTCGCCGTTTATATGTATGTGCGTGCCTGGCTTGGGTGGTGTTGTATATATACCTACATATATAAATATATATGTATATTTTTTGTTTTTGGTGACGTGCATAAATAATAAAATCTAAAATTTTTTTGTCTTACGCGCGCGTTTCCCACACATTCAAATTCTTTGATTCTATTTCTACTATAGTCATATATGTATATTATTGGAATAACGAAAAAACAAAGACAAAAAAAAAGGAAACCAATGAATCATGCGCGCAAATTTTTAATCTACTCTTTGTTTTTGCTTTCGATAAAAAAAAAGAACAAAGCAGATAATACGCAAACAAGAAATATAAATTTTAAAGCAAATTATATACATATGTATACTTATTTCGAAAAAAAAAATTATTTACAAAGTATTGAAAATCATATTTGAAAAATGAGCGCCATTAAGTTATAAAATTTGTAGTTTTTTCGAAAAAAAAGTTATTTTTATTGGAAATATTAACTCCTGTCATTTCGTTTTGTTCACGTGTTGTAGTTACGCATTACTGACCATACGTCAGAGTGAGACAAACATTGTGCGCATTTTCTGTACTATTTGACGCGGCGTTTAATAACACTGGCGTATAAAGCATAAAAACAACATATACATATATACATCCATATATATATATATATATATATATATATATATATATATATATATATGTATGCTCTACATTTTCCGTGAGCCCTACGTACTTGACTGACTGACTACGTGCACCTGTCAGATCATTCAGTTAAGCAAGCAGCTGACTTTACAAATTTCGTGCTAGTTTTTCAACGTTTTTTCATTGTTTTGCTGCGCGAGATATACATATATGTATATATATATAGGAAAATCGATGTCATTTGAATTTTATCGCATAAAAAGCTGATAGGCATATACATATTTAGAAATGATATTACAGAAGCAATGCTCGTGTCACCAACTGATATAATAATAGTTTTATGTTTATTCTACGCACATATTATAGCTCCAATATTCTGTCTAATTAAATTAGTATTAAAAATTGGGTATAAACGTTTATATATATTGTCCGCAGATACAAATGGAAATGCAAGAAATCGTAGCAATTCGAAAAGCCCAGCGCCGCCACCGCCGCATCAAAATGGTAAGCAGCAGCAACAACAACATTCACGACATCAACTGGCAACAACGACGTCACAGTCAAATTCAAATGAATTGCCCACTCCGAAGCGTATACTATTTCCGCGCGAGAACGTACGCATCGGTTGGAAATATCCTGGTTCACGTAAATGGAACGTTGGTGTTGGCATGATGAACGTAGGCAACACATGCTACCTTAATTCTACATTGCAGGCTCTATTTCATGTACCGTCAATGGCCAATTGGTTGCTCTCCGATACGGCGCACATGGAAAACTGTGAAACTGGTGATGCAAGTTGCATTATATGCGCTATGGCACGTACACTGCAAGCCTCACAGAGTCATCAATCGCCAATACGTCCATTTATGGTGTATTCCAAGTTAAAGTCTATCTGTCGTCACTTGGTTATGGGTCGTCAGGAGGATGCACATGAGTTTCTGCGTTTTCTTGTCGAGGCAATGGAAAAAAGCTACTTGACACGGTTTCGTAATTACAAAGATTTGGATCAGTACAGCAAGGAAACTACACCTTTAAATCAAATACTTGGTGGCTATTTGAAGTCCGCTGTACGTTGTTTATCTTGTGGACACGTGTCGGTAACATTTCAACATTTTCAAGATCTTTTGCTGGATATACGTAAATCAGATACGGTAGAGGAAGCTTTGGAAACGTATTTTGCGCGTGAGCGCCTGGAGGATACGGGGTATAAATGTGAATCTTGCAAAAAGAAGGTATGTCTACATAATGCGCACTATTTACGTTTATAACCTCACTTTTGTTTGTTTTTATTATTTAGGTATCCGCAACAAAGCAATTTTCATTGGAACGAGCACCCATTGCACTATGCATACAGTTAAAACGTTTCTCCATTGTTGGCACAAAGCTGAACAAACAGATTAGCATTAAACCGCGTCTTGATCTTTCCAAGTTTGCCTCACGAAAAGCAGCACCGGGCGAACAGCAGTTGACCTACAAACTGGTGGCAATGGTAACCCACTTGGGTGTCTCACAACACTGCGGCCACTATACAGCTATCGGTTTAACCGAATCGGGCGTGTACTATAACTATGACGACAGCTACGTACGTCCAACAACAGTGCAGAGTGTATGTAATACAAATGCATACATTATATTCTACGAAATAGATAATGTGAGCAACATAAAGTCACATACATCATCAAACTGTACACAAGTAAGTGGCGCCACTGCCAGCCCCAAAATGAATGGCGTACGTATTAGTAATGGGCATGCAACAAATCAGCAACGTAATATTATAGGTCCGCAATTACCACCAGGTGGTCTGGCAAACTATAATGGTAAATCGGCTAATACAACATCAAATGGTGTTGGACAGAAACAACAACAGCAGCAACAGCAACAAAATGGTGCCAGCGGCAATAAAATTACTATACAATATAAGAATGGTCATGCCAGTTTGGTTAAGAATAATAGCGCAAGCACGTCGTTAGCATCAAATGCCTCATACAGTGCAACCAATGGTTTAAGTTCAAAACAACAAAACGGTCTCCTTTCGGGGACCGGTAAATTTCAAGAGTCTGCGCACACGAAGTCTACATTGGTTAGCGCATCGAATAAAGGACAAACTGTTGCAGTTACAAATGGTAACAAAAGTTCCTCCACCAAGAATGCCTACGGCTATGACTCGTCCGACTCAGATGCAGCCAACGACATCAATGTTGGCGACAATAAAGGCAGCACTACAACAACAACACAGAACCAACGTAAGTTAAATACTTCACCTACACCGTATGCCAAGCCAACACTGCCAAGCATGCCGAAATTATTTGATATCACGTCGAATGGCAAGAAAATCAGCCAAACAACGCCACAAATCATAAAGCAACAGCAGCAGCAGCACTTAAAGAGTCTGGTGCCGTATGAATCGGCATCAGATGATGATGAAGCTGCTCCTACATCAACTGCTGCAACAATTACACATACAACCACCGAAACGAATGCCAAACGTCTTGATTATACGCTTAAGCGTCATAGCAGTGAATCCTCCAGCACACTATCAAGCGATAATGAAGAGGATACGAATGCCAAGAAAGCTGTTGAAACGAATGCCGCAAATAGTAAAGTGGCAAAAAAGTCTATGAATAGTTTTAAATTTTATAATGCGATAACAACTACGACGCCTTTGCCATCCCCAAAATTTAATAGTGGCGGAAATAACAGCAGCAACAACAACAAACAAAAGACTGATGCCATAGACGAAATATTTAAAAATGCAACCAAACGCAACAACATCAACACAGCGTCCACAAAAAAAACTAAAGTCAATCAATTGCAAATCGGTAATGCTGCAACTACAATTTTCGACTCTGAGCATAGCGATAGTTCCAATGATAACGATAATGTTAACAATATACAGAATGGTACCTCAGCACGTACATCTATAAGACCATTTAAACGCACCATAACACCACCCTCACCGCCTGTTATTAAATCGAAAGTTGGTTTGTGGCAAGTGACACAGAACGACGAAGATGATGTTAATGATGTAAGCAATGCGCAACCAGCTAAAAATTTGAAAAATCCTTTTGCCGCCAAAACTGCCGATTCCATTGTAGCAAAACGTATTAAATTACAAAATGGCAAACAGCAAAATACGGCGAAGCGTAATGGAAATGGCTACCAGCAGCATATGTCTAACGATGGTGCTGTCAATGAGCTGCTGAAACAATCGCATCGCGGCTATGGAGAACCGGTGCTAACGTGGAATGGTACACAGACCGATATTGAAAAAGAGGTAAGTACATTTAAAAAGTATAAAAATACTATAAAATCATAAAGGTACATACGAGTGGTGGTTATATGGCGCCTAGCTTAAACTTAAAACACATAACATACATAAACATGCAAAACGCTGCTTAAGCATTAGGAGAAGACGTTTGTGTAATATACACTTGGCGAAATTAAATTAAAGCACCATGGTTTTTCTTAATAAATACTGCACACAAAAATATAATTAGGTTAGGCGTTATTCGTAAATAACCCATAACCCGTACACACACGCAACTTTTTGCATCAAACTGTGGTAACACAAAAAATTTTTAGCGTTCTACGTAATCTGTCTGTTTTCCTATAGCAAAGTGCAAAGCAACAATAATTCCTCATTAAACGTGGTTGTACAAAAATTGCTTGTTATTCGTTATCTTTCTATAAGAAAACCAAAAATTTATTTTGGACTTTTGTTTTCTACATGTATGCTTTAATGCGTTACAAACTGGTAATATCATTTTCACACATATAAGGAAAGTAGTTAAATTATACATTTTTGCATTGTATATACAACGATCGATCCGGCTTAATGTCTCGAATTGTTGCAGCCATATGACTTTTTAACGTTGGGCGTGACACTGCTCATTTTTGATACCTGAAGTTATTACCTCCAGTTCATTCACTTTATCGCTCACGCAACGTAAGCTGGCTGTTCTAGATTTCGATCCGTATAATTTAATTGGAATCGATTTCATTAAAATTTATTTTGTGATTTGATTACACTTCACGTTGAGAATCCGCAGATCGGTCCGCGGCGTATACCCAGTTGTCCTTGTAAACTAAGTGCATTCCCAAAGATACCATTGACAAACTGGTTGATTGTATGCCAAAGCATGTTGAGAGTGGAATTGAAAACGAGAAAGAACGTTCGACTTCGAAATACTCAACACATTGCTCAAGGCTACTTATATGAACCATATATTTGTATGGGTCTATGTTCTATAGTGATCTTGGTCTGATCTGCACCTATGTGAGACATTTTAATAGAATTGACGAAATTATACACAAAATTTTGATTAATTAAATACATAAACAAAAAGTGTAGATACCAAAAGTGGATATTGGTTAGCAGTTTTATATGGGGGCTACCACTTATAGTGATCCGATCTGGATCTACATGAAATATTTTATAAGGATTAACGTAAAATACGCTACTTTTGACATACCTAGCTGTTTTAAGAAATATATCGTACAAAAATTTCAAAATGGATGGCAAGTTTGTATGGAGTCTTCCCCTCTGAACGTTTGCGGCATATTTTATTGGAATTTAAGTTAGATACACCAAATTCAACGTTTCAAGCGTATTTATCAACCCAAACGAAAAAATTTGCTACAATAACTAAAAAAATGAGTGCGAACTTTGTGTGTGAGCACCCCTTAAAGTGGGGTTGGCATTTTTATTACTCTTATATTATACTCTTTATCGGAAAGGGGAAATAAATAGTCTAAATATCAAAACTTTGAGTCTCTATCTCTTGTTTGTCTCTAAAACTTCTTCGTTCAAGCAGCCATGTCTATATTTACTAGAATTTTGATACTGATCGAGAATATATACACTTTATAGGTTCTGCTACGCCTTCTACACATTCTTAGTATATTTTACCCTACGGGTACAAGGGTATAAAAATATCATTAATACTAAATCATATGCAGTCAACCGTTCAATTTTCAATTCTTAGATATCAGGAACTAGAAGAGGAGCTAGAGATTTGAAGCTTAGAAATTTGTATTTTCCTTGACCATACGCATATGAAGCATATTACATTTTGTGTATGCCACGCCTACAATACGGCCATTTAAGCCGTATAAATACACTTTTTAAGGCTGCATTGCCGGAAACAAGTTTGTTGTATACGTTTTATTTTTAAATTTAGTCTGTGGATAAGACGATAAAATTAAAATGTGAATAGACTTATTATTTAATAGGTGCCTTTAATTGTATTTCGCTGAGTGTAATTTTTTTTTTTATATACTATATAAAAGTAATGCAAAATTCTAAACAACCGGTTATATTTCGAACTTTTGGTGCTTATTTGTTCTTTAACCATATTAAATAAAATATTGCACATCTAGCAGCAGCAGCACTACTGGTGTCCAAGACTGTACTATGCACCCCAAAGCTAATTAATAAAGTGTAGCATTTATTTAGTTTCCCCCCTTTGAAATACTTTGTAGTAATTAATTCTTCTCCTGTATTTTCTATCCTGGTATTATTTTGTATATTCCCAAAGAAAAAAAAAACAATTTTTTTTTATAATTGTAATGCCTACTTATGCTCCACTTTCCCCTCTTCTCCAAATACAGCATTTGAATTTGATAAATGCAAAACGGATAGAAGATGAAGATGATGACGTCGTCTGCAATGGTGATTTCGTTTTTGTCATATCTCCCTCAGAGCAATGTATGCAAGAAATTGAACAAACAGCAGCACAAGATGAAGATCAAATACTAAACGGTAACAGAGACCACCATGTTAATCGTACGTCAACGCTGACGGCGTCAGCGGCGACTCCAATTTCTGCACCATCAGCAAAAGTTCTTATTATTGTTACCAATCAGCCGGAGGTGGATGGCGGTGCCGCAGCGGCAAATGTAACAGCCACGACCTTCGAACGTGTAAAAGTCGAGTGTAATGATGATAATGGAAGTGGAAATGATGATATAGAAATTGACGATAATTTTTCAAACGATGTTGCCAAAAATGAAGAAAATAAGGAAATTGATAATTTAACAGAACCGGATATATCGACGTTGAGTAGTAGCATTTAGAGTAGTAGTAGTAACATATCAAGAAGATGGTATTATTTTCTATAAACTGCTTCAATATTAACTGTGATTGTGCCGCAAATTTCAAGAATCTATACATTATTATTTTTTCTATTTTTAATTTAAACCTTTTTGAATCACAGAGTGTGTGGCCTAAATTTATATAAATGATGATGATGTTCCAAAAAAAAAAAAAAAAAAAAAATGGGTAGCATTACACTGAAGAACAAAAAAGCAGCATTTGAAAACGTGCAAAACTAATGTGGAAGTTTGTTTTATACGTTTTTAGCTTAAAAGTTGTCATATAGCGCGATAAAACACAAATTCGTAGGTAATTTGTAGTTACTCGTAGTATTAATGAAAAAACAAAACTAACTTCGGTGGAACCGAAGCTGTAATACTCTTCACACTTGCCCTTTTTACTGCAGTTTTAGAATTTTTGAAAGAATGCAAACAATTTTTAGTTTTTGTTAGATATACTGTTTGTTTTATAGATTCATTTTGATACATATTTGGTTGCAAAATATCGCATTGAGTCTATCAAGTTTTGACATCTATTCTCGAAAGTCGTTGTGCAGCCACACTTTACAGTCTCCCGATGTTGCTGGTTGATTTAGCTTTCAAGTCTGCCTTCTTCACATTACATCACAATTTCTCTATAGCGAGACTTTGATGGTCATTGCAACACATTGACCTTGTGACGAGTTTGCTTGTATGCTTTGGTTCATTGTTCCGTTAAAATATCCAAATTAGCAGCATTTTTTTGTCCAAGCTTTTTACATATCGGTGCTGTTTCATAATTTCCTAAATCCAGTATATTGGTTCAACTCCATAATAAAAGAAACTCGCCCAAATCATACGCCGTGTATCATTATTTTCCGGTTGAATCTAGATGCATATTCTAAGCTCGATGGTCATCTAACATACTAGATAGAATACGAGATGCTCGGCTATCATACACAACTGTTTGAACTCAACCGTTCCCAAAAATTGGTCCATCTCTTTAAAGCCTTATTTAATTGTACTTTGGCTAACTTCAATCTGCTTTTAACGTGTAGTTTAGTGTGTAATGTCTCTTTTCTCGAACTACGTGCTGCAAGATAATTTTTCTCGCAACGGTCTATGTAATGTAGCCGGTGCAAAAGGATATTGCTTGGACTATCTCACTACCCACCCGATCCGTTATTCTTTGACACATTACCCAGGGTCTTCCGAGAGTTTTAGGTGATGGTGTGTGTTTCATTACGAACGGATTACCTTTTGATCAAAAAATACCAGGAAATTGTCACTAAAATTCTCCTTCTCCTTCAAAGTAATTTCCAATTGATGAAATAAACTTCATCCAATCTTCGAAACACTATTCATATGCCAATCATATACCGAATTTTCTGTTTATTTGCAAAATACAATATTAGAAAACAAAAAACCTTCTGACAGTTGTATCAAGCACGAGAAAGGATTTAGTTCGAAAATATCTAGCAAGGTTTGTTTAAATGAGAAATTCCGATTATTTTTCGATCGGAAGGTGCTTTCTTTAAGACGTTGCAAACATTATGACTAAATTATATAATACTATCTGTGTGAAGAGTATATAATAAAAGTGAAGCTTATGAGCTGCGATATTTTTATTCTTTTTTTGAAATAGATAATAAAATTTTCTTTAAGCTGTAACAACTTGTTGTTTTAACATAATAATGTCATTAATGCATCGTCAACGCATAAGCTTCATTAACCACATACAACATGATATTTATTCTAAAAATAACAAAAACTTAAGCATATAATTTAAAAGTATCTTCTTTTTTTATTTCAGATAATTGCTGACGCTCGCGAACAACGTCAACGCGATTGGGAGCACGAGGATGAAAATGAAATGGATCATGGACGTCAACGAAAGCTTGGCAAGACTGTTAAAGCAGCTGCTGCGGCAGCAGCGCTTAATCGTACACCCGGTTACAATCCATTCCAGGAGCATGAGAATCAAAAACGCTGGCATAAGGGTGGCGCCGGTGCGTTCTATAACCGTTTTCCACATAATGGTGGACATTTCCGGCACAATTTCCATCAACGAAACAAATTTAAATTCAATCGTTTCGGTGGCGTTAATAAATTTCATCAGCAACGCGCACTACAACGACACATTTCATCATCAGCCAATAATGGTAATAATGGTTTGAATAGACGTCAGACAGATTCTTAACACGCTTGCTGCAGTACAGCTGAAGCAGCATAAGATACATACATATATCTATCCGGTTGGAATACCTTTCAATGTGTGGCAGTAATATCAATGAATTTAAAAGCTGTCTACATGTTGTATGAGAAAGATAAACAAAAAGTAGCGCGCACGGACGTGTACATATACAACATAGATACAATCATACTACTACAAAGCTTTCTGCAAAATTGTAAAAAATAAAAGATACCTACTACTAATTTGAAATGAAACATGGCAATTTCGACGATGACGATGACTACAACACATGTTGCTGGCCAAGCGTGTTTTGTTTATTGCATATGCATACATATAAACTACACGACAAAATATAGACATCAATATTTTTTTTTTATTTTGAATTTTTCAAAATTTAGATTTTATTATGACCTCTTTTTTAAATAAATGGTTAAGTTATTTTTTGTGTACTAAGTTAATCAATGATTTCAAGCATAAATGTACCTTTATTATTTTATATTTAATACTATATATATATATACCTACATATATATTAGTTAAGTAACAAAAAAAAAAAAAAACAAAAAAATGTGAAACAAATACACTTATGCAGTGTTTTTCAATAAGGACATAGCAATTTTATAATTTAATGCTAACGCACACTTAAATGTTCATATGTCAGTCAAGATTTACATTTTTAGCTTGGTGAAGAAGTTCACGAACGTGCAACATTTATATACAAGCACACCGCCGGCGTGAAATCCATAACATACGTTTACTTTTTGTGTATACAGTGGAGACTGCTGAAGCAAATGTGTGTGTCTATTGCGGTTCAATAACGCATATTTTACTCATTGACAAAGCCATTAAGCGAAAAATGAGCTTTATTACTTAAGTTGAATTTACTCAAAAATTGCGCTCACCGACTCAGAGTTTCGGTAGTCATTTTTAATAACTACCAAAAGAGTTGTTCGCTTCTTAACTTTACCATGTTAAAAATGTAAATCTTGATGGACGTGAACAGATTCTAAAAAAAAAAAAACTTAATGTGCTTTAGTAGTTACTATAAAAATACAAAATTGTTATATGTTCCTATTGAAAAACCCCCTCCCTGTACATGTAACACACACAATAATTTGAAGAGCAAAAATATTACACAAAACAAATTTAAACTTAATTAAAAGAATATATAGACTTGTACATTTTTAAAAAATGAAATTATTAAATTACAGCAACTAGAATGCTTGCAATTTTTTATTCTTTCAAAATACAAATTGAATTTTTGGGCAAAATAAGCGTATTTTTCATAGCTTAAGTCGATTGTAGCATTAAATATTGTACATAAAAAGCAAAATAATATATATATATACATATAAATTCTAAACAAAAAACAACATACAAAGTTAAACGAATGCAAACAAATTGAAACAAACAAACAAAAAAAAAAGTTCAATTGCAACAAATAAAAGTAAAAGCAAATTTAAAATTAATATATATAGTATATATATATATATATATATATATATATATATATATATATATATATATATATATATATATATATATATATATATATATATATATATATATATAGAGAGAGTAAATATACCTAGCAAAATAAATATAATTTAAATACACAGTTTAAAATTAAAAACTATATTGGGCAATAAAACTTTTTAAAATGTGCAATTGCCGCCACCATGCATATGTAAAATATAAAATTTAAATTTTTTACATATATAAATACTATCTACTACTATTACTCATCTCTATACAAACAAACAAACAAACCGTACATACATATATGTTCTATATATTTGTTCACATAAATTGTCGCTGCCTCCACTCTACTCTATATTATACATGAATATTTTATTATTATTTATAACTATATAAACATAATTTTTGAAAAAAAAAAACAAAAAAAGCAGTTTTACGTAAAATATGCATTTTTCTACTACAAGACGCGACTTTTGCAGTATATAGGTGGTATATATATGCACGTCTGCGTCTATTGTTGATCGATTGATAATGATTGTGTCTAAAACTTAAAGAATGTTATAAAAAGAAATATAATTGAAGAATTATAAATAAATTAATTAAAACAAAAAACGTGTATGATTTAAAAAAAAAAAATTAAGAAAAAAAAACACTTTATGTACATAATTTAGTTTGTAAAAACAAATTATGAAACTAATGCAAATTACATATATATGAAAATATATTTTAAAAAGTTTCAAAACACCAAAATAAACGAAATTTTTGTCTTATTTACGAACAAAACTTGTAACGAAAGATGTAGTCAAATCTTAAATATTGAAATTATACATCTTTGCAGAACATGTATCTGATAAAATCGAATGGATCGTTTACGAAAGATAAAGCTTACATTTTATACTCATATGCCGGACTGTATTCCAATATCTAAAGTAAATACGCTTGAAACTATATGTCTTTGCTTTCCTTTCAGTCTTTTGCTCATTTGCCGAGTCTCATTGTGCGAGCGTCAATCGTATCTCTCTCTATACGTTACTCATTAACAGAGCGTCACACGAATAGCTCAACTCAAAGCGCACAACAGAAAAGAAAAACGAAAAGAAACGAAGTCTGCTGCTCAGAGAGAGAGAGAGAGCGAGTGTGTATGTTTTTTCGCTTTGTTCGTGAGCGGAGCGTAACGAAAAAAACGGTCAACTGTTATTTGCGAGCTCTGCTCAAGAGACATATGTATGTTTTGTAGATATGGAAAGATGCGGACTTATAAGCCACTTAAGGCCATATACCTGCGCTCCTACGGCAAAGATTTCTATATAAAGATCTTTGGGAATACTTAGACACTTGTATACATTCCGAACTGCTGGAGAGAAGCGAAGGTAGTCTTTATACCAAATGCGGAAATTGATTCTGAACGTGACAGAAAGATAAGCCGAAACGTAGCCTTAGTTATAAAGTCCCAGGAATGAAAGTTGGACGTAACCAAAGATCTGTAGGACTCAATTGAGTCTAACAGGACGAACAATTGAACAGTTGGGTCGTCTTATGCGGAGATTGATCAGATTCAGGAAAGCAATCTCTTGATCCCAATCCGCTTCCTGTAACACTCGAGCATATTGCTCCATCCAGATCTCAACTGTGCAAGTTTAACCAAGAAATTGTAAATTATGTTTAAGTTATGAAATGAAAAGACAAAGCCTTTCGATTGCTTGTTTGCTTAGCCCTCCAGAGCATATACTTACATCACTCCCATACCCTATGCCAATACTTCTATGTTAAATTCCATCTAGCCGTTTAGGCTACAGTGCGTGTCAAAGAATATTCAGGCATACAGTTCGGACGTAGTGTGAATAGTAATTACTAGTAATATACTTTATTAACTCGACGAGCTAGTCATGTCATGTCTTTTAGCGGTAGCACCCACAAGGGCTTAAATTACGCCGAGCGGGATCATTTGGATCGCAAAGCAGTTGCTACGGCATGTAAAAATAGGCGCACGCATTTTTTTAATTTCGCATTTTTTTAATTTTTTTAACTTATAAATTCGTCATCTATTGCAAAAACGAGGCATGGCTTTGCCGACAATGCAATATCGCTCTGAAGATTTAAGCAATTGAGCAGAGGGTGCTTCTGATAATTACTACCTTGTACATCTTAAAGTAAAATTTAATTTTAATAGCATACGGCCCATTCTTTGTAAAATTAAAAATAGCCTAGACAAATAGAAAATCATATATATATTTTATTATGTATTTCATAGTTATATAATTCAAATAGATATTTTATAGAATAACTCTAATCATCGCCACCTCTTTTTTTGCGTCTTTCCTTTTTATTGACTAGCCTACCCTTGTTGTAGCGACTCTTCTCAAATTTGAGCTTCTTGCGCTGATGCTTGGGTACACTCTTTATAGTATTATTGCGATCACGTTTAGCCTTCTTCTGATTTGCTGTTTTATCAAGGCGCTCTTTCATTTTGAAGGCTTTGCTTTTCTTAAGTTTTTTTAGAGTTTTCGTTTTCATTAATCTATCAATGTCCTTTTTACTGCGCACATCGCTAGCATCTACGCCGGGTAAACCTTTTTTGGCATCGGTTGCCGCCGGAACATTCTTGTCCGAAGCATTGGCATCACCAGCGCTTGCCGCACGTTTACGTTTCTTTGCATTCACATCGAAATCCATGCCAGGAATGCAATTAGCATTGTGCGCTTCATTATCATCATCGCTATTGCCTTCGTCGCTATCAACTTCTTCATCACTGGCGGCAGCGACATTCTGTCCAAGCATATTACGCTGTGCCGCTAAATCGTTGGTGGTCAACTCGACTATGTTCACCTGCACTTCGTCGTCTTCATATTCCTTTTCGTGTTTGTCTTCTTCGGTTAGTTCGCGCAGCGGTTCATAGCTCTTCTTCAGATGCTTTAAACCATCCTTTAACTCTTGACGTATACGCTTGCGCTCCTCCTTAAGATTACGGTCCAACTCGTTCTTAGCGCGTGTTCGCCGTTCATTTTTACGTTTACGAAACCCAGTCAAGAAATCTCTACAGAAGTGAAGAGAATTATAATTAATTATATTATTGACGACGGACTTGTTGCGTGTTACTCACTTGCGTTTTTGTGGATCGAAGACAATCTCGACTTTTTGTTTTTTAGTTGACTTTTTACGCGTCATGTTTGTATACGAATCTTTCTTTTTGCTGTTACTGTGACAACTTCGTCGCTTCTTACGTAGAAACAAACGAAATTTCTCTTTCGCCACTAAATTTTAATAAAATATTTGTTTATTTTCAAAATAAAAAAAATGATTCGTGCAGCTGGAAAAACGTGCGACTCTCGACAGTGTGACCGTTTTCATAAAATAATACTTTTCGTTGTGTGAATAGTTTTTGAAAGGGTGTTTCAACCAAGTGTTTCATCATGAAGGCAGGTTGCAAGTAATTTTGATATTTTACTTCACAAAAAATAGAATCAGATAATTAGCACAAAATAAAAATATTTTAAATTTTAAATGAAATAAATTTATAAGTAATAAAGGAAAATTAATATAATCTTTAAGGCCTGTTATGTGGTTTTCATTATCGGAAAAATTTTGCGAAAGTGAGATCGTTAAAATTATCCTTTACTTTAAATACTCTTATCCAGCAGTCGAGAGTGAAATAAGTCGTATATTCCTAGGAGGAACCGTCGACTGCCATCAGAGAGAGATAGAGCGATGGAGAGATTCCAACAGAATATCTTACGTACATACGTTTCTATTTCCCAACTAATTGTCTTAGACGTATGGACGGTAGCAAGGATTGTACCTTTTTGAAACTTGGCAGTGAAGCTGAACTTGGGTCCTCTTATAGGTCCATTTCACTTCTTTCACCTATTACGAAAGTTTTGAAATTCTTATTATTACCATCGGTGTCAGATAATTGTCTTCTAGCAGATCAGCACCATGCTTTCAGATAAGGTCGCAGTACGACTACACCATTGAGTGAATTTATCACTTTTATAGTTGATGGACTCAACAAGCCATGCGAATGTACGGTGATAGTGGATCTATACTTGAACAAGTCATTTGATACAGGTAATCATGCAATCTTGCTTCAAGACCTGGAGTCCACCTCACAAACGCTGGCTATTAAACTATCTTAATGATAGAACAGCATATGTTGAGTGCAGAGAGGTGAGAAAATTGGTTACCTATGCAAATGATTGTACCATTTTAGACTCAGGCGTGTACGTCAATGAAATTTGTGCTCGCAGCCTCAAGTTCTCAACCCACAAGTCGACCTCCTGGACTACGATACTTGGTAGAACTTTCGATCCCCTGCTTAGAATCTCGGCTCATGCCACCTCGACGTATAATTGGCTTAAGTCAAGAAAGAAAGTTCAAAAGGCGCTTGCTAAGTCTTCATGTGGTAAGGACAAAGAGACAATCATTACCACCTATAAAGCTATTGGACGATCTGACCTTAATTATACTGCTCCTATCTGGACTCCTTAATGGCACTGCCTGGAAAGAGGTTACAGCAGTGCTCTGAGCACTGCTAGTAGTTGTCTACAAACGACTCATGAAAACAACGTGCATGAAGCAGCGATGATGCTTTCGGTTCACCGACATAATAAACTGCTTCTCGTTTATGTTTCAGTACACTCTCCTAAGTACAAAGCTAGGCAAGTTAAAGAAAACCACTACAATAATTTCAATATTTGTTTATTAATTTTTTTTTCAATTAGCATGTTTTCCTCTTCAACAATAATAAAAACCATTATAAAAACTTAATAAAAATGTAACGAACATTTTAGCATTTGATGTTTTACGAACATATCACATGCACCTTTATTTCACAATTTGATATATTAGTTGAATGTTTTGTGTTTTGTGCTGAGTTTTTGCTTGTTTTTTTCAAGTTTCTTTATAAGAAACTTGTTTGAGATTAATCTAATTAGAAATATGTGCGCACACTTCTTAAAGTATGTGCGTTCGTATGGAATAAATGTTGTGTACCAACAATATATGTAATGTAATTTTGTTTAATTCGTGAGAGAGATTAGGGAGCAGAAAGAAACTCATTAAAGGCGACACCAACGCCAACGGAGTTCACGTGTCAGTACCTTGAAACAAAAGCTTGCGACGCAATGTTGTCGTATCCTGCGGCCGCCGTATGAATGATTTTGATGCGGACTCTAGCTCCATAAAACTATGAATTTTGATGTGCGAGTCATTTAATGCGGGGCTTTGTTCACCTAAATGAAGACGCAGTGGACTGGAAAGAAAGAAAATATATAAGTATATAATTTTTGGATTCAAAATTCTGTTTGACTTACCGAACTTGAGTCTTCTGTGCTGTGTTTAAAGGTGTGGAATTGACCATAGAGCTTAATACGAAATTACCCGGCGTGCCTTGATGGGAAACATCGAATCCCGTATCATCGCTTAGAAATCCCGAACCACCACCGTCACCGATTTTCCCATTTGTCTTGTTGAGCATTGGAGTTGACTCTACAATATTTATGTGCACCTTTGGTGTGTGTGGCTTCCCTAGAATTGTCGTAGTACCATTTTCCGTTGGTGTACTTGCAATTCCTCTGCGTATATGCAATGACTCCAGCACGTATGCGACAAGACGAAAGGTGAAACATTTTATATTGCACAATTTGGACCAGACAAGACGACGCGAGCGACGTATTGTGCGATGCTGTAAGCAGTTGCATTTGTAATGCTCTAAACTTTTTAAACTTGCTTGTTTAAAACTTACCAAGAACCTTATTGGATGCCAGTGATTACGTCGCTGTAACATTGCTGCGAATCGCTTATGCGCCAAAAGTTGATCCACTGACGGACGACATCTGGGATCTGGTGTCATCATGCTCTTAATAACGTCTTGCAGTTCACATGATATTGTATTGAGAAAGTCTTCCGGCAATATGCCATGCCTTAACTGTTGCCACAATGCTCCATTCGATGGCAGTTCCAGATAACAGCTCAGTTCCAGCATAGCAATGCCCAGACTGAATATGTCCGCCGCTTTGGAAAATTGTCCCTGCATAATTTCCGGCGCTATATAACGTGAGTCACCTTCGGTTGCCTGATGCCGATTGGCCTTGTCCACATCGATTACCAAACCGAAATCGGCCAATTTGCAGGTGTCATCATCATCAATAAGCACATTGTCAAGCTTAATGTCTAAATGTAACAAATTGCGATCATGCAGACTCTTGAGCGCTAACAAGAGATCCAGCATAATAAACCAGATACGCTCCTCCGGTATCTGTTTGCATCGCCATAAATAAGTCTCCAAACTCTCACGACATAGCTCCATCTGCATATACAATCGATCCTCCTGCTCCCAAGCACGATAGAAGCGTATACAGTTCTCATGTCCCGAAAACTGTTCATAGCGGCGCACCTCTTCTAAACGTTCAGCACGATATTGTTCGCTACGAAACAATTGTTTGGACATTTTCACCTGCAATATATATTTATATTTGTGTGAAAATATTTTATTTAAAAAAAAATTTTTTTTTTTAACTCACCGCGTACAGTCGACCGTCCTCTTTAAAGCGCACTTTGAAAACCTCACCAAACGAGCCTTCGCCGATTTTAGATAGACGCGTAAAACACTGTTCAAAGTATGACTCATTTGCCGTACAGTTGTACGAACTGGTGGACAGCGGCAACGTGCCGGCTTCCGATAGTTCATTGCTCTCGTTGCGAAAGGAAATCACTTGTGCTATATGCGAATTGTTGAAGGATGATGCACCAGAGAAGCTGAGACTGCGATTAAAGTTACTATCGTAGCGCGGTTTGTATTTCGGTGGACGAAATCGATTGCTATCATCCTCGCGCCGGTTGCCCTGTAACACAATAATTGTTAGTGCTGTCATTCCTTTGTGTTTATGTGCTTGGCAACAACTTTGTAAACTCGCAGATTTGGCTGCGGCTGCTACTCACCTGTTTGTGTGTGTATTGAGTCACCTCGTCGCGTATTTCGGGCAGCGGTAGACCCGGTAAACCGCTGCTGGTCTTAAGTGCGTCGTTCATTATTGCATTAATTCTTTTCAATTAATTTTGGTACGATTTAAATAATAATAAAAAGAAAATATAAAATCAGTCGGCTCATAGAGGTGGAGAACTTTCGATAGTGTCGATTTTTCTTATTATCGAATATTTCCAACACTGAGATCACACGCACAACACAATAGTGTTGCACAATCCATAAATAACCGTTCTGTGTTTTTTTCTCATACATTTTTTTTTTCATTTAATGCAAAAGGAAGAGGATAAAAACAACAATAATAATAACATATTTCCAATATTTGTTTTATAAAATTTTTTTTGTACTTAATACAAAAATAATAAAAAGGTTGAAATCATTTTAAAAATTAAGAATATTCAATGCAAAAAATTAGCAACGATAGATAATTTCAATTTTTCTTTGTTTTTTTTTTTAGTAAGTAGAGTAAAGTTTTACAAGCTTTTAATAAAAAATCGTCTAAACTATAATATAAAATATTTTATAACTATTTATCTACTTAATTTTTGAACGGCAGTGGTCTGTCATTGAAGGAAGTAATAATGACTCTAGATCTTTCACAACAGGTGAAAGAAGTGAAATGGACCTATAAGAGGATCCAAGTTCAGCTTTACTTCCAAGTTTCAAAAAAGGTACAATCCTAGCTACCTTCCATACATCAGGAACAATTAGTTGAGAAACACATTCTTAAGATATACTACCGCTATAAGTCCAAGGGGCTTCAGCATCAGCATTGAAATGCCGCCTGGGCCGAGTGCCTTGGATGGTTTTGCTTTCCCTATAGCAGCCGAAACCTCCTCACTTGTAAAATCTAACAAATCTTCATGTCCTTTTTTCTTCCTCATAAGGTGTATGGATTTACGCTTTAACCTATTCTGTTGAGAAGGGTATTGCACGAACTGTTTGCAGAAATAGGTGGCGCACATCTTATGTTTCTACTACAATATTTTCTAAACTCTAAAGACACGAATACTTATATACTTTTTGGGGTCTCCGATGCCTACTTTCAAATCATATCACTAATTATTTTTAATTATTCTTTGCTTAGTGTACATATGTAAGTCAATTTAAAACGGCTAGAAACGGTCACATTGTCAAAATCAGTATATTTACCAATCACAGCGCGATGTCGTTAATCACTGTAAATGTAAGCATAAACGTACATACTCTTCCCCTTCCGGAAACTATTATCGGAAAGCTGCGAAGCTTTTAAAAATATATTCCGAGTGTCAACGACGACTAGTCCAGTCCGACGATAGTGTAAACAGTCGAGTAAAATAGCCGCTAAGCGAAAGATGTTATTAGCTATTTATGTACTTGTTGCTGCTGCGGCGTTTGTTGCCGCCGTACCCAAACCGGATGAACTGCAACATAATCCGCTGGAACATGATTCACTGCATGCAAAGCATTTCGACGGTGTCAATCACAATGCACAATATGATCACGAAGCATTTTTAGGCGAGGATGTTGCCAAAACCTTTGATGAACTGCCACCGGAAGAGAGCAAGCGTCGCTTGGGACTGATAGTAGATCGCATTGATGAAGATAAGGATGGCTTTGTTACGCTAAACGAGCTGAAAAAGTGGATACAGTTTACGCAGCGTCGCTATATCGATGAAGATGTTGGTCGTCTGTGGAAACAGCACAATCCCGATAATAATGCGACAATAAGCTGGGATGCGTACCGCAAGCATGTCTACGGTTTTATGGATGATATGGATAAAGAAGAATTAGAACATGAAGAGCATGGTATGTGTAACGGAGACAGTTTATTTGCATTAGTTTTAATTAATAATTAAATTTCTATATTTAGGCATTTCGTACAGCGGCATGCTTAAGCGTGATCGACGCCGCTGGGCTGTGGCAGATCAGGATCTGGACGATAATCTGACTCGTGAAGAATTTACCTCCTTTTTGCATCCCGAGGATCATGCCAACATGCGCGATGTTGTGCTTGCTGAGACTATTGAAGATCTTGATAAGGATAAAGACGGCAAAATTTCTGTCGATGAGTACATCGGCGATATGTATCGTCCATCAGAGGAGGGCGAAGAGGAACCCGAATGGGTAATAAGTGAGCGTGAAGCGTTTGGCAAATATCGTGATCTAGATGCCGATGGATTTTTGGATGGTGAAGAAGTACGCCAGTGGATTGTACCAAAGGACTTTGATCATGCTGAAAGCGAGTCAAAACATCTCATTTTCGAAGCTGATAAGGATGGTGATGAAAAGCTGACCAAAGATGAAATACTCGAAAAGTACGATGTCTTTGTTGGCTCACAGGCCACTGACTTTGGAGAGGCGCTGGCGCGTCACGATGAATTCTAAACGCGCAGCTATTTGCAGTTGCATTCGCTTACAGCTGAATCTCTTATATGCAACTCTGAGATTTATTATAAGAAAACGATCTAATTTAAGTGCAATTTTCGAACTTAATTCCATCTCTCTATATATACACATTCATATAAAATAGCTACATATATGAACGAACAAATGATGCCAAATATTTTTAAACAACGATGACTCGTTAACTAACTAATTATTTTACATGCAAACATAGTTCTATGCCAAGTACTTTTAATGTACGCCTACTAAATGACTAAATGATGCATATATTTTTATATACATACGTACATACATAGGTATACATACATCATATGTATGTCGTACATGCATTTTTTTTGTTTTAACATTTTAATATGTTCTTTTTTAAATTGTTTGCTATCTTGAACATATATAATACATTTTTAATGTGCCTGATGAAAAAAAAAATTGTTTTAAATTGATTTGTTTGATATGCGCTTAATTGATTTGCGGCGACGATTTTGAATGGGCCACGTCATCCTCTACATCTTAATGGACCAAAATACACTTTTGGACACGTCACATCACAAGTCCATACACACATATTCATATTCATTCTATCATTTGTACTCTTTTTCAAACACATGTTGGTTTTGTGTTTGTATGGAAGTGTAAATCATAAATTGCCGCTGGCTGTGATTATTTTTCTCCGCTTTCCGTATTTTGTGCTGGAGGCATTATTCTTTGGTGTAGATTTTCAGCGTTTTGCTGAGATAAGCATTTCATACACCAGACAAACATACAAACGAGTGGACGAGCATGTATTCTGCTTTTCTGGACATTGTTACAGTGGGCCGGATATTTATAAAAATGAAATAAAATAATGTTAAATTTACATCGCAAGAACATTCTGAAAATTTACAAGAAAGATAGCTGATTATACTTTTTAGTGGTCCCATCTGGACATTTATTATATTAGGAAAAAGAGAATTAAAATTTTAAAAAACAATTTGCATGGCGCTACCCCTTAAAATCGTCCAATCTTGGATTATATGGAGTATTTTGACGTAGGATTCGCCAAATTTGGTAATTCTAGCTTAACTAGGAAAACAAATGTTTCATACAAAAATATTAAAATAAGTGCTTATAGTTGTCCAATCCGAACCTATGTAAAATATTTTATAAAGATTGACGTGAGATTCACCATATTTGACATTTGTAGCTTAATTTACAGACACATCGAAAAAAAATTTCATACAATAATTCATCCATTTATGCGTAAGTCTATATCGACTCGTATTCCGATGCTGATATATACACTCATATATATATTCCTTCTGCCTGTTACTAATATTTGCACAAACTTAATATACCCTTTTACCCTATGGGAACATGTTTTAACAACGGACCATTCTAACGAAATCAATTTCGAACATTTTTTTCGCATTCGAAAACCCGGAAAAGACTTTTAACAATAGTCCAAACAAATTGTTTTATTACAGTCAATATAAACTTTCAATACTTCCGAATTTCTATGTTTAGATAAATGGGCGTAGGACGCCCACTATACTGGAAGGCACACAACCCTTTTTATTGTTTCAAAATAGAAAACAAATTTATTTTGTAAGTAAAACTTTCTTATTTGTTCAGCTGACCACTGTAATATTTCGTAGCGTGTGGCAAGTATAATAGATTTGGACTACAAAAGATACCATTTTCTTTTTGATTTTTTTTTTTAACATATGTTATCTAATTCAAGTCTAACTCCACAAGAAGCAAGTCAAGAAATCTTTTTTGTAAAGTAAATAAAAATTGAACATAAATATTTTTCCTGTATTGAAATTATCACGGAAACCCATTTTTGATTGCTTCTCCTATCGTAAAATATTTAGTGCAATCAAATTGAAAACGGCTTTTAGTAATTTGTGTATATTGACATGGGGAAGTCAAGGGAAACAGTGGTTTTAAGGAGTGAAAGACAAAATAAATGTATTTAAATTATTTCAGTATTAGTTTATCTGAAGGTTTGTTAAATGATGTATTGTAGGACCCATATACCTGTACTCAAAGGGACAAAGGTATAATCAGTTAGTGGGAACATTCAGAAGAAGGCGTGATAGACCCAATAATGTATATATATTCTTGATCTATATCAAAAACTGAGACTATTTTTTTTTGCGGTGATATATACAAATATGCAGGATATTTCGTAATGTGAATACACGATAGCTCCATTCTCACTTCTTTTTGGACTATTTTTTTTTTTAATATCTGGCTGGAAAGTGTTATTTAAGCTTCCTTTGGTTCCAGGTTTGTAGAGTATCCATATTGATACCCCACGCCCTCTTTTTGGGGTAGTTTTTAGTTTAAGTCAATTATCAGCTTGAGATTGGATATGGTAGCTTTTTAAGGATGGCCGCTTTACACACTTATGCTAATGGATTTTTTGGGGTAGCCCCTATACAACTTCACAGCCCATTTTTTGCTTATGTATGAAAAATTTCTCAAGTTTAATTAATATCACCTTGACATTCAATATGATAGTTTTTTATGGACGACCGCTTCACATACATATACTAATGGGCATGCTCCTCCTCTCTCTTCGGGTAGCCTTCATACAAATCCACAGCCCATATTTGTCTTTTTCGAAAATTATATATATATATATATATATATATATATATATATATATATATATATATATATATATATATATATATATATATATATATATATATATATATATATATATATATATATATATATATATACTAATGGGCGTGTCCCGACCCCTTTTGGTGGTAGCTCCCCATACAAACCCATGGCCTATTTTGTGCTTTAGCATTAACAATTTTTTTAATTAGGTCAATATTAGTTTGAAATTCGATGTGATGGTTTCTTATGAACGAATGCTTCACATACATATACAAATGAACCCTCCCGCTTTTAATGTATTTCCATAGAAACCCACCGATCACTTTTATGCATTAGTACGAAAACTACAATACTTCAGTTAAGTCAATATCACCTTTAAATTCGATATGCTGCCTTCTTATGAATGGTCGCATCCCACGCAATTGCTAATGGGCGTTTGCCATCCAAGTATTGAAGTAGCCTTTCCCCATTTTTATGTTTTTAAATACTATTTAAAATTTCGTTCGAACGGTATTAGAGCTTCGGTTCAACCGAACTTAACGCTTTTTCTTATTTTCTTTTAAAATTATATAGCATTTTAAAATTATATAGCAAGTGTTAATTGTTGGTTTTAATTTGAAAGGAACTTATTCCACATTCCTAGAACATTGCGATAGTTTTAAAGTTCTATTATTATTATTATTTTTTAAGTTAGTCTCGTATGCGCTGTCAATACTAACAATCCGAAAATTCTTCCTAAATTGGTCTTATGTATAGTTTGAACAAAAATATGCTACTCTCGCATTTTAGTATACATATGTATTATTGTAATTTTTATGCTACTATATCTTAAAATTTGCATTGTATACCTTTAATTGCTTTCTATATTCTTTTAAATTGCTAACATATTTTCCAAATAATAGTTCAAATATGACTACTGGTAACATTGGGGTGAATAGATCCAAATAGGTTGGCTTACCAGCGGAAAACTTTAAATACGATAAGATACTCGTCGATCTGACTAGAGGGGGTGCAGCTGGTGTATTGTTCAAGAGAAGCATTAGTGTTGGCAATGGTACTTTTTGTGTCACTTGAAAAATGTGGTATATTTTTTGTTTTTTTTTTTTTTATGAAGAAACGCATAGTCATACTTTCTATTTTGATTTTTTTTAAACTAAAGGAGATATCAAAATCAAGTCTATGAAATTCGGTAACTCGAAAACTAAGCGAGTATCGAAAAATTGTATTCTTATTTTCCACATATTATTTTGACGAGTTCTATGTGACCTCATTGTCAGATCTTGGCGCTCTGAAACCGTAGAAACCCCTTTAAGGTTTTAGTTAAGCATGTCTCTGTTTCACAATGCAGTGATGCAAACTGTAACATTAACTTTAAAAAAAGACATTTAATGTTTAGAATTTTTGCAATCTTTATTATTTTCCCATTGAGATAGACACATTTATATAAATTCTCGTTTAATATATATATATATATGTATTTAAAATAAGAAGTATTCAAAGTTGTTTTTCAGTACATTTAGTATACGAAGGACATTGACCTTATCAATTATAATATTATTATTAATACATATTAATGTTTGCCGTTACTATGCTCAATTCTCTCATTCAAAATTTCTACTTTTTTTCAATCAAAATTTAATTGTTTTAACTCTTCTTAGAGTTTTTTTGGAACGTCCTTTCCTTGCTACAATGCTGTATTTTTCTAAGCTTCTCTTTTATATAATTTCTTTTATTTTTAATTATTTCACTTATTGTGGCGCTCTATAAATTATTATTTGATTTAACCCGCAAAACGCTTCACAACTAATTCTTGTAGAGAAAAAGTAGAAAACAAATGATATATTTTTTAAAAATTTAATTAGTTATTAATTAATTTGGAAAACTTTTAGTTTAAATTAATGCACATTGAACAGCGCACAAACTGTAAACGCAACTAAATTTAATAAAGAGAATTTATTTAAATTAATTATGTATAAGAAATCTAGTTAGGCGCTCTTTACTATGTTCTTACCGTTCGATCGGAGGTGATTTGAGTTATCATGGCAGATACGATTTATATATATACGAAAACAAAAAACGATAATTAAAGAACATCTAATTGTGCTCACGCTAGAGCGGAGCTGCATTTATCAGGCCCGTTCCGATTTTCACTTTCGGAAAGATTTTGTAAAAATGAATTCGAAAAAGTGTTAAAAATTTCACGTATGGAATGATTTAGCGATTTGAACTCACCTGGCATTGATAAAGTGACATTCATATTACTCAAGCTAAGTGAATTCATAATGCAAAATCAGCACGTACGTGCAAAATTTAACATTTTATCGAATGCACTTTTGCAAAATTTTGCCGAAAGTGAGAACCGGAATAGACCTCTATGTACTACTAAACGCTTGTCAACGTTGAAACAAAAAATACATACATACATACAACAGCGACTACTTTTCTCAATATTTTGTTTCCTTATTTTTGTATTATTATTTTTTTTTTGTTACGACTTTTTGATTTCCAATTAAATTTTTTACCCATTTGGCTGCTGCTTTAGCTCAGCTTGAGCGGCTCTTATTTCTGCTACTCCGCCTTCAACCTCACGTTACGATACACTTTACGGCTGTGGCAAGTGATGGTCCATTACACATCTCCCTCTCTCTCTGATCTAGTGCTGATCGATGTTGAATGGTGATGGTGGTGGTGCTGGCGGCGGTGATGGTGGATGGCTAAAGTTATTTGATCGCTTACAGCAACGTACACTTGCGCTTCGATTTTGGCTGCAGTACCGGACAGAGCACCGAACGTATAGCCTCATCGAAGACCGTTTTCAGTCCCTTCTGTGTTAACGCCGAGCATTCCAAGTACTTGACGGCACCAATCTCTTTGGCCATTGCCAGTCCCTGTGGATATGTGATGGGCGCCAATTTCTTGTCGCGTAGTTTTTCAATCGTATTCTTGTCATCGCGCAAATCGAGTTTTGTACCGACAAGTATGATCGGTGTACTCGGACAATGGTGACGTACCTCGGGATACCATTTAGCACGTACATTCTCGAACGAAGCCGGATTGACTAGTGAGAAACAGATAAGGAAGACGTCTGTTTGTGGATAGGATAGCGGACGCAAACGATCGTAATCCTCCTGACCTGCAGTATCCCAGAGACCAAGATTAATTGGCTTTGCATCGACCATCACATTGGCGGAATAGTTGTCAAAGACGGTGGGTATGTATTCGCCCGGAAAGGCATTCGTTGTATAGCTGATGAGCAGGCAGGTCTTACCGACGGCGCCGTCGCCCACAACGACGCATTTAATTGCTTGCATGTTTGACGATGTTAAAAATTAACTACAAAACTTTGCTTTTGCGATTGTGTATGAGTGCACGAACGAGTAGTGTATGTTGTGGTGTCTATTACTCCCACTCTCTCTCTCTTCTTCTCACACTCTCGCCTGGCCTAACGTCCGTCCGTCGTATTCAATTGTCTTCGTAGTCGCCGCGCGTTAGTGTTGTTGTTGTTCTTTTGGTGCTGCGGCTATTTGGGTGTGCGGTGCGACTGCTGCTACGACGCTGCAAATTTCCAAAGGATCAGCATCTACTTTGTACTTCCCTCTTATAACTGATGTTGACGGCGCTCGTTTATACTCCGTCAAGTTGCGTTTATATTCTTTGAAGTCTATTTGTGCGTTGGATTAAATTTTTTTCTTCTCTCTCAATAGAGAAATCAGTAATCCAGTGATACTGAATTTAAAACGGGGCACAACGGTTGGTGTTGCCATTAGCAGAGCACATGTGACTCCCAATTAAAATATGGTAAAAAATACATGATTTATGGTATTTTCTAGTGCTCAAACTAGAAATACTGCGTACTTCTTCAGCTTTCGCGACGCTTCATATTCAACCCGAGCTTTGACGTGTTAGCACCAGTTATTGCTGTTTAGCACCATTAGATATCCTTAAAATTTTTCCTGCTCGTCATATCCTTTAAAATGTCCGAGGTTTATATTGTCTCTGCTGCGCGCACGGCTATCGGTAAGTTGGAGGGTTCTTTCGATATACAAAAGTAAAACACTTTGTTTATCTCATTAGAACTTTCCCCATCAATAAACTTTCACTTTTGTGCACTATGTTGCAGGTAGCTTCAGTGGTACTTTATCAACGCTTAAGGCTTCTGATTTGGGCAGTGTTGTAATTAAGGAAGTCGTGAAACGTGCAAATGTTGAAAGTCAAGAGATCAACGAAGTTATTATGGGACAGGTGCGTTGTGCAACGTTGTTTTTTTATCGGACACACCCGCATTGAATTGCATAAAATCAACGAAAGATATAAAATAATTACATAACTGTGTGGTATTAAATTTCAGGCGTTAACTGCTGGACAAGGTCAAAATCCAGCACGGCAAGCTGCGCTGCAGGCCGGGTTGCCAATTGCGGTGCCCGCTTATGGCATTAATCTGCTCTGCGGCTCGGGTTTGAAGTAGGTGTATACCGATAGATACCATTGCTGAATTCAAGACTCTTGACTAATTTTGAATTTCATTTAGAACGGTTATACTTGGCTACCAATCTATACGCTGCGGCGACTCCAAAATCATTATTGCCGGTGGTCAGGAGAGCATGTCCCGCGCACCACATGTATGCTACTTACGGCAAGGTATAAAAATGGGTTCCGGCACACTGTTGGACACCATGATGAACGATGGTCTAACCGATGCAATGAAAAATATAGTTATGGGCACCACAGCGGAGAATGTCGCTGAGAAGTATAATGTGAATCGCTCTGCACAGGACGCACAGGCCAAGTTGTCGCAGGATCTTGCAGCGCAAGCGCAGAAATCGGGTTGGTTTGATAAAGAAATTGTAGCGGTTGAAGTTAAAGATCGTAAGGGTACAATAAACTTCGATAAGGATGAGTATATAAAGCCAGGTACAACACTTGAAACGCTGCAAACGCTGAGACCAGTTTTTAAAGAGGTTTGTTGTTGCTTAAGTGTCTCTCTCGTTAAAAATTCAGTATGTTTTATCATAACATAGGATGGCACCGTAACTGCTGGAAATGCATCCGGTGTAAATGATTCAGCTGCCGCTGTTTTACTTATGTCCGGTGAGGAGGTTTCAAAACGCGGTACCAAGCCGTTAGCCAAGATTGTTGGCTGGGCGCAAACTGGCATAGAACCTGAACTTATGGGTATTGGACCAGTAACTGCAATAGAAGCTGTGGTACGTAACTTTATCTGAAAGTGTTTCTATGTTATTTATCCTTACGCTATATATTTACAGCTTGCCAAATGCGGCTGGACGAAAGACGATGTCGATCTATTTGAGTTAAACGAAGCATTCGCTGCCCAATCAGTTGCAGTGATGCAATGCCTTCAATTGGACCCGAGCAAAGTCAATGTGCACGGTGGCGCTATTGCGTTAGGCCATCCAATTGGCGCATCCGGTGCCCGCGTACTGGTCACGTTGCTCTATGCGCTAGAGCGTACTGGCGGACGTCGTGGCATAGCATCGCTTTGCATTGGTGGGGGCATGGGTATCGCACTCGCTGTGGAACGAGTTTAATTCGCTAAATCAAGCACCAGAGTTAAAAAAATGTACTTAAATTGTTTTAAATTCATACGATTATGGATATTTATCATTTATTTTATAGGCATAAAGTGAGTAAAATGCAACAGTAACATCAATAAAACTAGCTTACGAGTATTTAAAAAGTAAAAATATGGGTACTGAAATTTTTTAATGGAAGAAGAGTTCTCCGAAATAATCGTACTTATATTTATTTAAAAAAATCAAAATTTTGCTTTTTAAGCACCCGAAAAAAAGTAAACTCTCAATATATTTGGTATTTTAATCTTTTCGCTTAATTTCGAAATATTGTGAAATTCGTTTTGAAATGAAAACTTTTTGTTTGTTTATCTGCTGACAGATCAATTATGTGTTGAGTTAAAGGGGAAAACATTTTTGACCTTGACACCGACTTTGCATACAAACAACTTATACAAATATCAGTGAAGCGTGCGTCTGTATACACAGCTAATTCAATTTGCAAACTAATTTACATTGGGCTTACATGTTTTGTTATTGTCGATAAATTTATATGAACATTACTATCAAGCTTTTTATCACAAACGTACGATTTTTATAATTCCCTGTATTCATAGGGTATATTAACTTTGTAAGTTACAGCCAAAAGATGTACATACGTCTGAAAACCGAAGTGTATTGAAAAAAGAATGAACGGGAGAAGCTCACTATCCACAAAAACCTAACCTAGATCGTCAAATATCAAGCTAGAAACAAAAAATCTAAAGTGTTTGAATCTTAAATTAATGTCACTCCAATATCCCACATCAGTCGGGATCGGATCCCTATAGAGTATAACATCAATCAAATCTTAGGATAAAATAAAAATCATTATTTTGAGTACAGGGTATTTTATAGTCGAACATTATTGACGGAAAGCGTTTTTATCTTCTTTTACGAAGCTTTTCAGTTTAATGAATCGTCGTGATTTGTTAGTCTTCTTTAGATCACCGCATGAAAAAACGTTGCACGAAAACCTCCAGACTCTGAATAAAAACAAATATCAAAACGAAAGAATGTTTTCAGAATTGATTTTCTTTAAAACTATATAAATCATCACTAGTTATTTACGAATAAAAAACGTATGGTACTAGACTAATCCATGAATGCAAGAAGCAAAAGCCACGTATTTTTACTAAGGTGCTGGTTTAGGGGCCCACAAATTTTTTTTCTCTTTTTTTGCTGCTGAATATGTAATGGTTCGACTTTTGTGGGTTTCTTTGAAATTGTGAACGCCTTTTTATACAATTCACACAGTGTGAAATGGTATCAGTTTGTCTGAAAGTTTGTAACGCATTAAAGGAGGCATGGTAGACCACTTTTTACGATGGCCCCCATACAAGCCCACCGCTCACTTTTGATTTTTTGAGCTTTGTTTTGTTTGAAAAAATTCTTTAGTTGAGTCAATATTAGCTTGGAATTCAATGTGGTGACTTTTTACGGACGACCACTTCATATACATATACTAATGGTCGTGTCGCACACAGTTTTTAGGATAGCCGCTATACAAACCCATGTGCGAATGGTATTAAAGATTCGGTTTAAGCGGAGTTAAAGTTTTTTAGTTTCTGATAGTCAATATAAGATTTGAAGGCCCCGAGAAATAGTTAGTCCCAGGCCCCACAAGATCCTTCTTTGCCACAGCAATCACCATCCCTATTACTAAGCCTCTCCTACATCACTCCTTATCCACGATTTTATAAAATTTCTCCAAACGTCAGCACATTTCCGCAATAAATCAATCTCCATATTCTCGCGATAGAAATCCGCTTGACTGCTATTTTCGGTCGCTACAATCAACTACATATAAAGATATAATTACGGGGCAAAGCGGAGGGTACATTGTGCTTTGTGTATTTGTCATTGTTCAAGGTACACTGCATATGTACAAATATTCGTTTACTCTACTTAAGCTAATTTGCATACTTCGAAAAATTCACTGGCTAGCTTATTGTTTGCGATAATTGTTAAAAATGTATTCAATTACCATTGTACGTTGACGTCGTCATCGAATGTTTTCTGTTTTTGAAGATCTTTAAGGTTATCAACTCTGTTGCTCCTCTGACTGCTTCTCGGTCAGATTGCAGCCATCAAGCTCCTCAGGCTGCTTAGGATAAAACCCGTTCACATTTGATGTTTCAATGCTCTGACAAAGCGGCAGGCATGCAATACAGTCAAGCGTCGGTACACAAAGTATCGAATACTTCGCTATCATGCTTGACCAAAGCGTACCAGCGCCACTGATCGAGTAATAGGAACCCCAAAATTTCGAACAAACTACATGCGAAAACTCATAATCGCAGTCTTTGGCATCGATGGCCATTAGTTCCTCCGACACGGCGACAGCATCAAAATCATGATGTTTTACAGGCCCATACACGTCCTGTACAATGTTATCACCGAAATACAGCGCTGCTGCATTTGTTGTATCCTTGCCGAGAGATTTGCTTAATGCACGATGTAATTGATGCCAGTTTCCCTGCGAATATACCTGTCCAAGCTGTAACTCTTCGTCATAACTCAGCTCCGTACCTGGCAACTCACTCATTTCTTCCATATCCACGCGCAAATACGGCCGTTGCGCCGAAAAGTATCCAGGCTTTTTGGCATAGCATACTACAGCGTCAAACAACTGTTGCCAGTCATTGCCAAAGGCATACGTAGCGTTGTTATTGGCAAAGTCAATGTTGGAACCAGTGAGTAAAAAGAGTTTTTTGCCTGATGCACGTAGTTCACATAACCACTTCAGCATATTATCGTTTGTACGCAGTATATAACGTTCTGGTTCCGCACGCATTGCATTGAAATATTCACTAGTGCCATTTTTAAAGTTATCACGCGAGTATATGTGCATTAAAGCATCAAATAAATTTGGCCACACTGTATACTCCAGACCCGGGTTAAGCTTATTTCCACTAGCACTGGTCGCATCTGCGTCTACCATATCAATAGCTTGTGCGAAAACTAATGCTGCTGGCATATCAAAGTAGTCAAGCACTGCACGTAGCTGTAACGCAGCCGGTCCATTCCAAGTCGAAATGGGATCATCGTGAAACTGAGACGAGATGCTCCATTTACGTTCCGGACCGTAGGTGTCTACAATTTCCTTATCAGTTCTAGAAAACAAAAAGAAAAATTATCATGGAAAATTAATTTTGTTACTGCACAGTTATTGTAATAATTACAAGAGTCGTGTTCCATGCGTTGCACGTAAAATCACTGCATCGTGTCCGAGTTTAACTATGTTGCCGTGTTCAGCGTCAATGATGAGACCCTTCTGCATAAAATCCCAGTCAATCTTTGCATCGAGCAGCTTGCGAGAAAAGCCCCTCTGTTCGACTAGAAAACGCCGCAACGCATCATACTCCATTTCTAGCATTTCATTGATATTGTACCTCAATAGTGTGCAGTCTAGATCAAAGCCAATTATATCGTAGTTGGCTAAACAAAATTTTTTTCCGCTATATGCTGGCTGCGACATGTTGCTCTTGCTGCTGTGTGTATACCGCGAATAATTCTTTTGTCCGATGCACTCACTTGTTCGTATTAAATTAAAAAACGACATAAACGACGACGACGACGCCTCTGTGGCAATGTTTTGCGCCAATTTTGATGTACACGTAGTTGTTATTGTACCGAAATTACGTAATCGGAAAACAGCTGTCCACTTGGCCTTGCCTTCCCTTTGCATTTGACATGAATGTCATAGAGAGAGTTGGTGAGCAACGAAAAATCCTAAAATGGGTATGCAGTTACTCATGTTGACTTTTAACTGATAACAAAACGCGTTACAACCAAACTACATTGCTTTTTTATTGTTTTTTTCTGTTTTTTTTTTGTATATTATTAATTATTTCTTTACACTATCTCATCTATGCACCTACATTTTTTTTGTTATTGTTATTGATAGGGTTACCAGGTTTACGTATTTTTCTCTCTGTTACATAAATGCTAGTTGGGGTAGCGTAACATGAAGCTGGGATTACACTAATACGCAAAATAGCCAATTTTGTGCGTGCAGCGTTGTATGCTGTTGTCAATGTAGCAAGGTTTTGTCTCTCTATCTCTTTTAAGTTGCGAATTGCAAATTGTCTGATTTAAAAAATAGACTGGTTCCATCAAAAACGTTTTTATCATTTTAGACATCCAATACATGTTTGTTCTTGGAAAGAAAAACAGCATTTGTAGAAACTATATAAAACAAGAGCTATACTCGATGTGCTCGACTCGACTATATTATACCCTATACACGCCATATTTTTTTTAATTTTAGGACTATATTACAAAACTATGCTGATACATTTTTGAAGGGAATCACACTATACAATTATGACAAATATTAAAAAAAAATTGAGAAGTGAATTTTTTGTTTTACCACTGCGGTAAAACAGCTGCGAGTTATGAAATTTCAAGTTACTCTTGTGGCAGTATGATACCTAATGAGTCCATACCGTGAGTTTACTTTGTTCAAGACTTCTCTAGATGGAGAAATTTTCCCTCAGACATACGAATGACGAACGAACATGGCTTTATCGACTCGTCTTTTCGCATTGATTACGAATATGTGGGGTCTCCGATGTTTCCTTTGCTATGTTATTGTATACAAATTTTGATAGCTCAACAAACCCAAAATAAACTCTTTTAGGTGAAGCTCCCATACAAATTAACCGATCAATTTTTTTTTTTTTTTGTAAATTAAAGTACTTTGGAATAGCTTATTTATCAGCTGCCTGGTAGTTTCTTCTTCGTTTGATATTTTTTTTTTTTTTTTGTCTGAACCATGATTGGCTGCAATGGTTTAAATCTTATATTTAACTGTAATCTATCCTGTCCAGTCAATTATTGTTTAATTGTAATATTTTGACTCTAGATTCATAAGCAGTCTAATTAATTGCAACCTAAACAAATACAATCAAAGCATCTGCGTTCCAGGTAAAATAAGCTCGGCCACAAAGCTCTTTAAAAAATCTTAATGAGTTTATTGCTACCTAGATTTTTATGATTGCTAACTAGATTTTTATGATTGCTACCTAGATTTTTATGATCTCATAAACAGTTCGGCATGTGTCCTTTATTATCGCATGTGCGAATAGAAAGCATATGTTTTAGTGAGTTAGCATCTAATTTGTAGATTGTTTTGTATAAATGAAGATGTCGAGCAATCGACGATATCCATTCGTGGAAGTACTGTCGAACCGAACCGTTGTTCTTTTCACTGTATTATTGAAACCACAATTATTTTTGTAAACCGTTGAAAAGTAAACAGTTCAAATTCTTTTCAATTGCTGGATAAACACCTCTACTAATTTACACTAAATTGACGCTCTTACGTCAATCGTGTATACTGGGTTTGGTACACTGCGTTTGCCAGCTGTTTTCAATCCGACGCATAGGGCGTTTCATAGGAATTTCGGCTTGATTGTGTCACCCTTTACTTTGCGAAGGCGTCGAAGCAACTTTGCGAAAAGTTGCGATTTTATACTATTTTCGGTGTTAAAAGTAAAATTTCACGTGTCTAAACCATATTAGAAGTACCACGCGTGTTGTACTCAAACTAAGATGTCGGCCAGCATCGAAATTCCACTACGCGATACCGATGAGGTAAGTACAAAATGCATTGCAGACGACGCGATTAAAGTGAACATTGTTTTTACATTATATTAATGCGATCGTTCATCATAATTTTACAGGTAATCGAAGTGGATCCTGAGCAGCTGCCGGATTGCACTGAAGTACTTGGCATTTTGGAACAGGAAGGTTCTCAGCTGAACACTTGGGTGAATGTTGCTGTGAGTATTGTGCAAATGTTAAAAGCTTTTAAGCGTTAAAATTATTAAAACATCACCATCACCGTTTTTCAGTTGGCCTACTACAAACAAAAGAAGACCGATGATTTCATTACAATACTGGAGACGGCACGTGACAAGGGCACGAAGGAATATCGCGACTTTGAAAAGGATCAGATGCGCGCCTTCGATATGTTGGCCGCGCACTATGTGCAGGAGGCGAACCGCGAGAAATCGAAGGACAAGAAACGCGAATTGTTTATGAAGGCTACTAATCTGTACACCACAGCAGATAAGATTATTATGTACGATCAGAATCATTTGTTGGGACGTGCCTATTTTTGCCTACTCGAAGGCGACAAAATGGAACAGGCCGATGCACAATTTAATTTTGTATTAAATCAGTCGCCTGCAAATATACCATCGTTGTTGGGCAAAGCGTGTATTGCATTTAACAAAAAGGATTACCGTGGTGCACTTGCTTTCTATAAAAAAGCTTTACGCACGAATCCCAATGGACCGGCGAATGTACGGCTCGGTATGGCACACTGTTTTCTCAAGATGAATCATCCAGAGAAAGCGAAACTGGCGTTTGAACGTGCGCTTCAGCTGGATCCACATTGCGTGGGCGCACTTATCGGATTAGCTATACTAAAGTTAAATCTACATGAACCTGAATCGAATAAAATCGGTGTACAAATGCTGTCCAAAGCATATACTATTGATAATGCAAATCCAATGGTGCTAAATCACTTGGCCAATCACTTTTTCTTCAAAAAAGATTATCAGAAAGTCCATCACTTGGCGCTGCATGCATTTCACAATACGGAGATCGAAGCAATGCGCGCAGAAAGTTGCTATCAGTTAGCACGTAGTTTTCATGCGCAATGTGATTATGATCAAGCCTTTCAATACTATTATCAATCAACACAGATAGCGCCGTCCAACTTTGTGTTGCCCCACTATGGGCTGGGACAGATGTACATACATCGAGGCGACACTGAAAATGTAAGTAGACATTAGCGTAACTGAACTTTTGCAACAATTGCTTTATTTATAATACCCAACCATTTTTTAGGCTGCGCAATGTTTTGAGAAAGTGCTCAAAATTCAATCTGGCAACTACGAAACGATGAAGATCCTTGGTTCTCTGTATGCTAACTCTAATTCACAAACGAAACGCGATATGGCCAAGACGCATCTTAAAAAGGTCACTGAACAATTTCCAGACGATGTTGAGGCATGGATCGAGCTAGCACAAATACTTGAACAGAATGATTTACATGCTTCGCTAAGTGCCTATGCTACTGCATCAAGCATATTGAGCGAGAAGGTCAAAGTGGCCATACCCGCGGAAATTTTAAGCAACGTTGCCGCACTTCATTATCGTCTTGGCAACTTAAAGATAGCAAGAGAAAAACTGGAAGAGGCATTGGAACGTGCTGAAGCGGAAGCGCCCACAGATAAAAAATACTATGAATCGATTGTGGTCACAATGAAGTACAATCTTGCAAGACTTAATGAGGCAATGAGCTGTTATGAGGTCGCTGATAAACTCTACAAGGAGATTTTGAAGGAACATCCAAATTACATTGACTGCTATTTACGTTTGGGTTGCATGGCGCGTGATAAGGGTTTGATATTTGTGGCATCTGATTTCTTCAAAGATGCACTCAATATAAACAATGACAATCCAGATGCAAGGTAAGTTAATACGTTTATAGATACGTTTACAATTGAGCATTGAGCATTGATTTAAAATTATATTTCAGATCACTACTTGGTAATCTTCACTTGGCAAAAATGCAGTTTGCGCTTGGTCAAAAGAATTTTGAAACCATTTTGAAAAATCCGACTACTTCTACCGATGCGTACTCTTTGATTGCGTTGGGCAATTTCTCGTTGCAAAGTTTGCATCAGCCATCGCGTGACAAGGACAAAGAACGTAAGCATCAGGATAAGGCGTTGGGCATATTCAAGCAGGTGTTGCGCAACGATCCACGAAATATTTGGGCTACGAACGGTATTGGTGCTGTGTTGGCTCACAAGGGCTGCGTTATTGAGGCGAGAGATATTTTTGCGCAGGTGCGTGAGGCAACTGCCGATTTTTGCGATGTCTGGCTAAATATTGCACATGTTTATGTGGAGCAGCGGCAATACATTAGCGCCATTCAAATGTACGAAAACTGCATGAAGAAATTTTATAAGCATCATAATGTGGAGGTTATGCAATATTTGGCCCGTGCTTATGTACGTGCAAACAAGTTGCAGGAGGCAAAAACAGTTTTGCTAAAGGCGCGTCGTGTCGCACCACAGGATACGGTAAATATGAAACATGTAACTCTCGCTGAGAATCGATGACCAATATTTTGTTTCTTTTAGGTGCTATTGTTCAATATTGCAGTCGTACTCTCCAGATTAGCCATAACTATATTGAAGGACGAGAAATCAACGCTGGATGTTGTGCTGCAAGCGGTGCATGAATTAGAATTGGCACAGAATTACTTCCAGTATTTGTCCGTTAGTGGGGACAAAACACGTTTTAATATTGAAGTTGCCACTATTGAAGCCAATCAATGTCAAGATCTGTTATCCCAAGCTCAATATCATGTTGGTCGTGCACGTCGTATTGACGACGAAGAAAAATCACTACGTCGGAAGCAGGAAGAAGAACGCATGGCATTCCGTCTTAAGCAAGAGGAGGACCGTAAAAAACGTGAAGAGCTACAGAAGACTTCTCGCGACCAAATGCTGGCAAAACGTCAAGAGTATGTGGAGAAGACTAAAAATATACTCATTATAAGCGAACCACCGCCGGATAAGGAACGTAAAAAAGGCAGCGGTCGTCCAAGGAAAGATGACTACATCTCCGGTACAGATAGTGATGTAGGACCACGAGATGGTGATACGGAACGTGCTTCGAAGAAAAAGAAACCAAAGGGCGAACGTAAAAAGGGCAGGGGTCGAAAACGCAAAACTGAACGCTACGAGAGCGATAGTGATGAGGGCGGTGAAGGTGGCGGCGGCAAGGATAAACGACAAAAGAAGAAGAAAGGTGCTGCTGCCAAAGAGGCAAAGGAGAAAGTTCTTTCAGCTAAACAACGACTTAAGATTGTGTCCAAGGAAACGATTTCAACAAGTGAATCCGAAAGCGATGGAAAGCCTAGCAGAGTACGCAGTGCAAGCCGTAGTGGTAGTGGCAGCGAATCAGACAGACGCAGTAAAAGAGGCAGCCACAGTAGAAGTCCGAGTGGTAGCCGTAGTAGAAGTCCCAGTGGCAGCCGAAGCGGGAGTGGAAGTGAAAGCGATCGTGGTCGTAAACGTAGACGTAGACGTAGCGAAAGTGGCAGCGAAAGCGATGGAATCAAACGCATAAAACGCACTAGAAATCGTATTGAATCTGGCGATGAGAGCGATGGGTCAAAGTCGGCACGTTCAAAATCTGGATCTCGTTCTCGATCGCGTTCTAGATCTCGCTCAGGATCCGCACGCTCTAAATCACGATCACGATCGGGCTCCGCTCGTTCAAAATCTGGTTCTAGATCACGTTCTCGTAGTCGTTCAGGTTCAGCCAGATCAAAATCTGGTTCCAGATCACGTTCTCGTAGTCGTTCGGGATCCGCTCGTTCAAAATCTGGTTCTAGATCACGTTCTCGTAGTCGTTCAGGTTCAGCCAGATCAAAATCAGGTTCGAGATCCCGTTCTCGTAGTAGTTCGGGCTCTGCTAGATCTAAATCTGGTTCCAGATCACGTTCTCGTAGTCGGTCAGGTTCACGCTCTAGCAAATAAAATTAAATATCAATTCAAAAAATATATACACCTTATAAAAATGTCATCTTATTTGTTGACAATCTATTGTTTAACTAGTTTACTGGTTTTCAAGTTTACATTGGTTGTTTATCAGTTGATAAACAAAAAAAAAAATCAAATTTTTATATTTACAAATGAAAAGATTATTATCAAATTTTTATTATGATTAAAGTAATAATAAATATGCATGTGCATATATACATATGTATTTAGTTATGTCTTAAATAAACTTGTTCGCTGATTCAATAAATACATCAAAGTAATCGGTTTTTTAATTACGAAAACAAAAAAAAGAATGTAAATGGTTAGAAGTTGGCAGGCAAGCTTTAGCTTCCGAATGGCGTGTTCTCTAGTTTGAGTTTTGTTCTATCATTGCGCTTACAATTTCCGCCATCGGTTTTGAGTGACGTAAAACAAAGGCATGATCGATGCGCTGTGTATCAAGCTGCGCATCCACTGTAGGATACTTTGCTTTTAACTGTTCGTAATATTTGACCGGTACCCAGCCGTCGGTTGTGCCATAATAGAATTTCAATAGAGGCAAATTTGCCTGTACGACATCATGCGGCAGAGCACGTACTCGAGCCATTTCATCGTCAGCCAAATAGACAACTTTTTCGGTAACGGATTGCTTGGCATATTCTAACGCCGTCTGCATAAAATGGCTTGGTATAGAGAATAACCAGAAGTAGATCTTTATAAACAGCAAACGGAAAAACTCCGGCAACATATTGAAGATTATAATCAGAGAACCAAACACTGAATATATGGGCATGGCTACCTTAGTGAATACCCAGCCATTTGGCGATTCCAACATTTTCTCTACTGTAGGAAAGAGCATATAGCATTTTTTTACACGTTCGCGTACTGTTTGCTCTTTTAGCAGTTCCAAAATCATCCAAGCACCAATAGAATGACCAATGAGATGTACTTTTACATGCTGCGGTACATACTTATTAATAAAATCGATTTTATGCAGAATTTGTCCATCGAGATTAAACAGTTTTTCGTTACCCTTCAGTTGCGGCACCTGTCGCAAACTCGTTTCCGGCGGATCATCATGACCAGCATGTCCTAAAGATGAGAAAATTAAAAAGCTTTAAGACCAAATTTAAAACCGGACTTACCAATAACCCACACTGGCATTTTTCCTAAGCGCTGCTGTAGCGCTTCACCAAAATCTGTATAAAAGCCAGGTAATCCTGGATTTCCGGTAATGCACAGCGTGATTTCGTGCACATCGTTTAGCGACTCTTCAATCCAACGGCCCCAGGTTAAAATATGCGTCGGTATGCCGTTAACATTAACGTAAGCCTCCTGCATTACAGTTTAGTCTTTTGATGTCTTTCCGTACGAAAAAAACGCGGAGAAATGCGACGTCGACAGCAACAGTGGCGCAACGTAAAGAAAAAAGAAACAACAACCGGTTGCAGGTGTTACAAATCTTTGCAAGTGCGCGTACTTGAATGATTTGTAAGTATTTTTTAAATGTTGCTAATCACTTTTTGTGCTTAATTAAGCAAAACGAAACACCATACCGTAAAGTTTAAAGGTGAACATAAACAACAGAGGGAGATAAAAGGTACAAAACAGATGTGCAGCTGAGATACACTGTGAAAAATTTCTTATATCAAATTGGTAGAAAATATGTATTGGTATGACTTAAATTTGTTTTTATTGAATTCAATATACATGCGATGATCCTCTTATAGAATTTACTGAAAATGTAATGCACATCAGTTTAATTAAATTTTAAAAAAGTTAACTTCGGTTGAACCGAAACACTGTAGGGGTTTAAATAGGGGCTACCCCAAAAAGTGGGCAATACACGCCCACTAGTAGCTGTATATGAAGCGACCATCTGTAAGATGCCACCACATCGATTTTCAAGTTGATATTGACGTTTTTCAAACAAATGCATAAAAGTGAGCTGTGGCTTTGAATGGGAGTACCTCAAAAAGTGGACGGGAAACGCCCATTTGTATATGTATATGAAGGGGCTGCTCATTAAATCGCATTTCAACCTAATAAGAAGAAAGAAGTTCTTCATAATAAAAACGCAAAAGTCGGCAATGGATTTGTAGGGGGCTACCCCAAAAAGATGGCGGGTCCCATCCATTAATGTATATGTGAAGCGTCCGTCTACTAGAAGCTACAATAGCAATTATTAAGTTGATATTCACTACATTAAAAAAAAATGTTCATACAAAAAGTCGAAAGTGGGCGGTGTAAAGTGGGCGTGGCGGGTCATTCTGCATACTCTATTGAACTGCAATAGTTAAAAGTGTGTGTGCATATTTTCAACTGGATAGCATACAAATTGGTGCCCTAAAAATGCGCAGCAAGATACAGGAACCCGCCCAATAGTTGGGGTAGCCCCCATACAAAACTACTGCCCAGTTTAGACTTTTTTTATGAAAGCTTTTTTATTAAAGTCAATATTAGGTTGAAATGCAATGTGGTGCCTTTTTATGGTCAGCTGCTTTACATACATCGACTAACGGTTGTGGCCCGCCCACTTTTTAGGGTAGCCCCCATACAAACCTACTGCCCACTTTTGACTTTTTGTATGAAAACTTCTTTGTTTAAGCCAATATTGGGTTGAAATGCGATACGGTGCCATTTTATAGACAGCCGCTTAACATATATAGACTAATGGGCGTAGCCCGCCCACTTTTTGGGGCAAAAAATGTTGTATTTGCTCAATAATTTTAACAGTTTAACAGCTTATTACATTAATTAATGGGTTTTAGATCATAGGGACCTTTACTAGTACAATATTGTATATAAATTTGTTTTAATAGAATGTTACATATAATTGAATCACGGTTCTAGCGGAAAAATACCCTTTAAATACTTACAACTAATAAAACTCTACTTACATACTAACAATTGAACTAACTTAATGAGCTTATGTGGCCGTAAGTCAAGCTTCGACACATTTCGTAAAACTTGTCACAAATTGTGTCTATATTATATTTAACTAACATTGATTGAGAGACTACATGCAGGGAGCGTGTGGAAAAGTTCCATGGTAGATTGAACATTTATTTTGAAACTTTGAAACATTTATTTTGAAACTAGCTATGTCCTGCCAAACAGAAGCAGCGTAAATTATAAAAAGTTGAAAAAAAATGAATTAAAAATAAGCATTTTGTTTTCTGCGTTTAGCTTTCACCTGCAATTAATGAAGGTATAAAATTTTTGTGCACATATTTGATTCGCACTTTGGGTGGTCTCCTTTTGGACAGCCATGCTCTATGGTGCACCAATATTATTATATCCATAATTAATGCACATTTATAAAAGAACTTTTGTTGGTGTATTAATTCTTTCCTTTTTTTTAACATTTTTTTTTTTGATTTTTCTTCTTTTAAAATTTTACCAACAAAAACTCTATCAAAAACACATTCAACTGATGCTGGCCAACTAAGTGGGCCCACAACAATTTGGAGCCAAACGGCCACCTGCTCTATCGACATGCTTTACAATGTGCATCGCCCTTTAGAGATAGATAATATTTTTTTCTCTATTCTTCCAACTGAAACCAAAGGAACCGACAGAAACAAAAAACAATTTACAAAATTGAGAGTGCTGAGAGAGAGTCTTTGTGATTGGTCGAGGGCGTTACCTGGTTTTTACAGACTTTATACGCAATACTTTAGAAAAAAAAAATTACATTGGACTGTATCACATTGGAAAAAATCACTTTCTTCCAACAAAAAAAAAGAAAAAACAAGAAGGTTAAAAAGGGTGTGCATGATTTGCACTTGCCTGTTGAATACTATTTGTTTTGTACTTTTTAGAGATCGATTTATTCCCCTTGTTTTTTAAACTTATTTTCTTATTTCCACAAACATTTTTTAGTGTACTTAGATTTAAGTGCAATACTCTTATTTTTTCAGTGTATCGTAATTTTGGCCTCTACGCTTTGAGTCGAACGGGTTGGCAGCACGCCACTTTAAAATTTCACTTTAGCGAATACATACGTATGTATGTCGGTCGAGCGCAGCGAAAGATATTGTTTTTTTTTTTCATTTGAAATAAGTCATTGACTGCTAATTTATATCAAATACCTGTTGAATACTATTTGTTTTGTACTTTTTAGAGATCGATTTATTCCCCTTGTTTTTTAAACTTATTTTCTTATTTCCACAAACATTTTTTAGTGTTCTTAGATTTAAGTGCAATACTTTTATTTTTTCAGTGTATCGTAATTTTGGCCTCTACGCTTTGAGTCGAACGGGTTGGCAGCACGCCACTTTAAAATTTCACTTTAGCGAATACATACGTATGTATGTCGGTCGAGCGCAGCGAAAGATATTGTGTTTTTTTTTTTCATTTGAAATAAGTCATTGACTGCTAATTCATATCAAATACTGAACAAAAACATAATTGATAATATATTAAAAGCAAACGAATAAAGTGCTGGCAATAAAAATTGTGTCTCTGGTGCAAAACAAACGCGGCGAACTTACGCACTGTGGGGCAAAGGCCGATGAAAAAGAATGGACTGTTGTTGCCTCCGCTTTCTGGGACATTCAAAATTAAAAGTGAAAAATAGTAAACAAACAAAGCACACAAAATTATAGTGAGAAAATAATTAACTATAAATACCATTCACAAGCAGCAAAACAGTCGCGGCACACAATGGAACTGTATTGTTGGGGTAACACTTCTCACGGCCAACTTGGCCTTGGCGGCATTGCGGACGAACAGGTTTGCATTATAAAAGACAAGAAAAATGCAAAATGATATGATATATTGGCTTCTGCAAATAAAGCCTAAATAAAATTAATTAATGCACCACAAAACATGGATTCAAAAAGACAACAACAATTATAGAAGTATGAATATGACAGAACTGTGGCAGTATTGCTGCTGAAGAATACTGACATTCTAAATCTAATCCTGAAGAAAGTAGGCAACGTGCCAATGAGTTGAAAAGCTTCTGCACACATGGCTTTCATCAGCGTTAATCTAACGTAAATTACATATGTGGAAAATTCATATCCTTGGAGCATATTCCTTAATTTACCCTATATTCTCAGCAATACTTTGGTATAAACACTGATCTGTCCTGCTCTACATGTGATCCTAAAGTTTTTGAAGGAAAACATTTCTAGCATTTTTTAATTTGTTCTTAGACTTTATTTGAGCCAGACTATAATACTTAAATTTTATATTTCACTCACAGATATTAACGCCCCGAAAATTAAGCTGGGAACCATCTTCGAACATCATGCAAATATCCTGCGGTCATCGACATACACTCTTCCTTACTTCCGAAGGCAAAGTTTATTCATGCGGTAGTAATGATCATCACCAACTGGGCCATGACATAACTCCAATCAAAAGGCCACGTATGTCGCCATTTCGTATGTACTACGCGAGCATTTTACATATTTCGATTTGCGTAGATTTGATTTGAATTTCTAAAGTAGCACTTTCATATATAATTTGTACCATCTATTGCGTGTCTGTCCGCATAGGTCCACTATAGTCTTTATCGTGTTAAATAAATCTTTTGATTATTTATAGAGTTCATAGCAGAGCTGGAGCATTATGTCGTTACTAAAATTTGTTGTGGTGCACGACATTCTATGGCGCTTACAGAATGGGGTCAAGTTTTCACTTGGGGCGACAACGATTGCGGTCAACTGGGGCAGGCAAGCAACCAGAATATAGTTACATCACCAAAGATGATTAAGTTTTTGATGACAAGGAATGTGGTACAAATTGCGAGCGGCAACAATCACAGTCTTGCGCTTACCAGCTGTAAGAAATTTTGTATAAATTATTTGTTATTCATTTATTTATTATTATATATTGTTTTGTTTACAGGTGGTGAACTATATTCTTGGGGCTCAAATCTGTACGGGCAACTTGGTGTCAAACCAGTTAATGAGCTGACTCATATCAATGTTCCCATGCGTTTAACCACAGTGTTAGGTCTGCCTATTGCCTACATAACATGTGGCGGTAATCACTCGTTTCTAATCACTAAGTCAACTGCGGTTTTTGGTTGGGGACGTAATAATTGCGGCCAACTGGGACTGAACGATAATACTCATCGCGCCTATCCCACACAATTGAAGACGTTACGTTCATTAAGCGTTCGCTACATATCATGTGGTGATGAGTTCTCTATTTTTCTTACTATGGATGGTGGTGTATTTACTTGTGGAGCGGGTTCTTACGGCCAATTGGGACATGGTTTTAATACGAATGAGATGGTTCCGCGCATGGTTCTCGAGTGAGTTTTTAATCTAAAATTTTTAGTCCCTTTACGAAAGTAATTTGTTGCTGCTTTGAACATCGCTTTAATACTAAATCCTTCTAATATGTATTGTTTTGTAACATTAGGCAAAACGTTCACATCCTGTTTAACCCCCATAAATCCAATATGTTCGCTTCATTTTTTGTTTGTTGGACAGGTTGTGAAGAGGAGTAGGGACGTATTTAAGTTTTTTATAAAGTATTGCGTCTAAGCTAGGTAAAAACCAAGTAACTCCCTTCTGTCAATCCCAAAAACTCCCAGTTCTCTAAATTTGTAAATAAATGAAACAAAAAACTCAATGTGAGTGACGTCATAGAAATCAGTTGAGAGCGAAACTTCATAGTCTTGGTAAAATCAAAAGAAGAGGAATTAATATTTCTCCGAGCATGTGTCGATCGCAACATGTTGAGCCCAAAATTTTGGTCATACATACGCATTCAGTATTATCAAATTCAGTACCGAACTGTTCTGTGTTGTCGCTATAAAGGTTGATTTTCAACCTCAGGGAGATCACTAGTTAGCATAAATGTATGTGTGTCTTTTATTTAAATAAAAGTTAAAGCTCTCTAGCTGTGGAAAAGGACTAATCCTGGTAACGATAGACAACTTGTTGGTAGCATGCCACCAAACGTCCGTCCTTATTATTTTTAAATCGTAGGACTATACCAACGTTAAAGTAATTGCTTAAACACATTGAAAGGATAGGTGCTTACAGAGTAGCTAGTTCTGCGCTAACTCTGCATTATTTCCGGTTACTAGGGGGTGCTTATGCACTCCTACATACGAGTATATCTTACTACAATTTTCCTGTACTGCCGCTACTCATTTACACTTTATTATAATATAAGCTGTAATTGTGATACGTAGAATAAAATTGCTTCATACCATCGGTGAGTGATGATGAACAAATTTCGAAGTTCGAAATATTCTCATATTTATTTTTTGCGAATAAAATGTTGGTGCCATTGTTTTTTTTTTTGCATTGAATAAAAAAATGTTCTCAATGTATTGACCATGAACATATTCACTATATTATACTATTTTATTAGATTAATGGGCAGTACAATTACGCAAGTTGCCTGTGGAATGCGTCACTCACTTGCGCTGGTGCCATCCCGTGGACGTGTCTACGGCTTTGGTTTGGGAAGTTCTGGACAACTGGGAACGCGTTCAACCAATAGTGCATCACTACCACAAGTTGTGGTCGGACCTTGGGTATGTGTCTCGTATTATTTTTAGTTTAACGTTGTACACTGTAACAATAATTTGTCTGATTTCATTTAGGTATCACCGAGCGGTTCAGCTTTGTTACAGGACGATAATTCTAAATCCAACGTGGGTTCTGTTGTTGTACAGCAGATATTTTCCGGTGGCGATCAATCAATGGTAACTACCTCAAATTTTGTAAATAAAGTTCCATCGGTTGATTGTCGTTATTACGAGTGAGTACATCAAAATGTAATAGGCAGGAATTTTCACGTATTTTTATTACTCTATTTTAGATCCAAAACTCAGATACTCACTTTAACATATGATTCGTTGCAAAAATGCTCCGAACAAAAAAAGGATGCTCGTGTTGATTTGAATTTTATGCATAGTTTAGAAATGACATTTAAAAGTCAGGCGTGCTTTAATGCTTCATTTTTGGAAAGCAACGATAAACACTTTTGCTGTACATCAAAACATCATGGCATAGATTTACATGCAGCACAACGCGCCTTCGATAATCTACGTACTATGGAAAATGAGAGCATTAAACAGATTGTGAGCAGAAATTTATAGTAGTTTTATAAAAAATGTTGTATATGTATACTAAATAATATATCTTTCCGCATAGATTTGGGATAAAATAACCAACGAATTAATGGAGTCACTTGTACCCTCACCGGCCGATGTTGAAAGTATGCGCATCTATTTGTTACTGCCACTCTATCATGAGTTCGTCAATTCGAAGCACTATAAAACATTGCATGTACCTTTTACGAATGCCATCTTCAGATTGATTGAAAATCCCAAGAAAATACTAACAAAATGGTGGTCATTAACGCCGCTTGATCTCTTTGAGTACTTGGTGTCAAGCTATACGCACGTTGTGGTTCATATAATCAGCTTTACAATGGCCAAGCCTCTGAATTTAAGTACAAGCGCTGAGCGAGAAATAAGTGTAAGTTTCTATTAAGTAATTTATTGTTTAGTAAGTAGTGCTAAACAGTTTATTATTTTTAAAGTTGTTAGGATACAATCCAGAGTTATACTCTATTTTGCGTATACTTGATCTCTTACATCGGGTAAATTATAACTTACGTGAGGAGCGTTTGAACTATGAACACTTTCGTTGGCCCGAATTGACTGATTACATCGATATACAGCAGGAATATATACGTTGGGTACTCGATAAAGTAAGAGTTCATGCAGAGTTATCTAAATTGTTCGACTTTTGCGCTACATAGACTTTTTAATTTCAGACGTCCACTTTTAATATTTGTAATTATCCATTCCTATTTAATGTGGCGGCAAAGACAACATTGCTACAGACAGACCAAGCGCTCCAAATGCATTCTGCCATGCAGAGTGCAGCAACAAATGTATGTGCAAAATTTAATTTTAATTTTTTGTAATATTACTAATGCAATTATTTATCAGGCATTTTATAACATGCTGAATTATGGCATGCCCGTTTCTCAGTTCATAGTGCTTAATGTATCTCGAGAAAATATTGTACAAGATACATTGCGTGAGATACAACATCATGCGCAAAGCGATTTAAAAAAACCCTTAAAGATCAAATTTCATGATGAAGAAGCAGAGGATGCCGGTGGCGTACGAAAAGAGTTCTTTATGCTGTTGCTGAAGGATCTCATTGATCCAAAGTATGGCATGTTTAAGGAATTTGAGGATTCGCGTGCTGTCTGGTTTGCCGATATCAGTTTTGAGACGACCAACATGTATTTTCTTATTGGCGTGTTATGTGGCTTAGCGATTTATAATTTTACGATTATAAATCTACCATTTCCACTGGCGCTTTATAAAAAGTTGCTGGAGGAGCCAGTCGATTTAAGTGACCTGCGTGATCTTTCACCTGCGCTGGCAAAGTCCATGCAGGCCATCTTAGATTACGATGGTGACGACTTTACGGAGGTTTTTGATTTAACGTTTGAAATATCACGGGATATTTTTGGAGAATCACATTCTGAGTGCCTTAAGCCAAATGGTGATAAAATTGCTGTGACAATGGAGAATCGGCAAGAGTTTGTCGATCTTTATGTAGATTTTGTATTTAACAAAGCCGTCGAAGAACCATATCAAGCCTTTCATAAGGGTTTCATGAAGGTTTGCATTGGACGTGTCTTATCCATCTTTAGACCCGAAGAGCTAATGTCTGTTGTAGTGGGCAACGAAGAGTACGACTGGCAAGCACTGGAAGACAATTGTGAATATAAAAATGGTTACACATCTGGTGATGGCACGGTTAGTAAAATAATAGGTGATATTTTCCAGTATGTACATATAATATACTATTAATTACAACATTTGCAGATAAAATGGTTTTGGGAAGTTTTTCATGAGCTGCCCGAAACGGAAAAGAAAAAGTTTCTGCTATATTTAACTGGCAGCGATCGAATTCCCATACAGGGCATGAAGGCAATCAAAGTAAGTTATTTGCTTAATAATCAAATTTAAAATGAAATTCTATTGCATTTGCTATTATCAACAGATTGTCATACAACCAACTAAGGACGATCGCTTTCTGCCAGTGGCTCATACCTGCTTTAATCTTTTAGATTTGCCACGTTACAAGACAAAGGAACGTCTTAAGTATAAACTACAACAGGCAATTCAACAAACTCAGGGCTTTAGTCTTGTCTAACAATGCGTTTGGCACTCCTACCTATCCAGACGTGGTAAAGCGATGCCTACACCTGTTGACAAGAATAAAATACAAAGCAATAACATGAACCACATTTGTAGTTATTATTGCATTTTTAATATAATAAGTTGGAATATAGATGAAGAGGAAATGTACAACCTACAAGTCAATAACAGTTGGGTGCGTCCATTGTTAAATATATAATTTCTATATTATAAGCTACCTGTTACGATGCGATGTTAATCATGTGCTCATCAATAAAAAAAATATTTAACTATTTTAAAACACAGAAAACAATAACTACTGTTAATAAAAAGTATTGGAACGTTAAGTATATGCCTTTTTTATGGGAACTAAAGAAAACATTTTTGGAGTTGTTAATTTCAGAGCTTTGTAAATTATCAAGGATTCATTAAAATAGCTCTAAGCTATAAGGCCTGATCCACAAATTATATTTTGTAAACAGCAAACATATATCAATGAAAGGATGTGCATTAGGGGTATGACTATTTAACTTTTTTTTTGTTTAATTCAATAAATGTGCATGGCTCTAAACCTCCTCAAAATTTCTGAGAAACCTTCGGCAGGTAGTCCATTAAAGTGGGCATCTGGTTTAAGGTTTTTAATTTCACTCTGTTTAAGTTTTTAAATTTCCATAATTAACAGGAGAAAATTTAACATCGGTAGAGCCGGAGCTCTAATACTCTTCACAAGTCTTCATTCAATTGGCAAAAAAGAAGTTGAGGCGATTGTTTTGAAGAATGCTATGCTCGAAATAAAGTAAGCCGTGCTAGTTCTTGAAAACGGGCGAGCTTCCTCTATATATAATGATATAAGATAGAAATCAATGCAAAGGATAGAAAATGTCTTCCATGCGGTGGGTTTTTGTCATACCAACCATGAATATTTTTTTTTTTATTATTTTTCTCGCATGTAAATTTGGTTCTAAAAAATGGTCACATGCCTAATATGCTTATTGTACTTCAAAATGTATATTTTAATGGTAGAGACTACGTACATCCATATATAATATAAATATAGATCATGTTCCTTCGTGAATCTACTGTGTGCTATGTAGAAACAAGTTTTTATTTAAAACTTTTATACTTCCTGTTTTTCTATATAAAACACCGCCCATTTTAAGATTTGTGTGTTCAGTGCATTACGTGAATTTTTGAATTAAATCCTGTATCAATGGTAAAAGTGTATATTTCATTTATGTAAATGTATGTAACATCCAAAATGGCGCGTGATGGGCCCCATAAGTATATTTATTCTCGGTTCGTATGTCCGTCTGTTTGTCTGTCTGCACATCAAGATTTTGGAGACTATAAGAGATAAAAACAAGAAAAAACGTTTACATCGGTGGTACCGAAGTTTAACACCATTCATTGAATTTAGAAGGTGTAAAAGAAAAAATATTCGTAAAATCTAACAACCTAAACGTGGAAAGTAAGTTTGTTGGAGCCTACCCTTGATAATTGTGCGAAGAGTCCGTCCATGTACATATGTTGAATTTCAAATTTATTTAGCCTGAAATGAAAAAGCTTAACATGAAAAAATCCAAAAGTCGGTGGTGGGTTTATATGGACACTGCCCCTAAAAACGGGAATCACATCTATTTCTTTCTATAGCGTTCGTCCATATATTATATTTTAAGTTGATGTTTACTGTAATAAGAAAGTTTTTATACAAAATTTAAAAATTGGGCGGTAAGTTTCTATGGAGGCTACCCCTGAAAGTGGGTCTGACACGCTCCTTGATATGTATGTGAAGCATACGTCCATAATAATCTATCATGTCAAATTTCACTTAGATATTAACTTCAATAAATACGTTTTCCAGTGAGGATCACACCCATTGAAATTTATGTGAAAAGTTCCTTCATAAGAAGCAGCCATGTCAATTTTTAACACCGGATATCTTAAAAATTTGTGGCCAAAAAATGCACAACAACATCTAAACAGATGGACATGGCTAGATCAACTCGTCTCGTCGAGCTGATGAAGAATATATGCCCCACAAAAGGGACGATGTACAAACCTTCCGCTTACTTTTGGGTAGTTGTGTTAAAAGCTTTAATTCTGAACGAATTTCAATGGAAAGAAAATTTATAACTATGGGCAAAAAATGGAAATATAAATTGCAATTTATTTATTTATTACTGGATCAATGAAACATCAACAGAACACTGTATAAAAACTCTATTATCTACATCCATATAACTAAGTATAAAAAACAGTTTGAATTACTAACAAAGCTAAAATATTGGACACAACGTTAACCGACAAAATTAACCGTTTTTCGTTATAGAAACCAATTAGCATAAAAGCAAAAATCCAGTTTAAATGTATAACGGCTCTTTATTTAGACAGCAAGTATGTACTAAAAAATACCGCCTTATTAAGCTTTTCAGTATTCGAGTTGCTGCAACAACAAAAACAAAAACAAAATAATAGCAAAACCGCTCGCTAAAAAATATTTAACTCAAAAAACAATGCGGCAGAGCGAAAACGTCTTTCGCAAAGTGCGGTTGCGCCACGGACGTTTAAACGAAGAAGTATGCAAATCATCAATTATTATACGCGAAAATACTGAAGAACATTTTGGCTAACGAATTTAAATTCAAAGCACATAAAGTCGTCAATGAAGCTTACCCCGTAATACAGAATACAATTTATTACAAGTGTTTCTCGGCCAAAAACCGAAAAATAAGTGTGACAAATACTAAGTGCAATTGAAATTTAAATAAAAAAAAGAAGAAACTTCTGCAAGTCGAGTTTAGCCTCATAATCCTAATGTGTTGCAAGACCAATTAGATCCCACGCAGTAACTCGTCGACTAGGAAAAACCCAGTTCCGATTTCTTGTCCGTTGACTGACAGTGCCGGGTCAATCTAACGGTATCCGTCACAAAAAAGAAATAAAAAGAAATTCAAAAAAAGGTACGTTGTGAACGCCCGAATCGTTGGATTGTTAAATCGATCGATCGATCGAGTGAAATTATGTTTATGCGCAGCGTTGGTTTGTTGCTTTTATTTCTCACCAATTCTACTTTAAATATCATTAGCATTTTTCGTTATTGTCGAATATTTCTTTCTGTATCTACTTCTGGTTGTAGTTTTACACACATACTCGTATTATGGTTTTATTGATGATATGCTGTTTGCCTGCAATAACAACCACGATCGTTTACTCAGACGTAATGATCTGTCCATTGGTCACAACACATCAATTTAACATTCAATTAGTATTGTGTTTTCTTTGATGTTTCTACATTTGATAATTAGCTTGATTGTCTGGTGTTTGGAGGCCAACACCGATGATGATCCTTAGAAAAAAAGAAAAAAAAAATTACTAATAAAAGTTTAAAGTGCACAAGAAGCAGCTTTTTAAGCGACCCGGTGCACACACACATACACATGTGTATGTAATTTGTGCGCGAAATAAATATAAAAGCAGGCAACATAAGCCCAAAAAAGCGGTTCTGCCAGTTTGAGATACATTCATGCGCTCGCTATCTTGTCTGCTGCTTTCTTTCCTTTGCAGCTTGATTTGAACTTGGACATTGTGCAGTGGCGTAGTGAGTGCTGGGGATTAAAGTTGCATTTTCATACTTTCTAATTTTTTACTTTCAATTTGTAGCGTATAGAAACCGACATCTGAGATTATAGAAAAGAAACTAGATAAATTATGGATTTACGGTAATTACACTTCTTTTTATCGTCTATAGCAGCGGTTCTCAAACTTTTTTTTTTTTGGTGGCGGAACCCTTTTGGAAAGCGAAATACTTGGGGGAACCCTACAATAAAACAAAAATGTATTTATGCATTAATAAGCATAATACGAGTATATACAATGTAAGGTAACAGTTACTTATTCAAAAAAATCTAATGGGAGATATGAAACTGTTTTTTATTTTTCATTTCCCGGAGCCCTAGGGTTCCGCGGAGCACCACTTTGAGTATAGCTGGTAAACCCAATGGAAACGGCTGATAAGTAATTCAAATTTGTCATATACCACTGTTTGCCTGCCAACTTCTTTTGCAGACTTATGCAAGCTATGCACACTCTTAAGCAATCTTTAAAATAAAAAAAAATCGCTCACTTTTCCAGTGAGCCCGTTGTCCTTTTCATATGTACCAAATCTCACCCATCTGCCTCAAATAGTTCCTGAGATACGCGTTTTCCCTTAATTCGTGAACAAAAAAAATGTATTACAAAACAAAATAAGAATTACGCATATCTATCGTTCGAATCGTGAGTTATGGTTTATACAAAAAGTTTTTTCTTGCGCTAAAAACTTCTTCGGACTATTACGAACATTTAACCGACACGAAATCAATTTTATATACGAGAATATATTGTCTAGCAGATAGACCAGAGTAGATTTTCCCATACATAAATAAAATTTGAAGATATTCGAATAAAAATAAGTGCAAAATATAATTATTACCACCGTTTTTCCCTTGGGGTTTTCCAAAATCGGCTAAACATATGTTCAATAATATGTTTTTTTATAGTATACAAATAGAGTTTGAAAGTGGTTAGATGAAAAAAATCAGCATGTAACCTTTCCACCTTCCTAGTTCCTAGTTCCATAGTTCCTGAGATCTGTTGTCTCATACATCCAGACGGATATTCAGACGGGCAGACGGGCAGACGGGCACAGCTAAATCGACTTAGTTTCCGATACTGATCAAGAATATAAATACTTTATGGGGTCTACCACGCCTCCTTCTGCCTGCAACATACATGTGCACAAACTTATTATACCCTTGTCCCTTTGTGTGCAGTTCTCGATCATACGCTGAATACTCATAAAAATATTTTTGAGTCATTCTCAAACATACACTAATTTTACTCAGCCGCCATTTAGATCGATCCAAATAATAAATCCTCAAACAGTGCGTCGTCTGAGTCAGAATGTTGATTTTGTTATTGTTATTGATTTTGAGTTTTTATTACATTTGAGTCGTAGAATGAATCAGTAATGATGCGTTGTGATTGAAGTTGCGTACACCGTTGCATGATACATTGTTAGTTATTCATATGAATAGTACGAGTATCTATTACTTCAATATGTAGAAAACTTTGAACTGCAATCACTTTGATATCACGCATGAAAATATGTATTATTTTCTCAAATTTAATAATGAAAAAACACAAAATAGCAACAGCAAATTTTGTGTTGGGCTGCTATGTATTTAGTCATCTCTTTATCATGCCCCATTTCGACGTCCATGTCAAGATCATTACTGTTGTATATCGAAAATCTGGTTTATTTATTTGATACTCTGTTGGCTTTTTGGTGCGGTGCTGTGCGGTGCGGTGCGATGCTCGTTGCTGTTTGCTCCTTTCGCAAGCTTTCATATGTGGGCAATGTCAAAGAAACAAACTAAAAATTTGTCATATCTTTCTCGCTTTATCTTAAAGATTTTGTATTTGAAACACGCTTTCTTTGTATCTGTGTATGGTCTCTCATACGTTGCGTTTAAATTGAGTATAAAACCTGAATGTCCTACTTATATTTTTTTCTTTTTTTGCATATACCCTACGTTGTGTTTTTTTAACAAAGGATACTAGCGTTTGTCGCCTATACGACAATTTCTATTAAATATCTGCATTAAAAACCGCCTCAACTTTCCACACACACCATCCCGTTAGAGTGTAAAGTGCACTTGCTGGTCAAACAATCCGGGTCAACTTGTGTTTGTCTAACTTGTTTCGTTTTGGTTTTTTTTTTATTATATTTTTATATTGTTGCAAATGAATTAATGTTTGCCAACTTTTACAACAGGAACAAATAAAATCGTGTGTGTCTGTCAGCTAGACAGTTCGCCTGTCTGTCTGTATGTCCATCCATCCATCCATCCATCCATCAATCCATCCATCCGCTCAATTGCCGGTCAGTCGGTCAATGTGCTGGTGTGTGAGTGTATCTATATACGACTATCTTTGTAGCTGTCTGTAGAAGCAACATTCATTTTGTGATTTCACATTAACACCACCATAAGCTGCTCTTGCCTGTTTGCCCACATGTTATTAAAATATCACATAAAAAAATCCGTTTTCGTTGAAGTTTTCTCCTAAGCGATTATATTTCAAGTTAAATGAACGGAAGCAGTTATAAAGGGCAAACGTGTCTTTATCCATTGTTTATAACACCCTTCACATATAGAGCTAAAAGTGTATTATAAGTTTGTTGAAAAGTATAAAATGCATTTAGAAACACGCGTTTAGACATCTACAAAGTATCTGTTTACATATATTTTATTGAACTAGCCATGACTGTTGACTCTTATATTTTAGTTTTTAAAATGTCGTTGTAATGTATATGGCTTATTTTGTTGTTGTGTTTGTTGTTGGTGAAAAGCTTTTTTGTATTATTCTAGCTATGGCATACAGTATTTAAGTGCATATTTATCTTATATCCAAAATCCACAATTAGGCCCCTTATCTATAATTAAGATAGTAGATTTTATATGAACACCTTTTTTCTTGAAAAGAAAAAGTTAAAAAGTTAATTTCGTTAGAAATAAAGTTGTAATACTTTTTACACATTTCTAAAAACTGGTGTTTGCCCTGTGGTTGAAATTCAACCATTGTAGCGACAATACAAAATATTTCAGGGTCATTTGATAATGCTGAGATCGTTAAGTATGACCAACATGTTTCGCTAACATGTTGGCTAGTCCGTCTGTTGCTTATTTCAAATTGAGATAACTGAGAGAGGGAGAGATTGACCGAGGGCGTTACCTGGTTTTTACCTACCTTACTTTCGTTCGTACTCCTCTCCACAACGTGTTCATTAGAAATATATTGGGTTTAAATGGGTTAAAAGGGTATATATAGATAACATTCCGTGTTTCAAGTGGTCAGCTCAACAAATTGTAAAGTTTTACTTCCAAAACCCACAAAGTATGTACTGTTTTTGTATGGTGTCTAACCATAAAACTGAGAAGAATACGCACATTAATATCCTCTATAAGAAGCCACCATATCGAATTTCAAGTTGATATTGGGTGTTAAATTTGTTTGACATATAAAAAATCTTAAGATGAGTGGTGGCCAGTATAATAAAAGTCACACGTTTATGCATCCTAATGTTAAACATAGGTCCATTTATGCATACGTCGTGCATTTTAAGTTAATATTGACTATAATAGAAAAGTTTTCAGTGCAAATCGATTCGTCTTGTCGAGCTAAAAGAAAGTATGAAAAGTATAAAAACAAAAAAAGGTAAAGTGCCCGGCTATATTATACACCGCACAGCGATAAGGAGTATGTGGGTTAAAAGGATTATAATTAAATTTAGTTTTCTAAAGGAAAACTTTTTTTCTGCAACTTCTTTACGAGAATTACTTTCTTTTTAAAGTATTACTTTATGGGCACTAAGATTTCTCTTTCACTGTGTTATATACATTTTGACACTCGAATTTTTTCAGTTAATTGCTCTTCATATTCTTCAATATCCATAAATTTTTGTTTGATTTGCATAAATTGTATATAAATTATATTGTAATTATATAAATTGTATAATGTTTATGGGGATCGGAATTACGGGGGATGAAAGTACAAAAATAGTTTCTCAGCCACTTTTAAAAGTTTCTCAATTTCATTTGCTCCTTTTAATTTCAACGGACAATTTCTCGAGATTACATAGTTACCGAACTTTCTCTTCAATAGATCAATCAGCTGTGTGGCACCATCTTGTTGGAATCACATATGGTCATAGATAGTCTTCCAACATGGTGCGATTGCGAACTCCATTCACCATAACATGGCCATCATTTTTATCATTGAAAAAATATGGTCCAATAACACCTGTGGCATGAAATCCACACCACACGATCAATTTTTGTAGATGCAATGGAGTCTCTTGAAGCACATGGATCTGTTGCTGTCCATTAACGCATATTTTCCTTATTGACTAAGCCAAAACGTTGCACGTTCATCATGATAACAATGTAAACATTGAATGATGTTTTGACATTGACAGATTCTGAAAAAAATTGAAGGGTGCCTTAGTATAAAATAAAAATATATTATGTACTCAATTGAATAAAACTCTTTACTAGTATGTAAAAAGGTATATGAGAAACCAGCTCTCGAAATGAGACCCACATTTGTAAATTAAATTGTAATGTAAATTGTAATAAATACTTTTATTTTCATTATTACTTGCTATCGGTTTTACCGAAACTATAGTTATCTCTTGTTTCATGTTTCTTTTTCAGCTTATTGCAAAATTGAGAAAACATTAAAAACCGATCATTTCGAAGGCGTTGTGAAAAATACATATTTAAGTTTTTAGACAAACATGATGACCTATTTACTTTAGTTTATACATTGAATTGAAAATAGTGTTGAAGTGAACAATGTGCACAATTCAAAAATGCAATGCAATCGATGACAATAATACAAACAAAAATTATCACGATTCAGCCTTGTATGGAAACGCCAATGTTCCTATATATGTTTGCAGTCGTCAGTCATATAGTAGGTACCGAAAAAAAAAAAATACGTCAATGACTTTCGTTCAACTGTATAAACAAAAATACACCTATGAAGTATACAAATATTTATAAGAAAATAAACTTAAATTGTTATTGTATTTTGAAGATTAACAAAAGCAAATCGAAAAGAAGTCAGTCAAAAAGAGTTGTTACTCAATGTCAACGAAGTCGCTCAAACGTTGCAATTGGATTTAATACTTACAATAGCAGTTATAAGCAGTCTAAGCACGAAAATACAATAACTCCAAAAATATAACAAGTTAATACTATGTTTTTTTTTTTATTACTTCGAACAAAGAAAACTAGACTCACTTTAACAAAATCACCCAGCATAAAGAAACAAAGAAGTTATTACGAAAAAGCATAAAAAACACGTGACCGCATCTAACTTCAAAGACAAGTCTTTAACTCATTTTCTCTACACATGACTCCACTAAACACATCTAACTAAGCTTACTTTGTGGTGTGCTTGTTTGCTTGTGACCCAGAGCAACCGTTAACCCTTTCAAAACGTGATATAACTATAGATATGGATAGAAGCGAAAAAGTTTTTAAAATACGAAAAAAAAAACAAAATTAAAACAGAAGAACCATCTAAGTTTGTTTGTGGTTGCGCTTTGTTCTCTGCACTATTTTAACTATTTATATTTATATTTCAAACAAATACTATTATCAGCTGTCTTTCATAAATTTGTGTTATATTTGTCAATAGATAATGGAACTTGATTATATGTCTTTATTATGGCAGTAAGGTTTGTTACCTCTGTTATCATTTTCATAATTTTGTTTGTTATCATGGAATTATATGGGTTCTTTTCAGGAAATATTTGCTTTTATAGTATGTATAATATAGTATTACAGTGCATAGTATTAGTTAAATGTAACGATTTTGCTCCAGCTAAGAATATTTTAATCTATATATATAAAAATGGAAGTATGTACATATGTATGTTCCCAATAGACTCCGAAACCGCTAACCGATTTTGATCAAATTTTGTGGCAATATTCAAAATAGGCCCGTGGGTGATCCTGTGAAGTTTCGTGGATTTTATTTTAGATTTTTCTAATTTTAATAGAAATTGAGGTAGAGTAAAAGAGCATGTGGATGGTGGTGAAGGTGGAAGGAGTGGCAGGGGAAAGGGGATGGCCGTTTACAACGTCGCGGGGAACTACTAGTAAATTATATAAAAGCGACGTAGTGAATTGACAAAGTAGGAAGAACCTTGGGCTATAAGACAGAACAAGCAGCGGTTAGGTTCCTAAAGCAACAAAAGATTTCAAATCTGCAATGGATTTAAGCAGATTATTTTGAGCATAATATCAAATTTTCTGCCTGCATATTGCAAACTTATAAGAAACTTGTAAAAAATTAGAAACGTAGTTAAAGCACCTATATATTGTATTAAGAAGTTATATAAACTTCGGAACATATATAAAAGAATGTCTCAGGCAGGCTTAAATATTTGCGTAACTACCAAGCAACAGGGAGAGCGATGCAAAACTGAACCCAAGGAAACTCGTCGATTTCTTTAGAGCAGCAGAACTGCATGAAATGTTATAGGTAGAGACTATAGTCATACAGTTTTAGAAGTCCGATAGTAGTTAAATGCTATCGTATTTTGAGCAAGTTGGCAATAGTCACAAATTCTTTCACTCTGCTGCAAAAGATGTTCTGTTAATAGATATTTTTTTTAAAATACAAGAAAAGTTAATCAAACGAAGTGAGTCGAATGCAAAAAAATGTTTAATGTATTTAAATTAAAACCAGAACGAACGCTGCTGTTAGTTCAAATTCAAGATAACTTGTACCTTGTTTAACACTCCTTATAAATATAATCCATAGATAAGTATGGGGTTATAATATATTCTTTAGTGGTCCGAATTGGATGTGTGCAGGATGTTTTATTAGAATTGACCAAAAATTATAATTTATTAAAAATAAAAACAAACAATGTTCGTACAAAAACTTTAAAGTGGAGGACAGGTTTATATTCGGGCTACCTCTTATATCTGGTAATATCTGGAAATAACTATTAGAACTAAAGTAAGATACACCAAGAGGGAAAACGGAAGTTTAAGTCTCTATCTTGAAGTCAAGATCTTGTCGTTAAAACATACGGGCGCACAGACGGAGATATCAATATGGACTTGTCTTCAGTTGCTGGTATGGTAGCACCTTAAGCGATCTTATCGGTTAAATATAAATCACGTGCTTTGTGCTTATTATACACATCAATTTATAAATATATATATAGAGTACCTCTACAATATTGAAGTAATGTATGCACGTTTGTACGTATTCATTTTTATCCCAAACGATTTAAATTAAATATGGAACACAGACTACACCTAAATATATACTTACGATAGTAAAGTTATTTACTCACTGGGGCTACCCCAAAAAGTGGGTGGTACACGTGTATGAAGCGATGTAGTAGATGAGTAAGATGCCACCATATAGAATTTCAAGTTGATATTGACGTTTTCCATACAAATGCATAAAAGTGAACTTTTGGTTTATATGGGATTACCTCAAAAAGTGGGCGGGACACGCCCATTTGTATATGTATATGAAGCGGTTGTCCATTGAAATCCACAAAATCAAATTTCAAGCTAATAATGATCTAAATGAAGGATTTTTTCATAAAAAAACACAAAATTGCACAAAATTTCCTTTTGTCTCTATACATTTTTCGTTTAACTTGCTCAGCAACTGCTCACATCGGACAAACCATTATTTTGCGCCAATGTTGCTTGCGAAGCTAAAGTCAAACTCTGATCCCAATATACTATTTATCCTCTTGCCCAAAAAACATTGTTGCTAAGAGTCATTTTAGCTAGTTTGTGCGGTGATCTTTACGAACTGTAATTGAATAGCACTTTGTGAATACATATATTGCAAGTAAGTCCGAGTATATGTAATGTAATCTTGAGTTCCTATATCTAAACTGAGTGCATTGTTTGGAATAATACCAGGCAGTTTTAAAATTATTTTCAAGTAGAAACATTGCAAACTTCTGCGGTCCATGCATAACCCCAAACTTGTGCTGCGTGCGATTGGTGCAAACTGACTTAAACAAGTTCCATTTAGCTGTTATTGATACATTTTTATTTAGAAAGTTATTCCATGTAGCATTTGTGCTATTTTTGGATAAAGTGTTTCTTTCAACTACATGTTTTTTAAATGATCCTTTTGCTGTGAATATTGTCCCTAAGTAACAATATTCATTTGTGAATTCAATCAGATTTCCATTGTAGTATGTCCACCTATCTTGCGCTGATATGCGTTCACCCTTTCGGAATACCATAATTTGTGATTTATTAAGATTAACTTCCATATTCCAACGTGTGCAATATTTTTCTAACCTGTAAATCATATTTTGTAATATTTACATAAAGCCCACCACCCAGTTCAGTGTGTAGATCGTTCAACTACAATATGGGTATCGAAATATTCCGATACTTCATTTCCATTCCATACTGCTGCTCTCTTTGTTCGACAAATATTAGATTTAGCATTTTGAACGACAAACCCATTTTATGCAATTTATAAATTAATTGATTTCACGGAACTTTATCAAATGCGACTCGGAAGTCGATGACTTTTTTTCTATTTTATAATTACAAGTGTTCGCTAAGTTGAAAATATTGTGAACTATTGAATATTGCTTCCTAAAGCCCGTCTGGTATTCATTTAGAATATGGTTGGCTTCTGCCCACAAAGCTATTCTTTCATTTAGCAGACCAGAGAATTTATAAGGAGCTATACCCATGTAATTGCTAGTTCGTTTGGGGTCAACTTTTTTATATATGGTATATAAAAAAGTTACTTCTAATGCAAATGGTGAAGCAAATTTAATAAATTCGTTGGTAATTCCGTCTGTTCCACGCTATTTATTTATTTTTGCATTTTGTACACAATAGTATATATTCAATTTCTCTATCCAGATTGGTACTGCTATTTAGTCTTACAGCATATAGTATGTTCGGTAATATTTGATTTGGATTTAGCAATTCGTCAAAATAGATTCCGAATTGGCAGGCGGATATATTTGGAATACTTTGTTTTTTCGTTCCCACTTATTTCCTTTGCCGGCGCCCACTTTTGTTTACGATTTCCTTTTTTATAGCCAGTATTGTCCGGGTAAACTTTATCCGGGTAAACTCTATCACATCATTTTCTACTAAATTACAAAATTCACTTGAAAGTAGAATATAACCTTCAGCATATGTGTTCAAACATTCATCACCAATTTGCAATAGCGTCGCTGCGTAAAATGATTGTTTGATATTGTTCTTCATGATAAAATCGAAGTAAGCATAAAAGAACATCATCATCTTCATCTTCGCTTTGATTTGGTTCTGTTGCATTGAAGCATTCTAATAAAGGCTTCAAACATTTACATTTGCCTCCAGCTGATTCCAAGCAAGCATTAAAAATGGTACAGCATTTTTTAAAGTTAAAGATTTTAAAAACTGAGTGATGTCATCCCTCCCAACAGCTAGTAACAACAGATGCTTTTTGTAGTACAGCTTAGTTATGCGAATCACATTTTGATCCATAGGCTGAATCAAGGGCGTGACATTTGGTGGCATATATATCACGAATATAGAGCCATAAGCAGTTTTAGGCTCATTTTGAGGAGGATGACATGGTGCGTTGTCAAGCAATTCAAATGGTTTGTAAACCACTCTGTTGCAAAAAACCATTCCATGTCTATGTCTGCAGTCATCCATGCACTCTTAGAGTTCCTGTAGTCTACCGGGATGTCATACGACTTAAAAGAACGCGGCTTCTTTGCACGGTTTGACTTTATGCTGATCAATTGCGTTAGTGCAGGCAAGAAAAGACATTCTGGCTTTTTCCGCTTTTGTCCCCGGAGCGGTTTTTTCAGCTTGGCTGACATAAGTTCTTTCAGGAAGCATCTTCCAGAACAAACCTGTCTCGTCTGCGTTGTAAATTTGATCCTTGCAAAGCTTCAACGCGTAAATAATATTGCTGAGTTTATGCTTAAACAGTTCAACTGATTGGGTATCGGATGACAGTTTTTCGCCGGACACTTTTAACAGTCGAACTCCAAAGCGAGATTTAAATCCAGATAGCCATCCGGAGCTGGCATGAAAATTACCTTCTGTTTCCTTAATACTGGCGTGCAACTTTTTTTGCTTTTTCCTTCAGCATTTCCCCACTGACTGGACAGTTTTTTTTTTGCGTTGCTCCACAAACCATTTGTATAATGCTTTCTCCATGCGGGGATACTCACCTTCTCGAAGAGTCTTTCTCTTAGATGCTCCACTTGTCTGGTGAGAGATTATGTTGTTTCCTTTTGTTTATACCCGAAATTGTTTATTAAAAGATGAAATGCTAACTCCTTTTCCAATTTTTTCAACAATTTCCAACTTTTCCTCTAACGAAAGGAATTTTCGCGAATACATGATGCGAATACATGATCCCACTAAGAACCCACTTTCAACCACAATCGGTTTGCACTCGACAAAAAACATAACCACTATGGTCAAGAAACAGCTGATTTTGTAACAATTAACAGCAAAAATACAAATTAGGGGAATACTCTCTATCATTTTTGATTCCTTCTTGTGTTTTTTGTTGCTTTTTGATCGAAATTGCTTTCAAAATTTTGTTCACTATTTAGAGATTTTCGATTGTTCACTATTTAGCGTACTCTATGTAAAAATTTGGGTGTTCACTATATCGAGGTTTTCACTATATAGGGTGTTCACTAAGGCTTTAACCATCTAAACACATAAAGCGCCTGTTATAATCTGCAAGAAGTTTATTAAGTTACAGAATCATGAAAAGCGATCATAAACATGGTTTTACTCTATGATTTATTAATTTTATAAGTGCAATCAACAGTTTCACCTAGCAAGAGGCTGGTTATTGCAAGCTTAGCGAAAGAGATTTATGTGTCACCTACAGATTTGACTTGTATGCGAATTGGGATGAAAGAGATTTCTGTGACACACCGGTGTAGGTTTGAAAATTTTGTTTATTAAGCTAAATAAAATCTCTATACAAATTTTTAAATCCGGTCAACGCCGAGTAATGTGTATAGATACAACGAACCCTTTATTCACCAGAATTCATTGAGTGAACAGTTTTTCATATCGATAAGATAATATACAAGAAGTACCGATATATATTTCTGCACATACTCGTACATACATTAAATAAAATACATAATGTCTAATATTATATACTGTTAGTCGTGTGTGTGTTTGTGTGCGTGTGTGTATAATACAAATACAAACCAAAATTCCCCATTAGTTTGCAATTTTTTATACCTGGCTACTTTGTAATTCTTTGAAAGCCGTACCCAGTTCTGTTGTCTCATTTCAGCGATTTGGAGTTCATTACTAGAACGAAAGTGGTACGAGTCGGTGGATTACCTAAGCTGAATAAAAACATAAATAATTCGAGAAAATTTTTTTGCCGACTAAGTTTTTTGGACAAGTGGTTTTTCGGTTCTAGTTTTCAAATTACAATTTTGCTGATAAAGGTAAATCGAGCTTTGTTTTTTTTTTTTAACGAGTTTTAGTTTAATTAACGCGATTTAATTTCATTCAACCATTTAACGCTAAAGACGGCGATGAAAAACAAAAACATTTTACTGCTGTGCAGTGAGCAATTGAAATAAGTAATTATAATAATACAAAAAAAAAAAAAAATCAAAAACCAAATCTTTAGCTTTGACGATTTATGCGTCAGTCTTTCGAGTTTGTGACTCACAATGCGATATTTGTTGATCTTGACGCTCCAGACCGCATACATATTTCAATAAATGAATGTGCGTCTGTAACTCTGTCTTTCTTGCTTTCAAAGTTAAATAAATTCATAAAAAAAAAAACAAGAAAAAAATGTTAATTTCAGTGGAACTGATGCTTTAATACTCTTTCACACTTGCACTTTTTGTTGGGGGTTTTTTGCTGCAGTTTTTAAACCTTTGAAGGCATGCTTAGATTTAATAGCGTTTAATACATTAAATTTTATTCGTATAAAGACTATATGTATTTGGCATGAAATTCGCTTTTTTGACGGTTGTAGAGTTGGGATAGAGTGTTGTGGATAATTTTGTTGCGCATGAAATTATTAGAAATAATTAAATAAAAAATTTAAAGAAATTTTGCATCGAGCGGAGGTTGAACCCAAGTCTTCTGGAATGTTGGGCCGCACGCTAGGTAGGACTCGAATATTTACTGATATACCTAGGTGTGCAATTTATACAATATCAGCTATTATCCAATAAGACTTACCTTTCATACTATGAGTTTGACCAGTTCAATTATTATTTGAAAAATATTTACTTTAGTACAAACGTGTTCGATACAAGAAACTAAATACAACATTTTTTTATGGCAGATATACCTTCTATTTAAGAAATCGCGTTCATTTTGGAATTTGTGTTGCTTCTGGTTATAAAAAGTATTAAACCAATATTTCAGAGGGAATAGGGGAACGGCAGCGCACAGACAGACAGACGAACATGACATAGCTAGATCGACTCCTCTTGTCATACTGATCATGAGTATTTATATACTTTATGGTATTTCTGTTGCTTCTTTTATAGCATTGCAAACATTGTGACTATATTATAATGTTACTCACACTCTGTGTGAAGCGTATAAAAATTCAATTCAAAAGCAAACTTGCTCTATTGATACACACACAAAATGCTTTGAGCATTTGCTCGGAGTTCTTTATAGTTGCTTATTTTTTATATATATATTTTTTTTATCGCATTCGCATGACAAATCGGAGCAGTTCGAGAGCTCCAACACGTTTACACATGTACTTGCCTTTGAGGCAAAAAAAAAAAAATATGAATTGTTTAAATAATAAAAGAATGAAATCATTACACTTTTTTTTTTTTTTTTAAATTTTATTTATTTTTTTTTCATAATTTATTAAACACTTATTCATTCATTGATCGATCGATTTTGTTTGGTTTCTACTGTGTTCTGCCGCCCCATTGAAGTAAATGATAGAGCGGCACTCTGCCGGCATGCAAAGTTGATGCCGAATTAGCAGCTAATGATTTAGACTCACCAAATGCCTTCTGATTTGTCAGAAATCGACCATGAAAACCGGCAAATGCGGGATTAAATGCTGGATCGTTTTGAAAAAATTCTGGAGCTTGCAGAGCATCTGATTGTGAAAATTCTTCGCCGAGCTGTGCATCGTTGCCGTCTGTTGAGCGATAGTATGGATAGTATGGATAACCTGAATAGCCTGGATAGCCAGGATAACCACCAGGATAGCCTGGATAGCCACTCGGATAGCCAGGATAGCCAGCAGGATAGCCAGCAGGATAGCCACCAGGGTAGCTACCAGGGTAGCCACCTGGGTAGCCAGGATATCCACCAGGATATGTCGGATAACCACCCGGATATGGCGGTCGCGGTCGGTGCGGATAATGTGGCGGTCGCGGATACGGATACGGATATGGATACGGGTACTGATTATGTCGCGGTTGATCATCTTTAATTGGATACGGATAGTAGACAGTTTGGCCTGGTTTTGCTGTAGTTTGCGGTGATGTAACAACAAGTTTAACGCCGCTACCTTTTCCAATGCTTTTGAATAGATTTTCTTCAATGCCTCGTCCACTTGTTATATCAGTGCTCTCATGCGCCACAGCTGCAACATTTATATCCTGTAATTGTGTCTGCTGCACTGACTGTTGTTGCTGTTGTTGTTGTCCATGCCCGACACTGGTCTGTACAGTAGAAGATTTCTCCTGATAAGGATAAGCGTTGCTGTGCGTTGTAAGCACTAAAAAAATATAAAGTAAAATAATTTTTTTTTTTTTATTAGAGAGAAAACTTTTAATATTGATTCTATTATTGAAAACGTACACAGCACCGCTGCAATAACTCCATGCCACTGCATCTTCTTCGGGAATAAAATTTTCATACCGCATGCAGTCACTTTTATACTCCAACGTGTGTGCATTTCGGAAAACTGTTACAAGATTATATATATGTATACCTCCAAATTCTACTGTCCATCATGTCAGCTTATCTCGATTTTATGTTAATGGTTTTCTCATTAGAATTTTTGATGATTTTTCCCGTTGATGTTAATGTACTTAATTCAGTTTATGAGCTCTGACGCGGCAGCATCATCATCATCATCTTGCATCTAGTTTTGTTATTCATTTAACAATTTCAATTGGGTTCTACCTGCAACATTTAAAGCTACTCATCTCCATTCACAAGAAATGGTTTTTTTTTTAGCTAAACCTTTGTCAATTAGTTTGATTTTGATATTTAACCAAAGCAAAGTATCTCATTTGCATAAACCTGTTCTATTCTGGTATCTGATGTCGTATAAACTTGAAGCAAAACATAAACTAACAATTTTATAGACTTATGTTTCGATTTGTTTCATTGTAAATAAACCTGTCCTAAATGTTCTTTAACAGTTAGAAAGAAATGAAAAACAAAAATGATAAGTTATAGAATAAAGAATTTATTAAAGTTTCCATTGAAACGCATTTCCAATGGAAAATTTGGAAGCTCATCGCAAAAGTGGACAGTTAAAGCTTAAAATTACCGCTGCATATTTTTAGGCTGCAATTAGAATTAAATACTATAAAAGTACTGATAAGATAGAACTTCGAAATCCAAATTTACGACGATAGTTTTAGTAACTAGTCTAAATACAGCTTTTTATCATATTTTAAATGCACGCAGAGCCGTAGAGCGTAAATCCGGGTACAGAAAAGTTTCTCTTTTGAAATAGGATACTTTATTTTCATTTGTTCTTTGTCTTTTGACTTATGATGAGACATACTCTAATGACGTAGCAATTCGTGCTTATAATGCCGATTTAGCTGCAACTTGGTCAGCTAACTTTTAAGATTTTGAATTGCAGTATCGATACTGATGTCTCTGGCTTGAAGGATGATAATTCTCTTGAAAGTTACATGTATTTCAAAACACCGTTCACTCTGTTCTAGTTTCTGCAGTCAACGTGATTTTGTTCAAGACTTTCTGGGTATTTAAAAAGGCCCGGTCCGGTGTATTTTACCCCCTTTGCCGGTTCCTGTGTACTTACTTACTTACTTACTTAGGTGGATCTACAACCTTCTTCAGGTCATCATAGACCTGATATTGCCATCTTAAGCTCGGACGTCCTCTCTAATGCCGTCCACCAATGAAGTTCAGGTGTCCGTCGTAAACCTTTAGTGCTGGAGCTTCGGGGTTAATCTGGACGAGGTGACCAACCCAGTGCAGCCGCTGGAATTTAATGCGCTGGACTATGTCAACCTCATCATACAGCTCATACAACTCATACAGCTCATACAGCTCATGGTTCATACGGGTCCTAAACTCGACGCCAACTCTAAGGGGACCAAAAATCCTACGAAGAATCTTTCTCTCGAACACTCCTAAAGACAATGTATCCGTTGATGTCAGTGTCCATGCTTCTGCGCCAAACAGCAGGACCGGGATTATCAGTGTCTTATAGATTTTTATCTTCGTAGTTCGACAGAGGGCTCTACATCTTATTTGCTTGCTGAGCCCAAAGTAGCAGCGATTAGCAAGCGTGATTCTTCGTTTGATCTCTCGGCTAACGTTGTTGTCGCTGGTAATTTGTGTTCCCAGATAGACGAAGTTTTCTACAACGTTGAAGTTGAAATTCTCCATACTCACAGACCGTCCAAGACGTGCTGATGGTCTGCAAGTGGACACCAAGTACTTCGTCTTGTCCTCGTTCACCGCTAGGTCCATAAGACGTGACTGTTTCTCAATCTCCGAGAATGCCCTGCTTACCCTGCTTGGCGTAGGATGTACTCCATCAGGAGATTAAAAAATTCGCACGATAAAGCATCACCCTGCCTGAAACCTCTCTTGGTATCAATGGGTTCGGAGAGGTTCTTTCCTACTCTAACGACGCTTTGGGTGTGTGATAGCGTCATCATGCAAAGCCGAACGATCTTTGCTGGGATACCACGTTCAGATAGGGCGTTGAAGAACTTTTTTCTTATCGGCGTGTCGAAAGCGGCCTTATAATTGACAAACAGGTGGTGTCTGTCTTTATTGTACTCGTGGGTCTTTTCCAGGCCTATCAGTGCATTCGTGTATGGTTCACGCGGGACAGAATTTTGTATCCTATTGAAAGGAGACCTATTCCCCGGTAGTTCGCGCAGACAGCGGGGTTTCCTTTCTTGAAGATAGGACATTCCTGTATGCATGCATTAAAAACATACCGGAAAGTGCCATTTGTTTATCATTAACCTACTGCTTAATAAAACTTAGTCATCATTGTGCGCTTTGCTGATTCTAATAAGCTTCACATTTACATACTCACTCTACTCATTCGCTCGTGGCATCATAGAACAAAGTTCTGCGAAATAAATTAATCTGACTGCGCAAACATTTGTAATGTATGTATGTTTGAAGACTACATTATTTGTACATTGATATGTTGGAATGAGCACGAAACTGTTTTTGGTAAACAAATCCACATTGAACAAAGAAGATATGCAACTAAAGAATGCATTCATTTCGGTAAAACCGACAGATTCATATGCTTCACAAGCATCCATTAAGATGGATTCTGGAATCCTTCCTGACTTGTTCCTAAATGGCACAGAGAAAAATTTCAACTGTAAATATGCCAACTGGCCTTGGTGATTTGTAAGATTGTTGATTGTCCATTCAACCCAATACGTATGTTCTACCTACAAGTATGTTCTATATGACCCAATACGGACGCACAAAGAAAGAAAGAATTTTACAAATTTCACAAAATTTAGTTTAATTGCATTTTTTTTTTTTTGAAACATTGATCTCCATATACTATATTTACGCACTAGAAGTATAACTCCTGTACAAAAACACTTTGTATATATTTTGTTGTATCGAACATGTGTGAACTAAAGCAATTGTTTTAAAATTATTAATTGTTTTGAAATTGTTCTATTGCTTATAAAAGGTGAATCCTATTGTGCAGTTATATCAGTAAATATTTAAGGCATTCATAGTTCAACTGTCTAGTGTGCTGCCTAATATTCCAGACGAACTAGGTTCAAACCCCACTCGATCCAAAATTACATTAAATTAAAATAAATTAATTTTATACAATAATTAAACATTGCTAAGTCTAAGCATTCCAAACTTCAAAACTGAAGTAAACTCCAGCATCTCCGAGCAAAAAGCAATTTTTGTTTATTAACGTGTCCATTGAGCCAGCAATGTGCCTCATCACTGAACAACATTTGGCGCGAAAAATGCGGATCTTCATTAAGCTGTTGGAGAGTCCATTAAGCTGTTAAAGCGTAAATTCAAGCCTGGCGGTTTCAATTCTTGAATGAGTTGGATTTTGTAAGCCTGTATACGAGAGGCTAAGATGCTGCGCACGGCGTAGAATCGATTGATCATGATTTTCAGCCACACTCTGCGCTGCAGGCGCAATATTCTCCACACTACGGGCAGGATGTAGTCTATTCGGTCGCGTATCATCCAATAACGTACACTGAGTCTTAAATTGGCGGATGGTATTGGCAATAGTATGCTCGGAAGATTGTAATGAAAAATGCAAGAAAAATCTGTTTCAACCGTACCTTGGTCTCTGGTATGTGATGATGCATCCATGCTTCATACACGATTACCAAGTGATGCAAAAACTCATCTTTACATATTTTATAAAATTTAATATGCATCAAAGTTTGAAGATTTTAGCCTGAGTAATTCAATAAAAGAAAAGTCTAGTATAATAAGTCATCTTGGCAATATTATTTGCTTATATCCAATGAAATATTATGAAATATTACTTGTTTATATGCAATAAATCAGAACCTAAAGTCAGAACAGCTGATTCACATTTAGTACGAAGAAGGTGTTTGCTGTTGTTGCTAATATAAATGGGCGATATTACTTCGCTCATATGTGAATGGCTTTTAATTTAGATTTCCAGTAGTTTTACTTCCGTTTCGTAAAATTTACCTTTGTGTACATTTCAAAATGATCTAAGCTTTTATATTCTAAGTAGGAATTAGATAATTTGAAACCATGTTTACGCCATGCCTATCAAAGTGTTACAAACTTTTCGAAAAACTGATAATGTCAGTTTTTACGAGCATACCATATATGAAGTGTACAATGTGCTATTTAGCACATTGATAAGAAAACTCACAGAACCTGAAAAAGAGCATCGGCATCAGCAACCGAGACAATAGACTAGTGTACAGCGCAATGATGATCGCATTCGAGTACTTCATTACATTAACTCTCATTTTCAAGATTCATTATGCCAGTTGGCATATATTTCAGTTTGAATAGTGTCACTGTAGACTGTACAGCACAAATGTGCTGAGGTGTAGGGCCAGTTTTAATTTTTTTTTTTTTTATTTTGGTTTTGTGTTAAACTTCTTTTCTTACTTTACTAAATAAGTAAATACACAAACTAATGTTCGAAAACTTATTTAGTGCTGCGTCTATGTATTGTGAAGTTAATCGCTCGAGATGCTATAGTTTATATTGGCACATTGATTAGATATTGGCAATACTCAATGCAGTAAGGAAAAGAAGTGGAGCGCGGTCGAAGTGCGATCAAAACTGAGTGTGTACTCGAAACACTCGATATGTGAACATTATTTATTTGCAGTTTCTGCGTATTATTATCTAATCTTCGACGTCAATTATTGCGCCAATGAACAATCCGAACGAATCGTAATATATACAATACAAAAAAAAAAAAAAAAAATACAAGACAAGAAAAAATGTTAGCTACGGTTGAACCGAAGCTCTAATACCATTCACACGAAATTTTAAATCGTATTGTTTTGCATTGTGGTGGGTTTGTATAGGGCTATCCTAAAAAGTGTGTGCTACATGGCCATAAGTATATGTGTGTAAACGGCCCATTCATAAAAAGCCAGTACATCGAACTTCAAGCTTATATTGACTTCGTTGAAGAAGTTTTTCACACAAAAACACAAAAGTGAGCGTTGGGTTTGTATGGGTACTATTGCAAAAAGTGGGCGTGACATGTCAATATGAATAGTCTATAAACATGGGAACAAAAGAAGCTAATACCGCTATTCAGCCAGATACCGAAAAAATTAGGCAAAATTAGTTAGAACCGAATCTTTAGTACATTCACACGAGTTTCGAATTGTGTACTTGGAAGCTATAGAAAAGAAAAAGTTTTCTAAAACTTAAAAAGATAAACGTGATTATTTGTTCTTTATGGGGGCTACCCTTAAAAATTTGTGGAATACTTCCATTAATATATATTTGTAAAGCCTCTGTCTAAAGAAACCACCATATCCAATTTCCCATTGACATTTTTTTATTTTTTATACTACAAAAACCCAAAATTGGGTTTAAAATTGGGATCTAAATTGCGTTACAAACCTGCTAACAAACTGATGATACCATTTCATGCTGAGTGTGAATGGTATATAGAAAAAAACAGAGCCAGTGCAGAGCATGTATGTGAAGAAAAAACTAAAAAATAAGCAAATTGCCAGATATAAATATTATGCGACGACGCGTATGCCTATAGGAATGCTATTGGATGAATCGAAACGCTTAGTTTAGTTGGTTAAAAACTTACTACACACCATCTAAACGAATTAGTTTGCAGTTGATTTCAGTGACGGGCGTATACGTGCGAAAACTGAGCAGCTCAGCAGCCTCAATCCGTACAGAAAATTTAAGTCTTCTAAAAACAAACTAACACAACATTAAAAAAAAGTGTATTTGAATATTAAATATAAAAAATAATAAATACCAAAGGAATAAATATGACAAGGTATGACGGGTATATAATAAAAATTGCATGCTTATAAGAAGTGAACGCATAAAACCTATTAAGTAAAATAACCTAAACGCTTATATTTGACTTTGTGTTCAAGTGTTTCTGATATAATAAAAAAAAAAAAAGAAAAAAGCCATGCGATAAAAGGATTTAATATTTGTTTGACAAGTGCTTATATTGATTTTGTTGTTTAAAATTTGATAAACAAAACAATCAAGAGACCATTATGAAGCCATAACTCAGACTGCTACTATTTCTAGTAACTTCTTTAATAAAAACAATTTAGAACCTATTACATACATTTCATTTTTTTTTTTTTTTTCTAAAAGAATTTACTTCTAGAGCTTATAATTCAATGTCTTTTGATGTGTTATGTAATCGTCCAAATTGGTTTAACCAATTCATTATCGTTGCTCCTATATAGTATATAGCCTATATATTGATAAGTAATCGGTTCTTTTTTTTATTTTTTCTGTGTGCTTGGAAATAGCACAAGTTCATATGTATATTGTATACCACTGATAAAATTCATTTGCTATTTGAAGTCATAAATACGCGATTTTTTAATTAAAAAATATTGCAACTTATGAAAAGTATTTTATCTAAACACATTTATAAATAAATCTTGAGTTATTTCCTTTTAGCGACACGCCTTATGACTAAAATTTCCGTTTCGAATATGTATAAATTTATGTTTTATAATACAGACATAAGTATTTGGTATCAAACAATAGAAAATTTCTATAATAATAAATCAAATGCTTATCAAAACGAAGAAAAAAAATCTCAAGTATAGCGATTATATTTGTCCAATTGCAAGAAGTTGTTTGAATAGTTAACTGAAGAAAACTGTTGTATCCACACGATTTATTCGTTCAAAGTCGAATTTGCTTAGATTTTTTCTGATTATAATTAATGTAGATATGTATGTATACATTGGTTTGGAACATATAGTTTTATATTTCAAGACGCTTTAAAACATCGAAAATAAAACATCAAAATTTAAAACTTACAGCCATATTCTGATAAATTCAACTCACCATTGACTATTTTAAGTCATTTTAAACTTTTTTCTATGCCGAGCAAAAATCAAAAGCTTAAAGTTTATCAATTGCCACAAATTATTGTTACTATAGAATTTTTTCTCCAAAGAGGTTTATTCACCACATTTGCTTTTTTCACCACGATTATTTATACCCTGCGCTGTATGTATGACCAAGAGTATACAAAGTTTGTGCGAATGCATTTAACAGGCAGAATAAGGTGTGGCAGGCCCCATGAAGTATATATGCATATATTCTTTATCAGCATCAATAGTCGAGTTGATATAGCTATGTCCGTCCGTCTTTCGTATGTTTGTCGTGGAGACAATGAAAGATAGAACCAGCTTGAATTTTTCAATTCTACTAATAAATACTTTTAGACGTCCAAAATACGGCTATTTATTATGTATAAACATATTTTTCAAGGTAAACCAGCAGAAACAAAATTTTCTTTTTCCTGTTTCTTATTTTTTAAATTTTATATTTACTAGCTGTACGAGTCCTTTCCCAGTGTTATACATGTCTAACATTGTTCTTTACATATTTATTAAATCTAAACTATCTGCTGTTACTGAGATATTACAAACTTGCTTTTTGTCCTTTTATTGGATCTTCAGTGTATCTTATTTTTCTAGCTGCTCGTTACATATGCATCAAATCAAATCATTTTTAGGGGGGGGGGGTTGGTTAGGTGTATCACCGTGTTTCACCGTCCATTTTTTCCCAAATGATATAAAGCTAAACACCTAAAAGAGTTAAAAATATTACAATATCACAAACTTTTCTGAAGGAAGTCTGAGGGGTTATGTGTACTTAATGGTGAGTACTGGAACGAGCTTTCTAACTACATAAAATAGGCAATGAGGTTATAAAAATACTGTTCCTCGCTTATTTTAAATTGACAGTATACACAAATTCAAACAGCTTATTCATTATTTAATATTTATATTATTTATTTTTCCGGCTGACAACCAAGTGCGAAGCTGTAAAATGTTCTTATTTGTTTTTTATCTAAAGCGCAATACATGCACATTTTTGATACCGAACAAACTTTATATAAAACAACGCTGTCAAACAACAATAAATTTTCTGCACGAACTGTTTTTCATCTACTACTCAGATAACAAAAATATTTGCTACCGAAAATACTTCAATTACTTAAAAAACAGTTGACAAAACGTGTGACTTTTGCATTTGCGTAAAAATAAACCAAAGAAAAAACAATATGTGTAGACTTTTCATCTAATAAATATCTTTTACGAGTAGTATAACATGTTGATTTGGTAACACTGTTTTTTTGTTTGTTTGACATATCAGTAATAATTTACAATTTCGTGGTAGCAAAAATTTTCATTGATCTCACTATTGGGCTTTAAAGAAAACTTATTCGTTAGCAAATTCTATTTTATATGTTTTAAACAAATGTGGAATTACTACTTCTACAATAGCTAAAAACCATCTAAAAATCGCGAACCAACACAGGAATGGTACAATGCGTTTTTTGCAGATTTTTCTCCAAATCTTCTATATATATATTTTTTATTTCAACTGAAAACATTCAATGGAGTTATTTCCATGCCTGAAGTATAACAAACAAAACAAAATAGATTGAACCAAATACTTCGTTCCTATAGACAGTTATGATCGAGTGTCCATATATAAATAATGATTTTGGCAGTTTAACTGAATTTTCCTTACTTTAAGGAATAGAGCTCAACTACAAACCTGCCGCCAATTTTTTATTTTCTTTTAGAAAATTCTGTTTTTGTTTCCTAATAAAATATACCACGTTGGTCCATCACTATAAGCGGTAGCCGGCATACAAAGTTGACCTCCATTTTTAAGTTTTTCTATGCAATTTTTTGTTTTTTTTTTTTGTTGGTTTGTTCTTTATGAAGCTAGATATTTCAAATTTGGTGTGTCTTAAGTCAATCCTTATAAATTATTTCAGATAGGCCTAGATCGGACCACTATAATAGGTAGCCCCCACTCAAAACTGCGCCCAATTGTTGAGTTTTTCTATGAAGCTTTGTTGTTTTTGTTTTTCGTGAGTTATACGAAAGAGACTAGGGCAGTGCAGCACTGAATTTGTAGCTGCGGAACCTGCTTTCTTTTTTCTCCCTTCTGAATCGTTGAAAGAAATGGAATGCCATGCAGAGTTGCAATTACAACGAAAAATGAAAATAATCGGGCATTTGGTGATAGTCGAGAAATCCCGTAAATTCCCGCAAATTTTAAAAGTTTACCGATGTCGAATTATCTCGAAGAATTTATCGGCTCCCGCGGGATGCCTGTTCCGTCCCATCATTAGTCTTGACTACTCGCATATAAAGAAGGGGATGAGTGATGGTTGCGTAATTGTTTTCTTTTTTGAAGGCAAAAACCCAATAATATCATTTCAAAGAAGTAGGAAGTATCAACCATTTTCTATGTTAGAAAAATTCAAATGAAAGCTTACTAACGATTCAGGTGAGAAGATTATATCTGCAATATTATGAGATCTAAATGACATAAAACGAATCCGGAAAAACTATTTTTCGATAAAAATTTTCCAACGCGTATTGCATAAGGTTCCATTATAAGTATAAATGTGTCATAGCTATCGCTAGAACTTCTATAGATAACTACGCAACATTTCTTTATGACTCTATTTTGACAGTTAGATCAGATCAGATCAATTTAATGTTTCTATATAAATATATTTATTTCCGTGCTTAGTTAGATGCCACACAAACAATTACTACAATGCCGTTATTCATACTATATCATATAGTAATAACCTCCAAATTATTATTATTATTATTAATATTAATTAATCGCTTATTCGTTCATTAATTTATTTAGCTCAACTAGTTCAAGTCACAGTATGGAAACTGGTTTGCACGAACGCGACCGAGTTGGTGTGCAAGATTTTGTGCTGCTCGAAAACTATGAAAGCGAAGATGCATTCATTGAAAATCTGAAGAAGCGTTTTCAGGAGAACATTATCTATGTAAGTGTTTTGTTTTGTTTTTTTTTTTAATTGATATTTTTGAAAATAAATTTTTTATAATTTAATCAATTTATTTCAGACTTATATCGGTCAAGTGTTAATATCGGTGAATCCCTATAAAGAGCTGCCCATCTATTCGGATAGTCTTATTAAGGAGTACAGAAACAAACATTTCTTCGAAATACCACCACATATGTAAGTTTTTGTTTGTATAATTTAAGTATTATAATTAAATTTTAACTTATTTAATTTAATTTTTTAGTTTCGCAGTTACCGACAATGCCTTCAGCTCGCTTATTGAGGAGAACAAGGGCCAGTGTGTGCTCATATCGGGCGAGAGTGGTTCCGGCAAAACGGAGGCTTCAAAAAAGGTGCTGCAATATATTGCCGCCTGCTCGGGCCACCAGAGCACCGTTGAGGGTGTCAAGGATAAGTTGCTAAAGAGTAATCCTGTGCTGGAGGCTTTTGGAAATGCCAAAACCAATCGCAATGATAACTCATCGCGCTTTGGCAAATATATGGATATACAATTTGATTTCAAGGGCACACCCATCGGTGGTAATATACTTAATTATCTACTGGAAAAGTCGCGTGTGGTTGCACAGAATGCGGGCGAGCGTAATTTCCATATTTTCTATCAGCTATTAGCCGGCGCCAGTGATGAGCTGCTCAAGGAGTTGCATTTGTTACGTGATCTAAGTAGCTATAGCTATTTGAGTGATGGCGTAAGTTTTATTGAAAATTAAATCGAAATTGTATTTGTTACTAAGATTTTAATGCATATCGTATTATTTTGTAGGCACAAGGCGTCGTCAGCAGCATTAATGATAGCGAAAGTTTCAAAGTGGTGGAGCAGGCTTTGGCTGTTATTGATTTTAGCAAGGAGGAACAGCATCAGATCTTCAATATTATTGCCAGCATACTGCATTTGGGCAATGTACGCTTTATAGAAGTCGAAGGCCTTGCTAAGGTAGAGAAATCGGAAGTTGTAGCCACTGTGGCTAAGCTGCTGGGCGTTAGCGTAAATGATCTAAATGATGCATTGACAAATCGCACCATTGATGCGCAGGGTGATGTGGTGACTTCACCTTTAAATGTTGAACTAGCTATCTATGCACGTGATGCTTTGGCAAAGGCCATCTACGATCGTCTGTTCTCCTGGCTGGTGGAACGTTTGAACATCTCGCTGCAGTCGTCGAAGGAAGTGCGCGGTGTACGCAATAATGTCATGGGCATACTCGATATCTACGGCTTTGAAATCTTTAAGAAAAATAATTTTGAACAGTTCTGCATTAATTTCTGCAATGAGAAACTGCAACAATTATTCATTGAACTGACGCTGAAGTCGGAGCAGGATGAGTATCGTCGCGAAGGTATCGAATGGGTGCCTGTGGAGTATTTCGATAATAAGGTCATCTGTAATTTGATTGAGGAGAAGCACAAAGGTATAATTTCAATACTTGATGAAGAATGTCTGCGTCCAGGTGAACCGACCGATTTGACATTCCTGGCCAAGCTGAGAGATCAGTTGGCAATGCATGCACACTACATTTGTCACGAGAAAGCACCGATACATGTGCAGAAAGTTATGGGACGCGATGAGTTCCGTTTGGTGCACTATGCCGGTGAAGTCACATATACCGTGCACGGTTTTCTTGATAAAAACAATGATCTATTGTTCCGTGATTTAAAGGAAACAATGAGCAAGGCAAATAACCGCATTGTGCGTTCGTGCTTCCCCGAAGATGAGTACAAGAGCAAAAAGCGACCGGATACAGCAGTAACGCAGTTCAAGAACTCACTGAATAATCTTATGGAGATTCTAATGTGCAAGGAGCCCTCGTATATACGCTGCATTAAACCAAACGATCTGCAGTCTCCGGGCATATTCAATGATGAGTTGGTGCTGCACCAGGTTAAATATCTTGGCTTAATGGAGAATTTGCGTGTACGTAGAGCTGGCTTTGCCTACAGAAGGTGCGTGTCCATGCACAGTAGAATTTTTGTAGACATTAATTCAATTTTATTATTTATTTCTTTTTAGGGGCTATGAGACGTTCCTGAAACGCTACAAGTGCCTGAGCAAATCGACCTGGCCTCATTATAGGGGACCCGGTGGTGCTAAGGAGGGCGTAAAATTGCTGGTCAAAGACCTAAACTACGGCGCTGAAGATTATCGTTATGGTGAAACAAAGCTCTTCATACGCTTCCCCAAGACACTTTTCGAAACGGAAGATGCCTTCCAGGCAAAGCAGCACGACATTGCCGCCATCATACAGGCACACTGGAAGGGACGTGTGCAACGCAAGAAATATTTGAAACTGCGTGAGCAAGTTATACAACTGCAATCCTATTGCCGTCGCCATCTGGCACTGCAGGCGGCCAAGAAACGTCGTGAAGCTGCTGACAAGATTCGTGCATTCATTAAGGGTTTCATAACGCGTCACGATGCACCGAACGGCTACAACGAAGCCTTTATAGCAAATACCAAGCGCATGTGGCTGATGCGTCTGTCCAAGGATCTGCCCAGTAAAGTGCTGGACAAGAGCTGGCCATCAGCACCGTCACATTGTCAGGAGGCATCCACCTATTTGCACCGTCTACATCGCTTACATCTGGCGCGCATCTATCGTCTGAAATTGACACCGCAGCAGAAGCGTCAATTCGAGCTGAAGGTGCTCGCTGAAAAGGTGTTCAAGGATAAGAAGAACAATTATCCTGCAAGTGTGTCTGCGCCATTCCATAACGAACGCATTCCACATGAACATATAACACGTATCAATGACTTTGTTGCTAGCACTTTTGGTAGTGAATCGCTGAAGTATCAATCTTCCTGTACGAAGTTCGACCGTCATGGCTACAAATCCCGTGATCGCTTCATACTGCTGAGCAACAAGGCTGTATATGTGCTAGATGGCAAATCGTACAAACAAAAGCATCGCCTGCCGCTGGACAAGATTGACTTTACACTGACTAACCATAATGATGATCTGATGGTTATACGCATACCACTCGATTTGAAAAAGGACAAGGGCGATCTGATTCTTATCATACCGCACATTATCGAGTTTGCAACGTATATTATTGATACCGTCGGCACTGCCAACATTGTGACCATTGTTGATAGGGATAGGTGGGTTGATTGATTTGAATTGATTTAAATTTACTATTAATTGATATTTGCATACATTCGCTTACAGCTTGGAGCACAACGTTGTGAAGGGCAAAGGCGGCGTTATCGACATCCAAACGGGCAGCGAACCCGGTGTTGTCCGTGACAAGAGTGGCCATCTCGTTATTGTAAGTGATTTACTTAAACTATATGGATTAAAATGCTTTAATATTGAATTCTCTTTCACAGATTGCTGGTCAATAAGTGCGACTTTAACGAAAGAATTTACTATAATGGCTTTAAATGCAACGACATCTAATTTGTTACTAATATTTATACACATACGAAAGAAAAAGTAATTGTATTATATGCGTTTATGTTTATATTATGTATAAATGTGTCTTTTTATTTGAATACGGTTAATTTTAAATCAGTTTTTGTGCAATAGACCTTTTATACCAGGAAATCACGCCGTTATCGTAGCCGAAATCCGATGTCAACTCTAATAAGAGTTGGAATAGTTCTTGTGAGGGTGCCATGATTGGGATGATTGCTCTTATATGCACCTAATAAAAACTGTTTTGAAAGCAATTCAGTATGTCGGTGAACGGAAAGCATCATCGTTTCTTCATACAGATGGTTTTCATGAGTCATTTGTAAACAACCCGTAGCAGTCATCACTGTCATTGAGTCTTACTGACAAAAGGACTCAAGACACGAGCATCATAATTTAGGACAGATCCTCCAATAGTTTTGGAGGTGGTAATGATTGTCTCTTTGTCCTTACGCCAAGAAGACCCAGCAAGCGTCTTTGGCACTTTGTTTTTTGACTTGAGCCGATTATTAAAGTGGTTGTATCAGATATATAGTACATATGCATACTGTATTGTATGCTTAATGCTGATATGTAGTACGCTAATTTTACAACGATGTAATATATGAAACGAATATATGTACAATATTTGAGCACAACGATCACTTACAGTATAGGGGGGATTGACTAAAGCATCAAATGCGTCTATCTGCATGCAATTCTTCGTCTATAATGAAATACTTTGTCGTGGTTTGGTGTAAGAATGAATATTCCTTCAATATCTGCTACTCTCAAAAGTTCGACGTAAGTGACTTTTTATACTCAATGACAACCGATGACGAAAGTACCTACTATTGATTTCTGCATTGTCGTGCCACTGGCAGGAATTAAAGGTAAATGTTTTCCATTTGATAAGCCATCTGAGACGTTTATTTTCGTTGGTATGTAATGAGCGAGATATAATTGCGTAAGCCAATCCACTAGTATTTAAGATATTAGTGTTTTTGTTTTTCAGCGCTTTTGAAGAAGGAGAACATGTTCTGGTGGGAAGCTTAATTAAGTTTAGACGACATGTTTACGGTGAATTTAAATTTGGATTTAAGCACAAGAAACGCAAAGCTAAAAGAAGAAATTGTGTCTGAACAGTTTCTAACTAAGCCTGATAAACTATATATTGCGTATACCAGCGGCATACTCAAGTATTGAAGTGAAGAAAAATTTAGTGATATACGAATCATTAAACTCCTTGGACCTACATATGTTTAACAAAACCCAGCCTTATTAGATATGACATCAATATGTGTAGCGAATGCAAGGTTTGAGTCGAAAAGAAAGCCAAGATCATTAATCGATAAAAACCCTCTCTAGTCGAAACTGGCAAAATTCGAGAAACGAGAAACATTCGAAGTTCTATCAACAAATACAAGGTCAAGCAATATATTAGAATAGTTAATTATGTTATTAATTTGATGTAGAAGGATCTTGAAAAGAGAATCAAAAAATACTAAATAAATTTATGGGTATTATAAAACATAAAAATAGGGGTATAAATAGAGGCTATCGCAAAAAGTGGGCGGCCACTAGTAGATGTGTATGAAGCGATGTAGTAGATGTGTAAGATGTGCCGCCATATCGAATTTCAAGTTGATTTTGACGTTTTCCATACAAATGCATAAAATTGAGCTCTGGGTTTGTATGGGACTATGAAGCGGTGGTCCACTAAAATCCACCAAATCAAATTTCAAGCTAATAATGATGTAAATGAAGAACTTTTCATATGGGGTTGTATGGGGGCTACCCCAAAAAGAGGGCGGGTCACGCCCATTAGTCTATGTATGTTAAGCAGCTGTCTATAAAAAAGGCACCATATCGCATTTCAACCTAATATTGACTTTAATAAAGAAGTTTTCATACTAAAAGTCAAAAATGGGCAGTATGTTTGTATGGGGGCTATCCCAAACAGTGGGCGGGCGAGTTAGTCTTGATACTCTATTAAACTGCAATAAAAAGAAGTGGACCAAATAAATGCGCAACAACATACAGACAGACGGACAGACATGGCTAGATCGACTCGTCTCGTCAAGCTGATCAAGAATATATGTATATCCTTCATGGGGTCTGCGATGCCACCTTGAATGCGTTACAAACTTTCAGACAAACTAATAATATGATTTCACACTATGTCTGAGTGGTATAAACATATTTTTTAACTCTTTCAGTAATTTTACGAATTAATTTGCTAATGATTTTTACTAATTTCGTTTCTGGCGAAAGACAAAGAGCGCTCGAAATACACCAGAAATAGAAACAATACTCCGTGGAGTAGTAGAAATCCAAGAGTGTGCAGTTGGAGATAAATGCTTTTATTATACAATTTATTCATAAATTTATTATTCGTTATTTCTTTTGTTATGGAAATATGGCAGAAAAACGGAAAATCAAAAAGGCCACAACTCTAGTTATAACTCAAAAAAATATGTTCATAAAATTTTTGAATACTGAACTAATTCTAGTACCGCCACTGCTCTTTTCAATGTCGTAAAAAAAAACAGAAAGAAAGTAAACAATACAATAAAGTAAAGCATAACAAAATATATGATAAGTAGCAATAATTAAGAAGAAGCATAAAAACAAATGATTGGAAAACCAACCCGTTTCCAAAAGCAAACGTTTCATGCACGATAGACATGCTGCCAAGCATGTTTGAGATTTAATCTAACGGTCGCGTCTACCGTTTTAAGTTTGTACAAAACGTAATATGTAAAACCGAAACGGTTATGCCTAACAAACGTCAGAAACTTCTAGAATCTTCTGGAAGCCGGAAGTCTTCCTCTTTCCAATGTGGAATGAAACGGAATGACGCTATGAAACAGCAAAACTTAGTTTACTTGCTTCGTCGTTTCGGTTGTCGGCTTCATAGCAAAAACATATTTCGTGCGGTGAGGAACTAAAGCGCTGCTCTGCATTAGTTTGCAAATAATAGCGAACGAAAACAAGTGAATTTTCTCAATTTCTTTAACAAAGAAAAAAGTGAAAATATATTTGCGAAATAAACGCATTTACAGTATTTTATATAAGTGCATACATTTAATAAAATAATCAAGGTAAGTAATTGTGGCTATTTGTAAATTTTCATTTAACTTTTGTTGTGCGAAAAATGTGCGTAAATGCAAGTGGAAAAAAAACTTTTTCTGTGTGAAATGGTGAAGAGGGTTGACGCAAAACGTGTTCTTGACCTGAAAAAAAAAAGAAAATGTCGGCAGCGGGCAGAATTAATAAAAATTTGAATTCGAATTGAGCAATGTGCTGCATACAAATAGCAATTTGAAATTGTTAAAGCGTTTAATCATCACGCGTTCTTCTAGTACATTCGCTACCGGCGTTTTTAATATTTTCATACAACAAAAAATTCTAATTGTATTTCAGTCGCTGCAAATGTGTTCTAGACTGTTCTCAGTTCTGTAATTTTTTTTTTCTTAACAAAAAAAAAAAAAATCTTCGCTTCAGTCAATTTTAACCTTTGCAAATTCATTCTATTGAATTTAACGGCGTTTTAAATTTTTCTAAAAAAAAAAAAAAAAAAAAATTGAAAAATATTCAATTGCAAATTATTAAATTTATTTTTTTTTTTAACAATTTATTGAAATAGTGAAGAAAAAAAAAACTGCGTTCATTTTAGAAGTTTCTAGAATTTCTACATTTTTCGTCTTTAACCCCAATCAACACGCGGAAACGGACGCTTGCACATTTTGCAAATGGCGCGCAAGCTAAAGGCGCGTTCTACTCCTAATTATTTTTTTTTTTTTCATATAATAATTTTTTTTCTTTTTTTTTTTCTTTTACACAGATGCCTGAAGAAGCAGAGACCTTTGCTTTCCAAGCTGAGATTGCTCAGCTTATGTCATTGATCATCAACACTTTCTACTCGAACAAAGAAATCTTTCTGCGTGAGTTGATTTCGAATGCTTCCGATGCTTTGGATAAAATTCGTTATGAATCTTTGACCGATCCCACGAAATTGGACTCTGGCAAGGAGCTGTACATTAAGTTGATACCGAACAAAACTGCTGGTACGCTGACCATCATCGATACTGGTATTGGTATGACCAAGTCCGATTTGGTCAACAATTTGGGTACTATTGCCAAGTCCGGCACCAAGGCATTCATGGAGGCGCTGCAGGCCGGCGCTGATATCAGCATGATTGGTCAGTTTGGTGTTGGTTTTTATTCGGCTTATTTGATTGCCGACCGTGTTACTGTTACATCAAAGAACAACGATGATGAGCAATACGTCTGGGAGTCGTCTGCCGGCGGTTCGTTCACAGTCAAGACAGACGATGCTGAGACGCTTGGTCGCGGTACTAAGATTGTTTTGTACGTCAAGGAGGATCAGACCGAATACTTGGAGGAGAGCAAGATCAAGGAGATTGTCAACAAGCATTCGCAGTTCATTGGCTATCCAATTAAGTTGTTGGTCGAGAAGGAGCGTGATCAGGAAGTGAGCGATGATGAGGGTGATGATGATAAGACGGAGGAAAAGAAGGAAGAGAAGGATAGCGAGGAGCCTAAACTCGAAGATGTGGGTGAAGATGATGATGCTGATAAGAAGGATAAGGATGACAAGAAGAAGAAGACTGTCAAGGTTAAGTATACTGAAGATGAAGAACTTAACAAGACCAAGCCAATCTGGACACGCAATCCCGATGATATCTCCCAGGAGGAATACGGCGAGTTCTACAAGTCATTGACTAACGATTGGGAGGATCATTTGGCCGTTAAGCATTTTTCGGTTGAGGGTCAACTTGAGTTCCGTGCTCTACTCTTCATTCCACGTCGTACGCCATTCGATCTGTTTGAGAACCAGAAGAAGCGTAACAACATCAAGCTTTACGTACGTCGTGTCTTCATTATGGACAACTGTGAGGATTTGATTCCCGAGTACTTGAACTTCATTAAGGGTGTGGTCGACTCCGAAGATTTGCCTTTGAACATTTCACGTGAAATGCTACAACAGAACAAGGTGTTGAAGGTCATCCGTAAGAACTTGGTAAAGAAGACTATGGAGTTGATTGAAGAGCTGACTGAGGACAAGGAGAATTACAAGAAGTTCTATGACCAGTTCAGCAAGAACTTGAAGCTGGGTGTGCACGAGGATAGCAACAACCGTGCCAAGTTGGCCGATTTCTTGCGTTTCCACACCTCAGCCTCCGGCGATGACTTCTGCTCGCTGTCCGACTATGTTTCGCGCATGAAGGACACCCAGAAGCACATCTACTTCATTACTGGTGAGTCTAAGGACCAGGTCAGCAACTCAGCCTTTGTTGAACGTGTCAAGGTACGCGGCTTCGAAGTTGTCTACATGACTGAACCCATTGACGAATACGTCATTCAGCATTTGAAGGAGTACAAGGGCAAACAGCTCGTTTCTGTTACCAAGGAAGGCTTGGAACTGCCCGAGGATGAGACCGAGAAGAAGAAGCGTGAGGAGGACAAGGCCAAGTTTGAGAGCTTGTGCAAGCTGATGAAATCTATTTTGGACAGCAAAGTCGAGAAGGTGGTCGTTTCCAACCGTCTGGTTGACTCACCATGCTGCATTGTCACTTCTCAGTTCGGTTGGTCTGCCAACATGGAGCGTATCATGAAGGCTCAGGCTCTGCGCGATACCTCGACCATGGGCTACATGGCTGGCAAGAAACATCTGGAAATCAATCCAGACCATCCGATCGTTGAGACCTTGCGTCAGAAGGCTGAGGCCGATAAGAGCGACAAAGCTGTCAAGGATTTGGTTATTTTACTTTTCGAGACATCGCTGTTGTCATCTGGCTTCTCGCTAGACAGCCCACAGGTTCATGCTAGCCGCATCTACCGCATGATCAAGCTTGGCTTGGGCATTGATGAGGACGAGCCAATGGCTACCGAGGATGCCCAGAGTGCTGGTGATGCTCCAGCTTTGGTTGAAGATAACGAGGATGCCTCACACATGGAAGAAGTTGATTAAGCCATTCGCCATGATAACATAATACTACCACACGCACGAAATAGCGAAACAAAAAAAAAAACAAAAAACCACTCAACAAATACAGAGCAGTTAATAATTCTTCTAGTATTTTGACATTCATATTTTACTTAATTTCACATTTCAAACAGTAGGACGATTTTAAGACCATGTTCTCCTCTCAAGACATCATTTTATCGTTTTATTATACGTATAGCGATTCATTTATAATTTCATCAAACTAATTTTGTCGCGTTGTATGTGACAAAACACAAAAAACAAGAAAATAATTTAAAACCTCATATATTGTTTAAGAGCAGTTGTCAACTTTAATTTAGATATCCAAGTATAGGTTTAGGAACGCATAAATTACAAAAATTTAGCATTAACAAAATGATAATCTAAATAAAAACAAGCAAAAATGTTTAGAATGTAATTTACTACTTGTATTGATTTATTTATTTGGAAAGAATTGGGGAAAAAAAGACTGCTGACGCTCGAAATTTCGAGAAAACTGATGCCATTACCATACAATGAATCATCCCCTATTGTATTGCTGCTGCTTTTAGTATGGAACATTCTAGTAAATGAAAGAACGGCAGTTTGATTCGTCAGATGAGTCAGTATCTTTATTTGTCGTATCTATGTACATACGTATACAGTGGATACCATTTGGTATGTAAATTATTATTACTTGAGAATTGTTTAAAATATGTACAACACAATGAAGATATTTTGAAGATGCATAATAGATGCAGAATAGTTAAGCAAATACTTGAAAAGCAGTAGCTTTGCACCGCATTGATGGCTAAGTTGAGGTATCAGTGTAATGTGGAGCCTCGAATAATGCTAGATTTCGAATTTGTTTTCGGTTTGATCTTGCACAGATATACCAAACTGGGAAGCCGTGTCCCCAAGTAGGTATGGTCATTTACCGATATACTCTTTTTATATAATAAAGATAAAGTTTACTCCGCTTGTTAAGAACATGTGCCTAAAACGGCTTGAATGTGCTTCATGAATTCGAGCCTGCAGTTTAGGTCGATTCCCAAATACTTCGTCTTTATAGCTTAACGTAGCGCAGTGCCTTCAAGAAAGACGGCATAAAAATAAAAAAACATTTGGGCCAAAGTGTCAATAATTCTGCACTAAGTGGGCTGTCGTGGTACTGTCGACTGACCTTAATGTTTTTGAGAATATGTGGTCGCTACTTAACAATTGGAATAGTGTGAAAAAATCACGCCTGAAACTACAAAAACGAAGATTCAAATTGTAGATATAAAGAAAAATATTTTTTTTTCATAACCTAAACGTGAATGGTGGGTATATACGGGAGCTATATATAGTTGTGAAGCTTCTGTCCGTAAGAAACAACCATATCCAATATCATGTTGATAAATTTTTTATTTTCATACAAAAAATCACAAAAGTGGGTTGTTATTGTAACAGATCGCAGATCGATCCGTGGCGTAAACTAATTAAGTTTCAAAAAAAAAAAAAAACCTAAAAGTGGGATGTGGGTTTGCATGGGGGCTATCACTAGAATTGGGCGGAAGACTCCTACTGATATTTATGGTAAGCATATGTTCCTAAGAAGCCACTATATAAAAATTTCAAGTTGATTTCCTCAAGTTGGTGTAAGTTTTTCATACAAGAAACCCAAAGTAGGCATTGGTCTTGTATGGGAACAACTCGAAACAGTGGGCGGGACACACCCAGTGGTATATTTATTGAATCGGCCGTCCAAAAAAAAAAAACACCACATCAAAATTAAAGCTACATCGTCGCATCGATCTGATCAAAAATATATACTCGTATACATTATAGAGTCGACAATGTCTCCATTAATGCGTTACAAACTGATAACACTATTTCACTCTAAGTGAATGGTACAAAATAAATAGATTACGTTTATTAATCTAGAAATATTAATCTTTAAAATGCCATCATTGTTTTTTAGATATTCTAAACAGTTCTGAAGTAATAAAGATTTATATATGTATGTATATGTGTCAAGAGAGATCTTCTAAAACTACATATTCACGTGCCGCATTCCTTGCGTAGTAATTGCCTTACGCTTTCCACTGTCGCTGCTGCAGCTTTGCTGACCAGTATAATTTTTTGACGTGAACGAGATCCTTTGTCCAGTGAGACGTCACTCTTGCGCAGCCCAAGCACCTTGGATAGAAATTTGACCAGTTCTGCATTGGCTTCGCCTTCCGTTGGTGGCGCAGCGATTTGCACGCCCACACCTTCTACGCCTATATCTGTAATGCCATTCTGTTTAGCACCGGGCTTGGCAAGTATTTTTATTTGTATGTTGCCGCTCTTGTCCAGGTTTACCGGTGAATCCGAAGTGGCAGGAGTGGGAGGAGCTGCAGCGCCGCTGGCGTTGGATTTCTTACTTTTGTTCCTCGACATTTGTGCGCTGGTACTGCTGAGGAAACGTCGCAGCATTTGTTTAAAACATTTTACAAATTTAATTAATGAGAAATGGACGCGTTGAAAAATAAACTATTTTGAGAAAGCTAACATATGTTTTATGGTTTTAGCCGGCAGAGTTGCTTTGGTGCACAGTGGTTTGATTGCAAAAAAAAAAAAATGTAGTGGTTTTATAATTGGTACTATAAAATAATGGAAATAAGAAAATAAATAATTAATAAGATAAACCATGAACTTGGGGAAATACGCAACAACCTGCAGACAGACGAACATGGCTCATGGAGCCTCTATGGGTACAGGGTATAAAATATTTATTTGTTTGTCCGTCCGACCGTCTATTTGATTAGTTTTTTTTTTATTTTGTTAATTAAGCTAGATATCCCTAATTTTGTGTGTCTTACGTCGACACTCTCAAAATATTCCATATATGCCTAGATCGGTCATTCATACAAACCTGCCCTCCATCTTTATATATGAGATATTGAGTTGTTGTTTCTTCTTAAGCTACAAATTTGTTATATTTTGCGTCAACTCTAATAAACAATGCTTCATAAATTCAGATCGGACCACTAAAGCACTGCGCGACACAAAGAGGACTCTTTATTGTGATTCAGGTTTTGCGGTACTCAAATGACTCACGTATAACAGACGAAAAATGGTTATCTTGGTGACTCGTATGACTTTAATTACTATTTTCACGATATTCACGATGTGCAGCATCATTTTCATGTTTCAGAGTTTCTGATAATTCAAAACAGTAAACGTTCGGATTTCCTCAGTTTCTGAAGACAAAGGCTTGTCCATTTTTAACTAGTGTGTAAATTCCAAAAACTTTAAGATTTGACTACAGTGTAAAACTACAGTGTAAAATTATCGGCGAACAAAGGTGTTTATATTAAATATGCACATATATTCTGTCGAATTCAAGAATATTATCTATCACATGCATAATATTCAAGGACCTATGCTTGACACTTTCCCACAGTATTTAAAATCAATCTTTCCATTTCAAATTGACCAAGTGCTCCAAAACTTCAATATAAAAGTCATTTCCGAATTGATTTGCTGCGTAGAATCCGAATCCGTGGTCAGAATTGGCCCATCACGTCAGCATTTTGAGATATTTGAGGTTATGTACCCGAAAAACGGCGTTTTTCCGTTGTGTACAAAAAATTGTGGTCTGTCTCTCTAATTACATCATTTAGTAACACTCTTATCCTTTATTTTAAGAGTTCAAGAGATCAAATCAAATAGGTTTTTTTTTTAAGTTCGACGTCATTACCCGGGTACATAACCTCAAATATCTCAAAATACTGACGTGATGGGCCAATTCTGACCCATGATTCGGATTCTACGCAGCAAATTACTTCGGAAATGACCCTTAGCTTTCCAACAACTAAACCATGTTGACCTGTGTTATATAAGTATTCAATCTATTGGAGTAAAAAAATTTCGGTGGACTACAAAAACCTATATTTACTCTTTTGACACAAAAAACAGTCTAGAGTTACATGTTCATGCTAAAGTCGAAAATATTATTTACATTACAAAGAAACCTGTTATAAACAATAAAACATCACTTGACAACAGAACCATTCTCCTCCACAAAAGGCATCACTCGGTACAAACGTCACCCAATAAAGAAAAATTTCTTGTTTCTTTTAGGTAAAAAAATTAATGTATATATTGTTTACTTTATCATATTTATACAAAAACAATTCTCTTGAATTGCAAGACAAATTCATAAATAATTTCACATAATGTACGGAAAATAGATTCATTTCATTCATAGCATGCATGGAAGAAAAAAATTGCATCGAATCGAAACTAGTTTCAAAGTTAGAAACAACATTGTAGAAAGTTCAGGAATGCTTTCATTAAACAAAAATTTGCCTTATACTAGAAATATGTTATATTGCAACATTTTGTTTGTTTGTTTATCATCATCAATATTATCTGTATAATTTCTATTATTATTATTATTATTATGCTTGAGTAGTAGTGTGAAAGCGATGTCATGAAGCCATTATTTTTGTCATCTTCGGTCGTTTCGACGCCAGATGAGAAAGCAGTGTTCAAAATTTTCAGCGAAAATAGAAGAGCACACACTACAAATGCATTCGTCGCTCGTTGTCTTAAGTTGAAAAATTCAGAGTTTTATTGCAAATTTTTAAATTTGGGATAGTATGTGTAGTTTTGTGTGTGCAGTTCGTTGAAATGCGGCTAAGCTGCTTAGTTATTGTTGTTGTTGTTGTGATTTAGGTACATGAATGTTTTACGCAGCACGAATCGACTGAATGATTTGGAAAATAGCCGAGCCACAGACAACGAATATGAAGAGCGCCAGCAGCCATGGTCCGACGGGATATTGGCCATCTTTTGATTTCTGCAAAAGGAAAAGATAAAGATTAGTTTTAAAGAACAGCATATTCATGTTGAAGATAATGGAAACTTCAATCAAACCGAATGTAAAATTAAAAAGTATTATATATTATACATTGATGGGAAGCTAATTTAAATCAAGGCATACTAATATTTAGCACTGTGGTAAAACGGCCACCATGACGAATTTTGAAGAAAATCTTGTAGTTTTGCGTACATTGCTAGATACACTCGTTTCTTCGAGCTGAACATGAAAATATATACAGAATATAAGGTAACTCCGATTACTTTATTACAAGAATAACCGATAAATTGAGATTATAATGCAAACCTTATCTTTAGTCAGTTTATGGGTATATTCATACATATATTGTACATTCCTGCATGTATAGATTATTCGAATATAATGTTGATAGATATATTTTATGGTACATACAAAACTTCATGGTTGTACATACACGTCATGGTTGTAAATAAATAAATAAAAAAATACTTTATCTTCGATTGAACTGAATACGATTCAAACGAATTTTTCATACAAAAACATACAAGTAGGTGGTGAGTTTGTTTGGGACTACCCCAAATCATTGGACTTAAATGCCCATTAGAATATGTGTGCGATGAAAGACAGCAAACTGAATTTCAAGCTGATATTAGCTTAAATAAGAAGTTTTTCATACAAAAACGCACAAGTAGACGGTGGGTTTCTATGAGAGGCTACCCCTTAGAAGTGGGCCTGGTATATCAATATGTATATTCTATAAAACAAAAGATTTTATTCCGACTTTTAACCAGATATACGATAAAAAATTCTAAGCAACTATATCAGACGGAGATGGTTAGATCAACTGGTCTCAACGAGCAGATAAAGAATGTATATACTTTATGGGGTCTACGTTGCATACTTTTTTTATTATTATATATTCAGATGCACTGCATTAATTAATCTGTCCGAAATACATATTTTGTAAAAAATACATATTGTGTAAAAAAGAAAGCATACAAAAGTTTCAAATCAGAAAAATATATTGGTATTCAATATTGTAGAAGTTATAGGCCATTTAACTTTATAGTAAAACTTTCTATAAAGTTAAATGGCTCGTCGTGGATCATTAATATATATACACTTGTATTTGTATATACGGAATGAGGTCTTCGACCTTTCCTTCGCAATAGTATCCAGATTTTGACATTAATATACTCATTTGTGTCCCAACCCAACAGCAACAAGTCTAGATAAATTTTATATTTGTGCTGATCATAAATATTTATGTATGTATATATGGCGTATAGGGTCGTTTGCAGAAGTTCACATTAGGGGAAGTTCTTGATAGCCATTCTCTTAGGAAAACTTTTGCAAACGGACCAAGCAGTTCGCAAACTTGGGACTCGTATCCGTTAGCTAATCTCTAAACCACAGTTCTGAGGTAAGCAAATTGTGAGAAGGAAACCTCCTTAATTAAAGGTAGTTGTTCTTGGTTTGGTTTCCGCCACCGCAAAATTTTATCAGCGAATACACACAGGAAGCTTCAATCTTTGATGAGGAGCACCGGGACAACGTTCGAGCATGCGTTGAAAATACCAAGTCTAGGGCGACCACCTCAAACTTGGTATTAACACGAACTGGCACTGGTGCGCCTTTCTACGTGTGGTCATGACCGATAAACGGTTGTAACGCATAATAAATAAGTATATGGCGTATATGCTTCAGAGATGTAGCTAGTTTCATTGAATGAGTTTTATTTCAACATCTGCATTATTTCGTCATGCCGTACTGTGTACAAAGTTTATAAATATACTTCTCAAAATAACATTTTTAAATGCATCGCATGTTCGAATAAAAATTAATTAGACGATAAGCAGATGTTAAGACAAAAACAAAGACAATAATAAGCTAAACTGGCTTCACGAGCCGCAACGGCAACGGCAACAACAACACAAGCTTAACACACGCATCAGCGCAAAATAAAATCAATGAATGACGGCGTGGCACTTTTCTTTGCTTTCGCGATTGATCGCGAGGCAAAGTTTTCAATGCGAGACGAAATTTTACAATATTCATTATGATGCTGCTGAAGCTTTTGCTGTTGTTGTTGTACTCTAATTATAGATTGTATAACAGTATAATTTCTGTTGTAAGTTGATAAAACTGCAATTTATTTACTGCATGCACTGTATGTAAGCTTACCGAGGATTTTGGTACATTGCCACGCATTGTCACATATTTGCTGGCCTTTTCGTTGGCAACGCGCATCCTTTGTGGTGGAGCCATTTTTAAAGCTGTGGTTTTACTTGCACCGGATTGCTGTGATGAAAAGACAAAATGCTTATTTAGGTGGTTGCAATATGTTTCAAAAATTGTCAAAAAAAAAAAACAATACAACAAATAAAGCGCCGTTTGCAATGCATGCATTTGTTTATTTAAAACGTCTGCTTTAATTGCAAATAGGCAAATTAGTTACATTTCGCTACTATTATACAATTTTTTATTTGTCTTAAACGTTCACTTCAATTTATGATTTTTGTTGTTTTGACACTGTAATCTGCTGGAATATTTTACCTGCTGGATCAAAAAAACAAAATGAAATGTGAAGGCGATACGAAGTAACACACGAAGAAGACGACACGACACGTATGTAGAACAGTGTTGGAAAATAATTTCACTTGTGACAAGCAGTGTAGTAAAGTAAACGCAGAAGCATTTGTTATTGCTGCCATCTTTTTTTAGCATATTCCAGTTGGAATTAAATAAGTTTTTGAAGAATATAATATAGCTCAGCTCACTCATTCTTAATCAAGTTATCATGTTGTACACAGGTATAGTAATGTACCTTCCTAAAATCTGTAGATTATTGAGCATTTAATTCATTTATTTCTCGTATAGAAAAAGCGCAAATCAACACCAAAAAGGAAGGTCAAACCATAGCAAATGTTTATTAAAGTCGTATTTAGACCATGAATATTCTTGCCTAAAATAAATCGGGTTTTTAGATTTCATACAGTAGAAATTTGTTTAGTTTTGAAGTAAGATTCAAAGGTGACTTTTGATCGAGACAAGTCAATCTAGCGGTGTTTCTGCGCTTTTTCAATAATTTTTTTAGAATCTGGCTGAGTACAGGAGTATAGAGGCTTATTTTTATTGCACTCAAATACATATTCACATGCAACATCCATTTTTTGGGGAAACCACCACACAAACTACACGCCCACTTTTTGGGATAGAACCCAAACAGACCCACCACCTACTATATATGTAGGTAATGTGTTTACTTACTTATATGACCCTAAAACCGTATATCTGTCATGGCCGCACGTAGGATGATGTACCACCAGCTGTAGTCTTCTGGGCGCCTGTCGCAGTCTTCCATGTTGAAGATTCAGGGTTTAACCGGATAAAATGATGCAGCCGTTGGTATTTTGTGCGCTGGGTTATTTCGACCTCGTTATATATCTCATAGAGCCACAAACTCTATTCGGATCCTAAACTCGTTGTAAACTTTAACAGGACCAAAATCATACGAAAAATCTTTCTCTCGATCACTCCCAAGGGCGCTGTATCCGATATTGTCAGGCTCAATGCTTCTGCGCCATACAACAGGACCGGGAATATCGGCGTCTTATAGATTTTTATATTCGTACTTCGAGAGAGCGCTTTAATTCTAATTTGCTTGCTAAGATCAAAGTAGCACCGGGTTACAAGCGTGACTCTTCGTCTGATTTGTTGTTACTGGTTGTCTCTGTGCCCAGATAGACCTTTTCTACATCATAAAAGGTGAAATTCTCCATTCTCCCAAACCGTTCAAGAAGCACCGATGCTCTACAAGTGGACACTAAGTACTTTGCATTGTCCTTCACCTCTAGACCCATGAGCCGGACTTTTTCTCAAATTCCGAAAACGCCCTGCTAACTCGCCGTTCGTACGTGCCGATGATGTCAATATCATCAGCATACGCGAGTAGGATCGTAAGATCGTGCTCGACCCTTCTGCATATGGACAGTTGAGTAGGATGTATTGCATCAGGAGATTAAAAATGTCGCACAATAAAGAATTATCCTGCCTGAAACTTCTCTTGGTATCAAAGGACACGTCGTTTCGTGACCGTGGACGAAACATGGATCTATCACAACACAGCAGACCACAGCACAGTCAAAGCAGTGGACATCTCGAGGATAACGTAAACCAAAGAAGGCCAAGAAGATCATGGCGTAGTTTTTTTGTGATGCAAGCGACCTCATTCACATTGATTAACTTGAAAAGGGTAAAACGATCACCGGCGAATATTATACAGATCTATTGGACAGATTCGACATTGATTTGAAGCAAAATCAACCGCATTTGACAAATAATAATGCTCTTCCACTAAAAAAATTGCGTTGGTGCTGTCGCCATAGCAAAAATCCATAAATTGAGCTGCGAACTGTGACCCCATCCAGCACATTATATTTTCTTTTTTTAAACCTGAAGAAAAGATGACGGAACTAGTATAAAATCGCATCGGTCCATATTGTAACCATTGGCGGATCCAGTGGTTGGCAACAACCCCCTAAACAGAATTTTCGATCAGGGTAAAAATATTTTTTGATCTATTAATCCTTCAGCACGACAACGATTACCCACATGTTAAAAAAGTCGTCAATAAAACCTTGGAGGCGCTTCAATGGGATGTGCTACACCATCTACCGTATTCACCAGACATAGTTCCTTCCGACTATCACTTGTTCCGGTCGATGAATTATGGAATGGCCTAGCAGCACTTCACTTCTTACGAAGAAGTCAACAATTGGGTCGATTCCAGGCATTTTTTCAACGCGCAATCGGTATACTGCCTGATAAGTGGGGAAAAGTCATAGCTAACGATGGACAACAGTTTGAATAATACCAATTTCTCTGAATAAAGCTTTGAAGTTACAAAAATAAAACCCTCAAAACCTATTTGTATACACGATATATTTCCTTTCTGCAAGGACGATAATAGAAGTATGGTTACATGTGCACAGGAATAACTGAGACCAGGGAGAAGTCACTTCTCTTATCTACATGGCGGCAATGAAGAGAATAATGCCGCCGATAGAAAAGTATATAAGTACCACTAAAAGTATATAAGTACCACTAAGTATATAAGTACCACTAATTAATTATGCCTTTCGAATAGACCCACAGAACTATAACGAGGGCGACTCGGTAATTAAAAAAAACTGAATAGCAAAGCGGCGGGATCCTATGAGCTGTCAGTTGAGTGGTGGTGCTTTAAACGTGTGGGCACGACATGCATACACATTTGCAATGCCACTTAAGTAGATAATAACTGTATATTTCTTATAGAATTACATATGTATATTTATTGTAAAAACTGTAAATGCAAACATATATATTGACATAAATATGTATGTATGTATTTTCGTATGCACGTCCGTACATATGATGCTTATTTTAGAAAGCGGCCCAAGTACAGTCATACCAAATAAACTACTTACATTTTTTGATTAGTATAATACAAAAAAAAAGCAAAGTTCTGTGTTATAGTTGAACGAACTTAACAAAAGAATATGTTACGTTCCAATATTAAATCTACATACTAAATTAATTTAACGGCACGCGTATATGTAGTACGTTCGTTCAGTCATCATTCTTCTTGAAATCTATAATAGTGTAAATGCATAATAAAAATTTTTTAGTTAGGCACGCTATTTTTATACTCGTTATTTTTATGCGCATCTTACCATCAGTGAAGGAATCTGTATGAACAATCGAGCTGGGCGTAGAACTTATTTCACTACGTGAACTTAGATGGATGCGTGGAATACGTACACAGCAACGGCGCGTCTGCAAATCGTTGTCGATATTTGTGCTGCCGTCCGGAAGAAGAGAGAGTACATGAAAAATGTTTTAATTGAAGCAACTTAAGGCAGTGTCTAGTGTGCAGTAAATGCATAGTACATATGTATATGTAATTATAATAATTACCCATTATTATTTAGGTTGGCCAACAGCATTGGACGCAAACGCTCAAGCTGCACACGGCATTTACGTATGCGATTATTGTCGAGTATACTCTCACGTATTTCCTCCGGTGAGATATCCGTGAACATACTGCGTCGCACTTTAATAATAATTTTACGCATCTTGGGTGGCGGTTCCATTGTAAATAATTTCAGAAATAATATTTTGGCTTGTTTTGCTTGAAGTGCAACGCGTCGTACTGCTTCTTCTTTTACGCATCAACAGCTGACTGCTGACATTCACACGACAGATATTTAGTTGATTGCAGATTGCAGTGCGCTGGTGGCAACTCTGCAAATTGTTTTTGTCTGTCATTGCGAAAATCTTGCGAAGAATTTTATACAATTATTTATTATTGTATGTATTCAAAATGAGTGAAGTACAGACACTAATGGACATGGGTTTCTCAAAGGAACGTGTGTAAGTAGTATTATATATGTATATATATACATATATGAGAGAGAAACCGGTGAAGCGCAGTTGCAAGCATCTACATCCATTTTGTTTTTTTTTGTTTTTTTTTGCAGTGAGTATGCGCTGCAAGTAACAAATAACAAAGGCGTTGAGCCGGCTATGGAATGGCTATTGGCGCATGTAGATGATGAAATACCAAAGCCGCCGGCAGCTTCAACTGTTGCAGCCGGCAGTGAAGAAGTTGCGGATCCTGCTGCCAGCAGCAGCGTCGGCGATGGCGGAGGTACTGCAGACGCCGCAACTGATGAAAGTGTTGCAAAGTCGCTGAAGTGTGATGATTGCGGCAAATTGTTGAAGGATACAACAGAAGTTGAGTATCATGCCGCTAAGACCGGACATAGTAACTTTTCCGAATCCACCGAAGAGAAGAAACCACTAACTGAGGCAGAGAAAAAAGCTCAATTGGCCATGATTGAAGAGAAACTGAAGCAAAAGCGCATGGAACGCGAAGAACGTGAAAAAGCTGAAGCACTTGAGCGTGAAAAAAATCGCATCAAGTCCGGTAAGGATATGTCCGAAGCACGTCGTCGCATGGAAGAAATGGAAATGCAAAAGATTGTTGAGCAACGTAAACGTGAAAAGGCAGAGGAGAAGGCAGCACGTGATCGTGTGCGTGCACAAATCGAAGCCGATAAGGCGGCTAGGCGTGCACGGTAAGTTGGGTACACTTGTACTAGTAAGACATCATAATAAAATGTATTTACTAACTATTTACAGCGAACAACCCAAGTCAGCAGACAACAGCAGCACTGCCACAGTAAGCTCAACCACTCCAACTTCGCCGTCTGCACCATCGCCGCTAACAGCAGCTAGCAATGTTATTAAAAGTCCAGCTAAGGAGTACACAGAGACACGCATACAAATTCGTTTGCAAGATGGCTCTACACTTACAGAAACCTTCAACGTTAAGGAGCAGCTCTCTGCGGTGCGCGTCTTTATACAAATGAAGACTAGCACTGAGGTGCCGTTTGCGTTGATGACCTCTTTTCCACGCAAGATTTTTGCCGATGAGGATTACGAGAAGCCATTAGAGGTTTTGGGCCTAGTGCCATCCGCCGTAATAATTATGACTAAGAGCGTTTCGTAAGCGTGCTGGTATGCAGAGACGTATTCCTAATTAACTAGATGTATGTGCGTGGAAAAAATAAAATGACAGTCTCAAACTTAAACATAAAAATGCTTAACATAATTATGCCGAAATAACGTTCTGTGCAACGTTATTAAAAAAAAATATATATTAATTAATAAAAGTAAAACATTTTATATGTATGTAAAATTATTTGAAATATTTTCTTATATACACAATCAGCTGAACTAGACGAACGGACAAAGGATCAATACCTAGCTTACCCGGTTTGCGCTGTTATGCCTTTTACTACTTAGTGCCTGGCGTGTTGCTGCCCTTCTCCCTGCCCCACTTATATAGTATACACTGCTGGCTAAGGGTATCCTAATTGTGCAAATGTATGTAGCAGGCAGAAAAAGGCTTGGCAAACCACATTTAGTAAATATATATTCTTCCCGTCTCCATGTTTAAACAACGAGATCTATGAGACTTTCGGAGGTAGTGTTTAAACTTCACTTTGAGATTATCTTGATATGTACTCGTACAATACGGTTATACATATATCCTTTATAATCAGGTTTCTCAAGGTAGACAAGCTGAAAAAACATTTTTATCTTTTTTTTCTATTTTATTTTTTATTTATAAAAACAATTTTTTCTAAATTATTATAATTTCACAAAAAAGAATTTTTTTATATTTAAAAAATCAAACATTTATTTTTTATTAGAACATGTAATGCGGCATGATATTTCGAAGTCGTGAAATCGCAACTGAAACATTCTTTCTTGTTTTCTCTTATAAGGGAGCATGGCAGCGCCCACTTTTCTAGAGATTATAAATTTTCAGTAGTTGCTGAGATATGACAAACTCGCGTTTTCTCTTATTTGTTGTGGCGTGGCATCGCCAAAAAAAAAGAAAATATTTCGAATCGATCGAATCATGATTTATGGCCTTAAGTTTGTACAAAAATCAAATATAGAGAAGCACTTACAGTTTTTTCAAAATATTCCAGTTTTTCTTTCCCTAAAAACGTTTTTTGGACTATTAAGAACATTAAAAAAAGGTTCTCAAGTGATGCGTTTATCAACGAACAGCATTTCATTTTGATTTATATAGATAGACAAAAGCATCATCTACCGGGTCCAACTGTAGCAGCGATCAAATAAGTATAAAAGAAAGGTTTCATCAAAATCGGTCAAGCTGTTTAGGAGTAGAAGAATTACGAACACACCTACACCGGAATTTTATATATATATATATAAAGATAAATATGTATGTAAAGTATTTGTGGTATTTTATTATACAATAAAATAGAAAAACAAAAAATTTCTTATATACTGTGGTCCACACAAGGCGCAAAAGCCAACAGCTGAACAGTCTCTTTGCAGCAAATACATATGTATGTCTTTTTTTTACTTATGTTTACCAAAGTTTAAATGGTTAACAAAAATTAGTTGTTCTTGTTTGTATTTAGTATAAATAGCGCATACCTCTTTCGGCAATATTACGTTTCCCGGGGCGCCACGATATGACGAATGATTCTTATAGAACTCAATAACTCGCTTAGATTTCGAGGTATCGAATTTTAAAGATACCAAAAAAGCACACTAAATATGGTATGGGGCCACTGAAAAAATTAAATTTTGACGAGTTCTTAAAGAATCCGTTATTAGATCGTGGCACCCAGGGATTCGTAAAATCCCCCGTTTTCAAACAACTATGTGTTCTGTTTTGTATACTAACTTTACTACAATGTGAACCACATGATGAACTGCAGCAATTTGTACATGTTCACCACCGGAAACTTCCATTTCTGCTCTCGTTCACGCTGCACTGGCGGTACCAGACTTGGATATTGCACCGGTTTGCCTATGTGACAATTTGTATTCACTGTACCGCCTGGATATTTAATTAAGACGGTATCGCTCCATTTAACTGCATCGCAATCGATTAATTCAAGCGTTTTATTGAAACAGATGCGTATTTCTGCCAGATAACTTATATCCTTTTTGTGATCGTAAAGACAATGTATTGATGGATTTTTACCCAGAGCATTGACAAAAGCATTATTCAGCGCAATCACCGTATTCGATGTATCGGGATGTATATTGGCTGCATCGAGTATACCTGATATCATAAATTTATCACGCCAATTCAAACCCTGATTAAAATATTTCAATTCATTATCCAATTTATCCAATTGCGCAGCACAAGTGCCATGCTTCAGCCATTCATGTTTCCAAAGATAATTGTCTTCGTCAGTGGCACCTTCCAAATCCGGCCAAAATGTCTCGAGACGTGCGACTATTTTCTGCAATTGATCCACATCAAAATCGGCTGTTTTATTACAAAAATTTGGTCCCTCATGTCCTAGCTTTGTTGGCCAAATGCCGTGTATGGTCCAGAATTCTTTCTGCTGTGGCAGCTTGCATTCGCGTGTCTTATCCTGCTCTCGCCAATGATAGCATGTTGTTACGGGCCATTGTTGTGTAAAGATTAAAACATCCCAGTTTAAATCAGATTGTGATGCAGCAGCTGCGGTATCAGAATCACCATCGTAGTCGCTTAAATCAAGCTCGTCCGAAAGAAAGAATTGAGCATCTCTATCGCTGTTGCTATGCTCTGTTTTAGTAGTGTCGGCGACATCGATTGCTGCGCTGTAATAATAAATAAATAAAGAAAAAAATTATTAATTAATTCGATTGTTTCTCTACGCTAATTTCATTGTATCAGTTAATAACAATTGTACGCGCACTCAATTGATTTGCAGCCTAATTATATTATTGATCCCGTCGTTTATATGGGGTTAACCATAACCAGTGTGTGACATAGAGTCTGGGTCAAGGCCGCATAACAAACAAGTGGTCACTGCGAATAAGGCTCGATCAGCCTGTAACGCTAACTAGGACTCAGTGTCAGAGCTAGAACGTCGGAGGGCCATCCTGTCGGAAATGGGTACTGCGACGCGAAATGGTGTCTGTTGTACACTATTAGATGGGGTTACTAGCCTATAGACACCATGGAGGCCTTTGGACTTCTTGTAAACACAACCCTACGTCCAGGCCTGTCGAGAAGGCTCAAATTTTTGATCTGCTGCCCTGCTTATATCACCAGCAGTCAATTTGTGTTTACATCATTAAGTTATTCGTGTTTAAAAATAACAGTTTATGACCCAAATTTATTATCGCAAGGTGTTAAATGCATTTCTTTAATATGCATAAATCTGGAATGCTCTTAGAAACTCGTGGTGAGACCAAGTCGTGAGTGGTATCAATGCTTCAAGCGTGATGATTTTTACGTCAAAGGCCGGCATAGCGGTGGTAGATCGGATTTTTTTGAAGGTGAAGATGCATTGCTTAATGAAGACTCGAGTCAGTCAGGAATAGTTGGGACGATCATTTTGAGTGATTCAACAAACAATTTTAAAATGAATTAAATACTTGGGAATAAACCAGAAACAAGGATATTGGGTGTCATACGAGTTGAAATCGAGATATGTTTAAAGTCGAGTTTCCACTTGTGAACAGCTGATTCAACGTCGGAAAATTAAGAGATTATGCATCGAATTGTGACTGGCGATTTAAAGTGGTTTGGCTACAACCATCCCATATGCATAAAGTCATGGGTTAAGCCCGTCAGACGCACATGTCTATATCAACTCGTCTTACGATTCTTATCAAAATTATATATATATACTTTATAGAATCTGCCACACCTTCTACTGCCTGTTACATACATTTACACAAACTTAATATACCCTTTTACCATACGGATACAGTGTATAAAAACGGCGGGACCAAAGCGCAAGAGGGCAGAGAATGTTGTTTTGCGTTTGTCTTTAACCTTGAACTTCGGGCGCAGTTTATTGATTGCTTCTAAATATGTCACTTAAGTGTTTCAATTTTTGTTTTTATACTTTAGTATAAGCTAAAACTTTTTGTTTTGTTTTTGTAATGCACTGTCTCATTTTTAGTTTAGCTATTTATTTTATTTCTATTTCAAATGCGTTGCTTACCTTTCGCAATGTGCAATAAATACAATGCACAATAAAAGTGTCACGTAAACGTTTAAATTAGGGCTATACTGCATTTTGATTTGATTTGTTTTTGTCGTATGTTCCTATATATGTACGTATATATTTTTTTTTATTTGTTGCGTATTTTCTAGTTATTCAATTAGTCTCTTCATAGTTACAAGGCCTCGCTTCGTTATTTTTTGTGTTTGTGTGTGTTATATGCACACTTTAAAACTTTTGCAATAATAGTTTATTTAGTTTTAAAATGATACTGTGTTTGGTTTTTGCATTTATTTTGTTGTAGGTAATTTTGTTGCAATTTTTTAATACCATTTGTTGTTGTTTGTGTTTGCTTCTTGCATTAAGTATGTGTAGTGTTGTACAAGAAATGCAACAGTGCTGCAAAATCGTTGCAGTGCAGCCGTAAGCATGCATGCGTGTGAAAGAGAGCAAGTTATTGAAGTTGAAGAGTTCTGTGCGTATAAGTGTGTAAACTATAGTGTAATTAAGCATAGTGCAAAGCAGGGTTGAAATTGTAATCACTGTGGACGGTAGTCCATGCAAGTGACGAAAGCGAACCTCAGTCTTAAGTTTTAGTATGAACATTTTTAGTAATTTATTGTAATTTATCGTCAATTCTATTGCAATGTTCCGCATACATATATTCGGGCCATTAAAGAATATAGTACCATAGAATTCTATGGTTCATATATGGAGGTTTAAACAAGGTACAGGTTTCATTTACAGTTTTAACCAGGGAATAAAACCGGAACCGATATTAGCCGATTGAAATTGGGAACCAAAACCAGAACCAAGATTTTTTTTTTTAACCGGAACCTTTTACCGAAATAAAATAAAATCGAAGAACCGTACCAGATTCAAAATATTTATATCGGTATAGTTTCGGTTCTCACTTTTGATTCTTTTCTAAGAAAAATGTTTACTTATGCATAGTGTACTTATGCATAATATTCAAAGGAAACCAAAAAAACAGCTGACCCCATATACCGACAATATGCGTAGTGGCAATATTTACGCAGTTTTTCAAAGGCTATTTTAGCTGCCATAGCCCATGTCAATAAGCTGCGCGCCGAAGAAGCCACCAGTTGATTGTAATACACGTTGTAACTCGACCTATATGATAGTGCGTATTGGCTGGAGAAGAACGTGTATGACTTCTGCGTCAACTTTGCGTCAGCAAATACTAACTTTTTTACGGAACGAAAAGTCTGGGATACTATTATTCGATTAAACTTCAAAGTGAGCAGTTAGTTTTGGGCAACTTTTACGCTAATTGGCTTCATTTTGAAATTGAAATTGTTAAAGAAACTTATGCCAAACTTTTAGTCTCTGAATTAGAGAATACTGATTTTTAATGTACCATATTTTTAGAACACCCGATATAATGTAAAGCTCACTTCTGAACAGGAAAGTATTTGTATAGCATCTTTGACAGATTTATATTCCAGAGTTTTACCGGTTCCTGAAAAAGTGCAACTACTTCAAGAAAGTAGTCCCAGCGCAAATAATTTATTTGGAACTGGAGACAAACACGATGCGCAACGTGAATGTGTTTAATAAGAATTGCCACAGAATCGATGTTAGAAGTTTTTTGCGTTGCAAGTAGGCTTTCGTCATTTGGTTTTTTTATTTGATAAATGTGACGGTTATATTTTGAATTTGTTTGGAAGCCGGCGCTAAAAATAGTGAGAACATACATAAGTAAAAATAAAGCATTTCAATGCTACATAATAGCTTTTTAACTAAGTAGCAGTGTTTTTTATATTAATTTGTCTTATGAGAAACGTGTAATAATGCTGCTTATGTTGTTTTACAAACTGTTTTTGCATTTTTATTTCGGAAATATAATGTTGATTAAATGAAACTGCCAACTAAACTTAATATTAAAACAAATTAAATACAAAAAAACGGTATAAAAAAATCCCAACAAATCTCATTTGTTTGTTGTTAGTAGACTCTAGATTGATTACAACATAAGGTAAAATATTAGCAGATGTTATTCAATTAAATTGTCGCGTGTAGCAAACATTTTTCATTCGAGCCCCAAAAGGATTCATTTTGACAATAATACAATATAACAACAACAACATCAGCAACAACAGTTTTGCAAACAAGTTGCCAACTCGAAAGGTTTTCAAATCGATTACATGAATATGGCGTTCAATATTTGACGAGAACGCGGCAAGGGAATGCATGCAGTATGCAGAATATGTTGAACTAAAATGATTTGTTAAGTGCTTTTAATGTACAAAAATAATAACAAAATAATAACAAATGTTATGATAAATGCATAAGTAAGTGAGTGATACTTTTCATCCAAACCAACAAACTCCAACTCGACTCCAAGCCAAGCGAACCTAATTGAACTGACATGACAATCATGTTGTGTATTGATGACATCGAATGTGAAGCACACATTCATTTATGTAAATTAGATTTATCGCTTAATTGAATTTGATAAAGCATTGATAAATTGTGTGTGAGTATTTGGTAAAGATGTGGAGGAGCTGTTGGTGTTGCGATAAGCATTTAGTGGTGTTATCGGAAAATGTTGTTGAGGGTGTGTTGTACAAGTTTTCAAAATCCAGTTGAGCACTCATTTATAAATACATTTGTAATGTGTCTTCAATTCGAAATAATGTCGCGTATTTGCTAAACGAATAATGGGATACATTCATTATTAGTAAAATTAATAGATAAACAAGAAAGAACGCTGTAGTTGTGTACCCGACTTCGAGTTACGCTGTTCCTAGTCTTCGATACTTTATTTGAAAATGTTTGCATAGGGACTATATTCTATAATAGCTCTAACTGGATCTATATGAAATATTTTATTAGATTTGATGTACACTCCAACAAATGCGGTGTTTCTAGCTAAATTAACCACAAAAAACAATTCAATTTTCATATAAAACTCGAAAATAGTGCGCAAGTTTGTATGGGCGCTATTCCTTATAATATGGTGATTAGTTTTATATACTTTAGCTGAAGGGAGATTAGAAGAGGTTAATTACTAATATTTGAAGACTCTATTTTTTATAGTCTATAAGATCTTGACGTTCATACAGACGGTCAGACAGATGTGAATATATCAACTCCATTGTTGCTGGGAATGTATCCTTTCTTAGAGATGCACAATGTGAGGAAAGCTTCTGAATGTCAAGCACGACAATATCAGGAACATGTTTATCAGGAGCATGCGCGAATCTCTCCCAACCATGCAAGTTACCGAGGCACCTTCCACCGAATGATCCAAAATTAGAGTTCCGGTAGCAAAAGGCGGAGCAAGAACCTCCGGCTACTTGTCGAATAGTAAGCCACAGTGGAAGAGTTAAGATGCGTAGAATAAAATTGCATCGTAAGAATGAAACAACTGATTGACTTTTCAGTGATTTATGTTTAATTGTTTGTACTGAGCGTGTCATATTACTAATTCTACGCACATTTAAAAAGCACTATCATTGCGTGGTACCAAAGCCTAAAATGCACTTCACACTTGTGGCAAAAGTATTAACTATTGAAATGAAAGAACTGTATATTACACATATGCATGTATACATAAAATCTGATATCAATTCAACTATCAATTTGAATTGCACGACGACGTATGTCTCAAGTTTTACATTTGAATAATTGGGTGTGGCGCGCCCACTACGTTGGGAAGCGCCACTGCACATTTTAAGATTTTATATTGAAAGTACTTTGTTCACCAATATCAACTTGACGTTCGGCCGTGTAAAGTAGCCAGTATCACTTTCTGGCAATCCATCTACTATATGCGAAAAATTACGTCGATCCGTCATATAATTAAAAAAAACAAGAACTTCGGTTGAACCGGCTCTCCATAAAACTGCATCACATCACATTTTAACCTAATATTGACTTTAATAAAGAAGTTTCTCTTACAAAAAAAAAACAAAAGTGGGTAGTATTTTTGTGTGGGGGCTACCCAAAAAGTAGGTGGATCCCATCCATTAATGTGTATGTGAAGCGTCCATCCACTAGAAGCAACCATATCAATTATTAAGTTGATATTGACTAGAATAAAACAATTTTTCGTCAAAAAAGTATATCCCACTGACAGGAGACTTATTCCAAATATTTCGCGCAGACAGCGGAGTCTTGTTTCTTGAAGGTAGAACAAAGAACACTGAGATTTCAATCGTTGAGATTCCAATCATCGGACCATCGTCTTACCAACTTGTTGCCAAAGGTTTTCTGCCAGCTGAGGTAGCTGGCAGCTCATCAGAGCCTACCTCTTTGCTATTCTTCAGCTTTTTTAATTACTGAGTCGACCTCGATATAATCCGTTCGCTATACAAGATAGACATCATCAAATGGTGGTTCTAGAAATGCTTCTCTATCGGCGGTATTGTTTTCTTCATCGCCCCAAAGTAGGGTAGAGAAGTGACTTCTCGATAGTATCAGTTATTCCTGTGCATCTGTAACCAGACTTCCATTATTGTGACATTGTTAAGACGTATTCAAACTGCATTCATATAATTTTAATGCTCTACATAGATGTGAAACGCTGTTGAATAGTGTAATCAATACACAAAGTTTCAGCCGAGTATAATCTCTTTCAATAAGTTTTAAAGTTTTGAATGTTCTTGAGCAGATAAAAGTTTTCTTCGTGCACTACCCGTCAAAGTACAAAGTCTTTTCGATTTGTTTCACTTCGCTTGAATTTGTTAATTGCAGTAGCACTTTTCGTGTTGTTCTAATTGTTGTTCGTTCGTTGTCTTAACTTGTTCGAAAGATAAAATAGCAAACACATGAATATCATCACCAGGAGCAGTACCAATAACAGAAGCAGCAATGAACAATGAATATGTGTAATTGCGTTGTCACTAATTAAAGTTGAACTACAAAGCTACAAACAAACTATCGTATTGTATTTTCGTATACAGTATGTTATCTTGTACTTTTTTTGGGTAATTTTTTTTTTGTGACTTGTCCATCACTTCATAGAACTAGTTATGTATTATACTTCAATCGGAATCATAGCAACTGAATTCAGTTGAATTGCTATTGCAATCTTTCATTTTTCACTGTTTTTCGTAGACTGTTTGACTCTGTTTTTTATCACAGATCAAATGATTAGACAAATCTGGTTATTAGGCTTTGCAATGATTATTGGAATCGTAAGTATTAACTTTTGTTGGAGGTTCGGCGTTGAACAACAATACATTCAATTTGCGCTAATTGGATTTTAATCAGAATTGTTCTTGAAATGATTTACGATTGTAGCTAATTAATATTTTGAATGACTTGCACTGAGTTAAGTTTGTTTGTGTGCATGTGCTCCGAAAATTTTGGTTGAGTGTATTTGAGTGTGTACGAACTTTGCACAGAGAATAGCTATCAAATATTAAATGTTGAAGATATTTTTGGCCGAATCTATTGTGGGGACTGGGTAAAAGCGATTCTATGCAGATGATGTAAAAAATTTTAGAGTTTACTATAACTTATTATTTACACCTTCTACTATACTTTCCTGCAGTTCCATTGCATAAAGTGGTACGCATATTTGTAGTTTTATTGTAGTAGAATTGAAGTTAAAAATCTTCGATGTTAAGTTACAATAAATATTGATTGAATTCACTCACTAAGCATGGAGCATAAAAATAAATATACATATTGAACCTTTAAATGATTTTGATGAATTTCAATATTTCGAAATCTGCAGTGTGTTCAGAAACGAGCTTAGAACCGAAGCCGAAATTCTATTGACATACACCAAAAATATTGATTCGATGCGGATGTTGATCCGCGTTTTGCTCACAATCCGACAATGAAGCGAGCCATTGTCAAAGTATTGCAAACGTTTCTTCAGCAGAACAATGCATTAATTAACACAGTCATCTTAGCCAAAAATAGGGGTCAACCTCGGAATGAGAGATAATAAGCTGTAACCTTTGTTTTGGCGTTCTATATGTTGTCTCAAAAGTCTTGTATAATATCGTGTTCGCGTCTTACGATATTCAAGGTTAAAAGGTAGAGAAGTTGTAGAGAATTTAATATTTTTCGCTACCTTTGACCTTGAATATCTTAAGACGCGAACACGATATTATATAAGACTTTTGAGACAACATATAGAACACCAAAACAAAGGTTTATACCAATTTACAGCTTATTATCTTTCATTCCGAGGTGAAACCCTAATATGATTGGGCTATAATCAAAATGTTCAAAATTGCGTTGAATCGGATGCCATCTGTCATAATATCGTCATAAAAGCTAACAAAACATCTGCGGGTGAGCACGCTAGATGGTTTAATTCACAGGCAATCGACGAAGTGGCTGTGGTTATTGTAAGATATTGTGCTCGTATCGTCGGAATAATGAATTAAAACGTGTGTACGAAATGCACAGGACTTGCGACGCACTACAATATCCATTAATTTTCTGGCAGAGCAAAAATGGATACCATTTCAACATTATTAATCGTTGAAACCAATAAAAAAAAGTGATATGAATTTTTATTCATACAAACTCATGATCCGCGAAGCTGCAAAAAATCATATTTTGATGTGTTGCCATCTTCGTTTGAACCAACAAATGTAAATGACGTTTGTTCCTAATCGGTAATCTGCGAAATTTCTTCACCGATTGCTTTGAAATTTTGATACAACCTCGCATTCGAATACCAACTTCTGACTCCATTTTGGTAACGTCTGTAAATATTTGTGTTGCGCGCTGGTCTAGGTCTTTGTGTCAGTCACCTGGTCCCATTGAATTGGTGTTTGTGCTAAATTGGGTTTGGAAGTAATGCAGTCCGTTCTACTGCTGAACTCCCTGCCAACTGAGCTGTGTTCATAGCTTTGTGGAGCCATGGTGGCTGTCGTAGACTCCTAGCATAGTTTCCAGTACTCTTGTGGGTATGGACCTCAACGCCCCCGTAACACAGACTAAAGCCTGCCGTTGTGTTCACTTCATTAGCGAACACTTTCGTCTGAAGTAAGCTTTAGGTATGTGGATTTCTTCAAATTGGATAAAACAAATATTTGTTTTTGAGAATAACTCGAAAACGGTGATTAAGAAAAAGAATTAGTTGACATTTTTCTAAACTACGCACCAAAATACATATAAATATTTCTATGACAAACCAGCTCTTTTTTGGTGTAAACTAGTGTAATTCAATACGCTTAAAAGTTTTCTAAACTATAAAATATTTTATTTGAAGTATTCTACTTCAGTTTTTATAATCTGGCGTATAAAATGCTTAAAATTGAACAAAAATTATTAAACCGCTTTCAAAAAACTTGAAACAAAGCAAAATAATCAATATTATCATCTGCAAATAGCAAGAAAATTGCACAAATGCGCAACGACAGAAGAAAGAAAAACTTTTGTCATTAATATAAAAATGTTGCGATTATCTGGCTCATCATCATCATCTGCCATAATGGCGACGCGACGCAGCTTCAGAAGCAGCAGCAGCAGCAGCGCCATTGTTTTTAACACTAATGGCGGCAATGATGATGACGCTAAAAAGTAAAGTGCCGTTTGTTTTATTTTACCGTTAAAGCAGCTTGAGCTAGAAAAGGAGAGAGAGAGAGTGAGAAAGTGTGTGAAATAAAAGAAAAAGAAAAACTGCACTCACTAAAATCCTTTGTAGAGAGAGGCGCATGCGCGCTCATTTTGATACTGCACTTGTATTGGTGTGGGAGGAGCTAAATGTATGAGCAAGTGCAGCATACATTTATCTGATGAAAGGGAAGTGAAATTACAGTGTACTGGAATGAGTATTGCTGCGACTGAACTGATACGCTATATTGTTAGTGTGTAATTGCTGCAAATTGCCGTCATCGTCATCGTTCTCGTCGTGCTCGTCCTTGTCAGCAGCTCGGCTCGAGTTCTCGAATTTTTCCCTTCATCATCTTGTCTTTTTTTTTAAGCAGTCTGACTTGTATCTACTTTTTTTTTTTTTTTTTGGTATTCTTCGTTCTTTTGTCTATTTTTTGTTTTTTACGCTTGTTTGCTGTCGTTTTTCTTGCAATTGCAGTGTAAATGGCATGAGAATGATAATTGTAGCAATTATAATATTAAATTGGGAGATCATGGCTCAACGAATGCCCGCCCAGAGAGGTATAGAGTTGCAGGAATGGAGAATGTGTGAGCCATATTGGAATGGGTTTTATGATATGTACTTTTCTTTTTTATGGAATGTTGTTTTTGTTGTTGTTGTTGCTGCCGTTGTCGTTTTTGTACTTTCCGGATTTGTTTGTTAATTAGAATTCTAGCGTTTTGAAATTAAAGTCTCCACCTTCTCTCAAATACATATCTACATAAAATACTGCTTCTCTCTTTCTTCATACGAAAAACGTATATCCATCTAAAGTTAAATACTCGTAGAAAAACAAAAAAATCATTTGCCAACTATGAAATTTCCCTAAAGAGAAGTTTTTATCATAGTTTTTCGTAAGCGCTTTCCATTTTATTTTCTCCCTGCAACCCACACCCTACATTTTTTGAATTCAGCTGGTTGCGTGTTTCTAGCACTCCTTGTTGAGCTCGAGTGGGTGTTGCTGTTGTATTAAGATAGTGGTGAGTGATGTGGGGTTTTTCTTTTTTCACAACCATTCCGGCTTCGCTTAATTACTGCAGTTTATTTTCTAAGTGAGACTAATTAACAGGCAATTCGTAGTATTGCGGCAATTTTTGCCGGCAAAATGGCGACGTGCTTTTGAGTTGGACCGTGTAGCTAGATCCAGAGAATATTTCTAGAGTGCTCGACTGGTGGTGGTTTGTAGTAATTGGGTGTTTTGGTTAGTTTGTGTTGCATTTACAGTCTGTCTGGCTGTGTGTGTGTGTGTTGCATATAACTCAAATACTTTTTCTTGCTGGTCATTTAACTAATTTAGTTTTTCTCGGACAATTGTGGCAAATTGCTGCGATTTGAGGGCTTTTGGTTTTTTGTTTTATTGGTAATTGGAAATGATTGTGTAACTAGTAGACTGATAGGGGATGAATACCATTGATTAGATTATGTTGGAAACTTGTACCCTATCTGAGGTCAACAATTTGTTAGGGATCTCTTTTTTATAATTAAATTGTTTATATGTGCTGTTGATGGAAAGGGAGCTAGATCTTAGAGAAATTAGAAAGGTAGTATACCAGAGCAAATAAAGGAACTTAATAGTAAGCGGACTACTTAAGCATAGACAAAGACAGTATAATATTAGCTTCTAGTGGGCGGACACTTAACATATACATTAATGGGTGTGACCCGCCCACTGTTTGGGGTAGCCCCCATACAAAACCTACTGCCCACATTTGTATTTTTCTATGAAAAACTTCTTTAATAAAGTCAATATTAGATTGAAATGCGATGTGATGCCTTTTTAGGACAGCCGCTTAGACTAATGGACGTGTCCCGTCAACATTTTGGGGTAATCCCATACAAACCCACAGCTCACTTTTTTTGCATCAACTTGAAATTCGCCATGATGGCATCTTATAGATGGTCGCTTCATAAACTTCTACTAGTTTGCGACTTTTTGGTGTTACCCTTATCCCATCTCTCTGTGTGAATGGTATTAGAGCTTCGAAGTTAACGTATTTTCTTGTTTCTACTTCAAAAAGAATTGCAATTTCTACTTAACTGATTTCTATTATTTTTATTATATAATTTTTCCTGACTCTGGTTAGTGGAGATTCATTCAACTGGTTTCATTCAACTGTTTAGTATTATAACTCAACTGTTTAGTATTATGCACCAACATAATGATTCCCAGAACTAACCGCTTAACCACTTGATAATTTAATAAACATTCAAATATCATAAAATTTCAATCACGTAGTCGCGCATATCATCGAATTGAAAAAGAATCCCAAAAAATGCTAATGATTTCTAAAAAACTTTGCAACTTTTCAACGCTGAACAACCAGTCAATTTATTCGCGTGTAATAATCCAATTGCATTTGTTTTGCATAATAAATAAATACATAATCCAAAAATACTACAATGACATTTATTTTTTCGTTTTGTAATATTTTTTCGTCGCTTAGAACGTGTCCTGCATACTAATTTCGTTTGTCCGCTTCCGAATGGGAAAGACTGTGTAAAAAAAGTGTTAAATTTTTGTAAATGCCAATAAAAATGGCGCATTTCGATTTTTATGTGCCACTGAGCGACCAACCGAGCGACAGCAGTTCAGTTGCTGAGATTTTTATGCTATCATAAGCTTTACAACGCACGCATTTCTGTATCTATGTATCTATATATCTATCTATCTACCCTATATAGTATATGTACTCGTATGTATCTATTGAATACTTTTGTTAGCCACAAATTGTGTAATTTAGCTGCGTAGTAAAAGAATTACGAGGCGACGTTAAGTATACTGCTGCAGACACTCTATAAACATTTACAAATCATAAAATGCCGGACTTCGAAGGGAGAGCGATGTTACAATTTAGATTTACTTCTGCATATATGGAATAGAATAGATGTATGAAGTAAGAATAAACCCTCAATCGAAAGCAAAGCAAGTGGAATATTGATTTTGGCTTGTCTAATTTTCAAGTTTTTTTCGCATAAAAATGTTCTAATAAAATAAATGAACTGTGAAATATCAGTCTACAATATTTATTATATGGTTCAGTAAATACACTTTAGTGTGGAACCTCTCATCTTTGAGCAGATTCCTGACATGTAGACCATCAAAGACTCTATGCTTCATTGTGTCATGACAAATAATGTCATTAGCCTTACCTCATTCCTGCTGAAAACGATGGAAAGAATACTTTATCTCCATATAAGAGAAGGCGCGAACCTAACCATGGAACTCAACCAACACGCCTATACGAAAGGGAAATAGGTGGAAGCAACGCTACATTCCCTGGTACTTATCATTGAGAAAGCATTGTACCACAAAGAATACGGACTAGGTGCATTCCTAAGCCTAAGAGCAACAGCACCTCACACAGCAATAAGCTCCTGGATACATAAGCTGGGAATAGTCCATGCCGAGTGGAGAACCACAACCATGACGAAGTAGGCACGCCCCAGGGCGGAGTCCACTCACCCTTATTGTGGAAATTAGTGGTAAACGAACTACATAAGAAATTTTTCGAGAAAGCTCCAATTGCATATTTTGACGACATAAGCATAATTATCACAGGTAAATGTCTATCGACTCTCAGCTCAATCATGAACCACACTTAAAAAGAGATACTTGGCTGTGCCATAAGAGACGGACTCAGTATCAATGCTGATCTGATCTGATCAATCTTTACTAAAACATGCAAGGTGCTGCAATGGACGCCACCCAATATAAGCGGAATACTGCTTGTACCTAAAAACAGCATAAAATATCTTAGAATGTTATTGGATAGCAAGCTGACTTGGAGGATCAATGTAGAAGAAAGTCCGCTCTATGCATCGCAAAAAGTTGCTGAGCAGTACTCGAGGCATTTTACCAAGACTAAGTTGTTTCTCAAATAATTTGGTTTGCTGAACTCGGGAATAGCTTCAAAAATTTTTCGCTGTATGAATTTTTGACTGTTAAGAAGGTGCATCCGCTATTTTCGGTGTGTAACTGGAGTTAAAACTGTCAAAAAAAAAAAAAAAAAAATAGTGAAAAAAAAATATGTTTTGTGTACCTCCATATTCTAATTCAGATTATGAATCGATAAGATTTATTCATGCCAAAATTAAGGAACGATGAGAAATCTTCTCAAAGATAAAAAATTTCACACATATATGTAACGCTGAAGCGTTGAATTCGTTCAAGTTAGTTGTTTCTGGTTTCCTGATAATTTTTCTTTCTTCCTTTTTCAACAGGCGTTTATATGTGTTTCTAGATCCATTTCTTGAATTCCCAATTAGATTTTTGACAGAAAGTCTAGGTGACGAGAGTGACGAGCACAGTGCGAGGTTTTACCAGGAAACGAAGTTCATAGAGAGGAGCTATTTGTTCGGTATTTGTGCAAACTCTCCACTCTCCAGAGGACGAGTGCATGCACAATGATTCATGCAAGACTCTCTTAACGATTTATAACAATAATATTGAACTACTTATACGCTTCGTATGAGGTGAAAATTGAAAAACATTAAAAAAACCTCGAACTTAAGTGCTCTGTTTTTGTAAATCTTAACTTTGGTTCCTATCCATAGACTTCCTTCCTGCGTATTCCAATTTTTTCGTAAAAGTTAAAAAAATACAGAACTCTAAACTAATTATATTTTTATTTACATTAAAAGTATATTTATTGTACTCGTTTTTCCTTTTAAAAAAATCGATATATGTATTTGAAATATTTCAGCTTTTAACTTTCAAACTACCTAATCGATTTAAAATAAACGGAAAACATGATGTTTATTATTTCACTGTTTTTATTTTGATATTAGTCGCAATTACATTGGTCATTTCTCACTTGAGATATAACTAAAAGAGTGGAGCTACCTTCCAATAAAAAAAGAAACTTAAAAAAATCGTACCGCGAAAACATCCATTCACAAATTTGTAGAGGCTATTTTCAAATTCAGCAGACCAAAATAAATAAAAAACAATAGGGCATCGAGTGCACTTTTTGGCTGTAGACTTGTGTTATTAAGCATAGGTCCATCCGAGTCTCCATCGTTCATTTGTAGATTATATTGATTATACTAAAAAAGATTTTAATACAAAAACCCAAAAATGAGCTTTGCATTCCGACTTGGAGATCCTGAAAAAATGTCGGCCCAATAATTATCCATGCCAATTTTTTAGTAAAATTGAATGAAAACTGAAAGATTATTTTCAGTATTCATAGATTGACGGACATGGTTAGATCGACTGGTTTCTTTTCGAGCTTTTCAAAAGTGTATAAAAACTTTATCGGATTTCTGTGGGATATTTCCTAAGGTATACAAAAAAATTGGCGTTTCTAGCTTGATAAAAAAAAAATAAAAATAAAAAAAAAACCATACAAAATCCGAAAAATAGGGAGCGGTCTGTATGTGTGGTATCACTTATACTGGCCCGATTTGGAAATATGTATGTGGAATATTTTATTAGGATTGAATTAAAATACATCAAAATTGACGTTTCTTGCTTTACTATTACAAAAAAACAAGAAACAGCTATATACCCTGTACACGCCATATTTTTCGTAGTAGGCCTTGATTAGTCTCTAAATTTTGCTTTCTACACATATTCCACAGCACAAAAAGAAAAAAAATGAACTGCCGGGAACGAACTGCAACCTTGCTACGCCGATGCAGGTTAGTTTCACTAAACTTCAATTAACTGCTCCTGCACATTGCCAAGTTCAAATATAACCCCTCTCAATCCTGTGCACATACATTAGCACGTGCTTAATATAACCTTTAACCGTATTGTTAAAGCGTATAAACAGTTCTATCAGGTTGCTGCATCATATAAGCGAAATGCGGATTTATTTTACCTTTCTGCTTGTGCAAATTTTTTCAGCGCTAAAGTTTCCCTCCTTAGTTATTATCTGGTCTTGGGACAGTCATTTGCAGCGTTTTTTTTTTTTTTATTATTTTTATTCATTTTTGAATTTTGTTTACGAAAAAAAATATTACTAAAAATTTTATCCTAAAATGATGCCGGAAAAATCAAATAATTTTGCCCCAAATTTCCGAGAAAGTAAAAATAACTTTTACAGCGAACCCAATGACAAATGGTTACACCGAAATTTAAAACTCATGGCCTAACATCTCCTTTTACGTCTACAGGATGGTTTTTTCGGGCGGCAGCTTCGCTTCTTCTTCCGGCGGCAGCTAGGCTTCTTTCGCTTCCTACGGCACGCCGGCTTCCTTCGGTACGACTTTTGTTTACGCCTACACGATGGTTTCTTACGACGGCAGCTCTTTTTTTTCCTTTTTTTTGGGCAGCATGTCTCCACCTCCTGGTCTTTTGAATTTTCAGATGGGTTCTGTATAGCGAAATTGAAAAAAAAGAAAAAAAAAGAAAAAGAAACATAAAATCAAAATAACCTTTGGGAATTCCACCTTGAATGGCGTTCTACTTACAACAGCCGGCTCATATATCAATTGATCCTCTTTCGTCATGTTACGCCATTTGGAAGTAGCGCGCACAAGTAACTCGGCTGTATCCATGCGATCTTTGTTTTCCGCCCAAAATTTCTTTAAAAAATTGTAAAACTTTGTACCGGCCTTACACTTTATCCCATTATTATTCTTTTTTAAACCGAACATTTTTACACGTATGTATTTTTAAATTTTTATTTTTTCTAATATTCTACTCCGAACCGAACTCTTCAACGTTCAACACAGTAATGAAATTTTTTAGACCTCATACATTGGAAGTAGATTTGTTATAAAAAGCAACGCTAACTATGTTTGCATTTAACATTCCTTAAAATATTTATGGGGTGATATACGTCCAGTGTATCTATTGTACCTACAAATCAAATGTAACTTGGTAAAAGTGAGGATGGTAAAGTATATGTACCCAACTTTAGCATGTTTTTTTAACTTTTAGTTTGGTAAAGTTGACGTGGACCACCTCATAAATATTTTAAGGAATATTTAATGAAAACATAGTTAGCTTTCAGTTTTAGTTTTAAGAACAAATTTACTTGCAGTTAAAGGTGTAGAGTTTGGTTTACAGTATGAATAGGTTTAAAAATTTTTTAATAAACATGTTCGCGATAAAAAGCCGGAGTGATACTAAAATACGGAATCGGTCGTCGTTTTACAATTATCTTAAAAAGTATTGGGTAGAAAACAAAAATCGTTTGGAAAAAGGCGAGATACTATTGCGCGCTGCTTCCAAATGGCGTACCATGACGCGAAACGATCAATTGCTATATCAGCCAGCTGTTGTAAGTAGAATGCCATTCAAGGTGGAATTCCCAAAGGTAATTTTTGTTTTTTTGTTTTTTTGTTTTTTTCAATTTCGCTATAAAGGACTCAACGGACTCGCAAGGAGATTCAAAAGAAGAGGAGATGGAGACTTGCTGTCCAAGAAGGAAAAACAAGAGCTGCCAGCGTAAAAAACCATCGTGTAGGCGTAAGAAACGGTCGTGTCGAAGGAAGCCGGCATGCCGTAGTAAGCGAAAGAAGAACGGCTGCCGCCGGAAGAAACCTAGCTGCCGCCGGAAGAAGCAAAGCTGCCGCCCGAAAAAGCCATCCTGTAGACGTAAAAGGAGATGTTAAACCAATTTAAATTTCAGTAACACCACTTGTCATTGGGTTCGCGGTTAAAATTATTTGTATTTTCTCGGAAATTTGGGGCAAAATTAATTAATATTTCCAGCATCATTTTAGGATAAAATTTTTAGTAGTACATTTCGCAAACAAAATTCAAAAACAAATAATAAAAAAAAAAATAACCCTAATGACCGTCTTAAGACCGGAATATACGTAGCGCTAAAGATTTGCACAGGCATAAAGGCAGTCAACCGCCGCAACATCTGATAGAACTTTTTTATTACAATACCCGTATATCCGTTTAATAGACAAAATGTTTGCTTGCTGCACATTGACGACGTTAAAAGCAAGAACGAGTTTCTTAAGAGACTACCGGTCAGAAAGAGGAAAGGCGATATGTCGCAAATTAACTGCCAAATATATATATATCACCTAGCAATGGGATGTGACAATACATTATTGGTATAGAATAGTTGGTTTCTTATGTACAAAATTGAGGGTGCCCTTCAGTGTGACTTGTTCGCCAAGCGAACAGAACGCTACAATCGTTATCGGTCATGGTCGCACGTAGTAAGGCGCACCAGGGCGCCGTAGGTCTTTTCAGACTTCGTATTTGCAACGCTTGCTCGGTCGCCCTCTCGGACTTTGTTTCGTTCGTCATCAAAGGGCGATCGTCTCTTCATTTATAAATTATTTGCGGTGGCGGTTCAGCATATATCCCGGATATAAGTTTTCGAACAGACGCTTTTGAGTTGCTTTTGGCCATTTAAACAATATGAACTTCTGTAAACGACCCTATCACCAAGATGAAAAAACCATTGCACTTTTTGAGTGATAAAAAAATGAAAATGTTTGTGATAAATAATTTTAAAATCGGGGGCAGGTTTGTATGGGGTTACCCATTTTAGTGGGGTTGGCATGTTCATATAATTTATCTGCTTATTAATAATCGTTGTTTCTTTATGCCGATCAAGAATGCATGTACTTTATGGAGTCTAACAAGTCTACTCCTGCCTATTAATTACATTTGTTTAGTCCTTCAGAGCAAGGCATAACTATCTAAGTAGTTTTTTGCCAAACAATACTACTTTCATCCTCATCTCTGCTAGCATCTGGGGTCCTTTTACGGGGATAGGAAAATAAAATGTGATATTTTCTTTGGTATTTTGTGGTCAATGCTCTCCAGAAAACGACATCAAAACACAGCTCTTTGTGAAACTCAACGCGTTTCACTGTACTGTTGCCTTAATCCATTCGAGTTGTAGTGTAGAACTTGATCAATCCTGGGAAGGACAATTTGGACAAGGACCCAAAGGCAGTTCAGAAAATCACAGGCTTGTCAGAAGTGTTTCTTCGTTATGTTACATACATTTTGACTGGCGAAACCAGAGCGCTCTTTTTTTTGGGGGAGGGGGGAATTGGTGTAACTGTACTAAATAAAAAATGTTAACTTCGGTGATACCGACGTTTTAATGCCATTCACATGTAGTTTATGCTGAAATCACAACCTAAACGTGCGATGTAAGTGTGTTGGAGCCTACCCCTAAATGTGGTCGTGACACGCCCCTTCATAATAATACGAAATGTCAAGTTGAAATTGACCGAAATAAAGTTTTTCATGAAAAATCCGAGTTTGTATGGGAGGCTGTCCTTAAAATAGAGAAATCTTTTCTATTTCTCCATATGTGAGGTGTTCGTCCATAAGAAGCCACTATATTCAATTTTTAGTTAATATTTACTGTAATAAGAAAGTTTTCATACAAAACTCCCAAATTGAGAGTTATTTTTCTATGGAGCTAGCCCTAAAAGTGGGAGTGACACGGCGCTTGATATTTCTGTGAAGAATCCGTTCATAAGAAGCCGTCATGTCAAATTTCACGTTTATATTGAGTGCAATAAAAACGATTTCCATACAAAAAGCAAAAGTGAACTGGTTGTTTGTATGGGGCTACCTCAAAAAGTGGGAGATCACTCTACGTGGAGAGTCCCTTCATAAGAAGCCACCATGTCAATTTTAAAGGTGGTATTGACCGCAATAAAAAAATGTTAATAGAAAAAGTCGAAAGTGGGTGGGTGGTTTGTATGGGGACTACCCTAAAAAGTAGAAGTGTAATATCAATATGGATACTCTATTAAACTACAATAAAAATAAATCTATATACCGACTTACAACCGGATATCTTAAAAATTAATGCCCAAAAAGTGTGCAACAACATCAAGAAGGATAGTCTTGCAGACGCACAGACGTACTGATCAAGAATATATAAACTTTAGGGGTATACGAAGCCTATTTTAATGCGTTGCAAACTTTCAGACAAACTGATAATACTATTCAAAAACCGTGTGAATAGTATAAAAACAAGGAGTCGCTGGGAAAACACACCAGTATCTTCCAAGCAGAGATGTGCGCCATAATTACATGTGCACAATTCAACCTAGGTAGAGGTTATCACAACTGTGATATCGCTATTCTCTCAGATAGCCAGGCAGCGTTGAAAGCACTTAACTCCAACGTAATTAAGACAAAGCTGGTGCTCGAAGCAAATGGTCTATTGGAAAAACTAGGCGAACACAACAGAATATCTCTGCTGTGGGTGCCTGGTCATAACAATATTCCGGGTAATGAACAAGCGGACAAGCTCGCTAGAAACGGAGCGGCAACGCTATTGATAGGACCTAAGCCGTGTTGCGGCATTGGTAGACACAGGATATAGGAAAAGAACAACACTGGGCTACAGTGGACAAGTAAAGGACTAAGACAAGCAAAGTTACTTCTAGGGGGACCGAAAACTATGTTCCAACTAGGTAGGAACCAATTAAGAATGCTAACAGGACTACTTTCAGGCCACTGTAGACTAAAGAAACATTTATGTGTTTTGGGGATACATAACTCACCCGAATGCAGATTCTGTTACCATGAAGAGGACACCCGTCTTCACATTCTTGCTGAATGTGAAGCTGTAGCTAGAAGCAGACTGCAAGTGCTAGGTAATCACTTTATTAGAAAGGAGCAACTGAGAAGTCTGGATCCTAGGAAAGTACTAAGATTCATTCAACATATAGGCTTAGGACATTTCATCTAACCTAGTAGGACTAACAATAGACCTTTTAGGTCGCAGTTTCATATGTCCCCATCATAAATAATAATAATAATAATAATAATAATAATAATAAGTATAAAAACAATACTAAGTACTAACAACATATAAAAAATCTGTTCACACTCTATGTAACTAAATTGTTTATCTAGACGATTATTTTTTAAAGATTATGCAAACTTTTTCGTAAATATAAAGCTTTCGCAATTACAAAAACAAATTGAACAGAAGAAATAATAAAAGTAATAAAGTTCCAAGTTACTTTCGACTACTATCTATCTACTACTACCAACTAAACACAGACTCCCTCCCTAGGGTGTAATCAATTTCAATGATCGACATTTTGAGGAAAATTACAAAACGCTTTTGTCGCATTTATATTCCAAATGAGCACTGTGAACAATAAAATATACTTTTGACATTAAGAGCGCACAATTACTCAAAGATGCTGCTGTGAATGTGAGGCAAATCATTTAAATAAACACACAGATACAAGTACCAGAGTACTATATATGTATACTCGTATATTCGTATACTAGCTGAAAGTAAAGTTGTTTGGAAGCAGTGCTGTGCTCGTTAAACTCGAAATAGCGCCATTGAGCTATAAACTTTGAGAAGGACGAAAAACGAAATTCCACCCGAAATGTAAGCAAAGAGTGTAACTCATCCAGCGCAGTCTGACTGCCTTCATTAACGCACAAAAAAACTTTGCCAACAATGGCAGACAGAGAATTCAGCTCAGCGGTACAGCTTTATGTCCCCAAACCACATACTACCCCTCCCCACACTGCTCCATCCCACCATACCGCAATAGGGAATGACACGAAGCGTACTTTTGTCATTTAACATTTGGAAAACGTATTAAAACACCCCATCATTGCCTTAATTAAGAGCCATAAAAGGACATTTACTTATTGTATGAACACTCATTCACTTACTTTGTGTGTCTGTTTGTTCGTTTGCTCTTACAAATACACACATACACAGTGGCGGATCTAGTATTAGTGTTTGGTGGGGCAGGGGGTATTGGTTCACTATTTTATAAAAGAATTTCTTAAATTATACGAACTATTGAAGATGTACATTCTAATCAACTTGCTTATGCACATCTACCCAAATTATAATACACAATATCAGCTTAAAAATGTTCAGATTATTGTATTTTTATCAAAAGTTTTCTTTGCTTTGATTACTTTTCATGATACTTACAAGTACAATACATTCAGCGCAACTCAGTCGATTAACGCCATTTTAAGTTCGTTCATTTCGCGCCCCTCAACTCCTACAGAAATTGTATTCCACAAATATCGCTTATTAAGGCAAGATTAAATACGCGCTGCTAATTATTAACACTGAACTTACTTACTTACAATGATGGGCAAACGAAACGAAAGCAAACTCAGCAGAAAAACCAATCGAACCCCAACCAAACCCAAAACTACTGCTGACAAGACAGACGCCCCCTCACAACGGTGGAACAAAGTATGGGATGACAATGGAGCACGGAAACACTCATGCCAAAGTTGCACGTTAATGAACGTAAAATTCACTTAATTCTAACTTTAGCCATGAATTATGGACGATTTGTCATTTTTTTTATTCCAAATCTCGACATATCGATTATGAAAACTACTAATTTATATGTGAATTGTATAAGACAAGTTTCCAATTAAATTTTTTTTTGTGTTAATTTTGGTGTGCTAAACACGAAGAACAGACATCTTTTTCCATTGGGGCCATTCACCGAGATTACGGTATATATATGTATATCGGTATGTCCAGATAATTGAGGGTCGCAAAAGCCAAATTCAACAGCAGACTTTTTATTGTAGCACGCTAGTTACGATAACTGTGACTCTCGTTTACCCCATATCACCCCTAGCTCCGCTACTGGCCACACACACACACACACACACACACACACAGATGCATTCGCACACATCCTTTATATCCTTATGTACAGAATCTGTTGGCACTTTTTCACTGTTCTTATTTATAGCATCAACACTAACACTCATCCAATCGTTCGTTTGTTCTTTCATTCTCAGTTTGCTCATTCGTTCATTTTTCGTCCTTAATTCATGGCTAAAGTTGGAATTAAGTGAATTTTACGTTCATTAACGTACAACTTTGGCATGAGTGTTTTCCGTGCTCCATTGTCATCCCATACTTTGTTCCAACTTTGTGAGGGGGCGTCTGCCTTGACAGCAGCAGTTTTGTGTTTGGTTTGGTTGGAATGAGGTACGGTTGGTTTTTCTGCTGAGTTTGCTTTCGTTTCGTTTGCCCATTATTGTAAGTAAGTTCAGTGTTAATAATTAGCAGCGCGTATTTAATCTTGCCTTAATAAACGATATTTGTGGAATACAATTTCTGTAAGAGTTGAGGGGCGCGAAATGAACGAACTTAAAATGGCGTTAATAGACTGAGTTGCGCTGAATGTATTGTATTTGTAAGTATCATGAAAAGTAATCAAAGCAAAGAAAACTTTTGATAAAAATACAATAATCTGAAAATTTTTAAGCTGATATTGTGTATTATAATTTGGGTAGATGTGCATAAGCAAGTTGATGAGAATGTATGTAAAGAAAAACTGTCATAAGTAGAAAACATAAATTTATGTAAGTAAATATCTTTATGCATATTTGTTCTTTAAAATATATCAATCGGAGATGTTACAGTTATCGATCGACGTACAATAGTTCCAAATCCAAAAAAGCTGGCTAAAATTCAATAAAAATAGAAGTTAGCCAATCGAAACTTTCTGAATGAGATTCGTTTAAAAAATGTCCTGTAATTAATAATCCGTTGTCAGTCAAAATCTTTCTAGCACTTCGTGTAGAGCCAGAAACTTTATGAAATAATGTAAAAGTTGACAGATTTTTATGTTCAAGTAGCGGAACTCTACATGCTTTGCTACTCTAGGTATGGTTTTCCCTCATATTGTCACGTACTACTTCCCATTTTTCCAGTTAATGTTATTGTAATTTTCCCGATCTAGCGAGGCAGATTTAGGTATCGCACAATCAGTACCTTAGGATACATGATGATAGCGTTATCTTTGCTGCAAGCAGAGGCTACATCTTCCGCGTAGGGCTAGATGGAAACATGCTCCTAAGGCCTGACCAACCTTGCAGTGATGGCGATGAGAAGACGAGCGAAGTGAATAAATTCTACAAAATCAAAACTTTGTCTCCAATAGGGAGCACAGGGAAGTAACATTTATACTTGTACTCGTTCGCAGGTTGCATGCTGTAACTGTGTACCTAGCCTGGTAGTAAAAGTACAGCCTCTATGGCGGCATATGAAAATTGTAATGGACGCCTCCTAGCAGAGAGAATGTCTGCCTTGGGCTTCGTTATTCAATGCATCAACGGTTTTTTTAGAATGGTTCCTTTCTTTTGATGTGATTATTAGTAGATCCAACCAGTCAATAATGCGTAGAGAATGGTGGGGCCTTGCTCCAATGTTTATATGAAGAAGCTGGCTTGTTGATTGTAACGATGTTCCAAACGCGATGTTTCAATATATTTGTCGTAATTCAAAACGAAAACAGTTGAACCGAATCACGCGAAATTACAAATCGCCTTGTAAAACATAAACATTAGTGGCGGGTTTGTATAGAGCCTATCCCAAAAAGTGGGTGGGACACGTCCACATGTGTATGAAGCAGCTGTCCATAAGAAGCCAGCATATCAAATTTCAACCTAATATTGACTTTAATAAAGAAGTTTTTCATACAAAAAGTCAAAAGTGGGAAGGTGGTTTGTATGAGACTACACTCCCATTGTGAAGCCTCAATAATTTTAATTTTAATCGTTCGGTCGCGTACTAATTTTCTTTGAAAACTGCAACATTTGTGATTTTCGCGTTTTAAACTGCAGTAAAACAACGAAATTGATTTTAGGCCTATGGTATTTAGGGTAAATTGGCTTAGAATTGCCTGAGAATAACTTTCTAAACCTAAGGTTTTTCAGTTTTTTATTTACACTCATACAAATCGACACACCCTAATACGTAAACGTACTAGTTTGTATATAAAATCGTCTGAACAGAACTTTGAGAGTTGTAAAGCGAATAGGGTACTTGCAGGAAGTTTTCCAATTTGCAACTAATATGTATAATATTTTACCTACAATATTAATCTATTTAAATCTTAGTGCTGGGAATAGAACACGCAGAGTGTCAGTGCCAAATAAATACGAGATGTGAGGTTCTACAGCTATAAATCTAAATGTCAACGTATCCAAACAAAAGCCATTTCAATGGTTTTTATTTCTGTTATCTTATCGACGATAGAAACCACTTTACGAATAATTAAAATGTCATCATTAAGAAATATGAAAAAGTCAATAGAGTTACTGAAATATTCTATTGATAGTTAGAAGAGCGAGTCTTCACAATTGACGTTCCAAATGAAACACGCAATGCACTTCAGTTCAACTGGAAGAGGGCCACTGAAAGTATATATATAGGCATGTATGGGTAGAAATATAGATAGGACATACAAAGTAGGTATAATACTCGTATATAGCATGTATATGCTCGTATACGTATTTAAACTTGATTTTCTGTTCCGTGGTGTCGTGCTTTTATCAGGCTGATAACAGTGTTAAGCAAAGAAACGCGTCCAAATTTCATTTAATTTCTGCTACTGTGCAACTGCAACAACATACGTGCACTACCTATAAATGTATCTATATGGTGGTAAGAAGACAACTTACTAATACGGACAGTTGCATGTTTTAGAACAGAGCTGGGACAAATAGCAGCAGACATGCAGACATGCATTATTGACACTAATAACTTGATTGGCGTCAAATTTTCTGTTATTTTTTGTGTGGAATTTAATAATAACGACGAAAACAAACACGGTAGCTGAAGTTTTTTTTTCTTTTTCAATTATGAACAGATCTAAACTGATAAAGCGTTTAATGTGCATCGGGTGAGAAATAAAGATACAAGTTGTGCATTGCAGTGAATCGTTAGCTACCTGAGTCTTATCAGCTCTTGTGTACATACTAGTTCAACTGGCACTGGACTACCTGGTACTTGAGCTGTAATGAGTGTTGTACCTTGGCGTCATTTAAGTTGAGCGAGTCGAGTGATGATAGCTCGGACTCGGACTTTACTTAACTCAAACTGGATAGTTTTGTTTTTAATTAAATACCAAAACATTTTCTGTTTGTGTTTTGTTTTACGATAAAAAAGAAAAACAAAACGTTTAAATAAATGTTAACTTAGGTGAAACTGAAGCTTTAATACCCTTCGCACGATCTATCGACCAATCTTATTTAGATTAGGAGAGCTACTTATCATAGAGGTGAAATGATATATCTGCAATATATACACAGTCTTTGATAATGAGCTGGGTATAGTCTATATGAGTGTTATAGTAGGCCAATCTGAACTAATGTTGGATATTTTAGAGGAGTTATATTATTGGCAGCGCAAATAAGTTTTTTTTTTTTGTCAATTTGTGAACTTTTTCCTATCTTTCGGGAGGCGTACGGAGGTTATGTCGAGTTTTGATTCGTCGTAATTTCGGAATTACTGATCAGTCAGGTACTGATAAGTCACCGATCGGAATAGATGGTAATCAGAAGGTGCAATATGTGGAGAAAACAGTGTTTCCAAGTATGTCGAGTTTTGTAGTGCTGCAAAATTACTTTAATGCGCCTCTGCTCGATTAATGGGCGTTTACCCTTCAATGCTCAGCTCAAACGTAGCAATTATAGTCGCTGTGATAGATAATTTTGTTAAGTTGGAGCAGCTCATAATAAGTCATCCTCTAGCTGATCCCTCCAAATACAAAGCCTGAACTTGGAACCATGAATATTCCGCTTCACTGTGAATGTTGATGCAAGGCCGGATTAATTTCATGATTCTATACACTTTGTATTATTATGATGGATGCATTTTATATCTCCAGTCACGCTAATTGCAAACAAAAAAAAAAACCCTTTCTTTTTTTGTAGCTGAAGCAGTTGTTCACATGAAAAAAAAACGCCTTTCTACGTTTCTGGCTTTGAGTTCGTATGGCACCCAACTTCATTGCTTTTGCTCCATACCAAGTGCATGTAGAGGTTTTCAAATGGCCTGGCGAGTAATTCCCAATAATTTTGTGAGTTGTCTTGAGTTTGACATGAATATTCGTCAAACAATGCCTCAAATTCTGCATCTTCAAACTTTTTCGATGGACCTGAACGCTTCTTGTTTGCCGTATCGAAATTGTTTGAGTATAGTCACCATAAGTTTCCAATAGTGTTCCGTGACTCTCAGCTGCACTTTTCTTCGAATTAAACAGGAAAAGTAACACTTCCCGCAAATGCTCGTTCGTTGGAACGACATGTTGAGAGAGACTTAACAATTTTCTATTTTAATACTAACGCACCCTTTTTCCAGGATCTGTCAACGACAAAACGTCAGTCAAGGTTTACATTTTTATCATGGTGTAGTTCACGAACAAGCAACGTTTGGAAATTATTTAAAAATGCTAGCGAAATTCTCAGTCGGTGGTCGCAACTTTAATACGATTGTATGTTCCTGTACTGAAAATATCGCATCCGTAACTGCTACAGTTCAGAATGAGTCGGTGTCTATTCCAAGCCGTTCACAGGAATTGAGAAAATTGTGGCAATTTTTGCATAAAGATCTTATCCCTGCACCCTAACAAGATCAAACTAACTCAAGAACTAAGGTCTCTTGATCATTTGAAGCGCCGGAACTTTTCCGAGGCTAGCTAAAGTTTGAAGAAAATCCTGAATTTCATCGAAAAATTATCTTCAATAAGCAAAATATGCGCTACTGAACAGCAACAGAGCCATTGGCGAATTGAATGGATTTGACATCAGTGATATGTGGTTTTAACAAGATGGTGTCACATATCACACAGCTGGTCAATCAATGAACACTGAACGCAGATCTATTGAAGGGGATTGAAGGGCAAGTTCGGTAACCGTTTTTTCTCGAGAAATGGTCTGGTCGAAAGGCCACCGATTAAATGCCGTTGGATTTCTCTTTATGGGGTTACGTTAAGTCGTTGTATTATGCAACAGGAACAAAATCGAACGAGAAAATGCCAAAGATCGCTGCAAAAGTGCTCGCGATGGTCACATGAACGAGATCGATGTCCATGAAAACTGCAACTGAAATAAATTTCAGACCAATATCTCAATTATTCTGTGTTTTATTTAAATACAAAATTGTTATGTCCTTATTGAAAACCTCTCATCAAATCTATGTTGTTTACATTTTGGCAAACCAACACGTACTAAAAATGAAAGATGCAAGATGAAGTTCCTGAGAAATACAGTACCAATATGGAACCATGTGATTTATGTAGTACACGAAACACCCGCTCTTACAAATACCTTCAAACTTATTTGCGCACACGACAGTAGCATCCCTGTCAAACCAAAAAAAGTCTCCTTGTATAATAATGAAGTGGAATATATCACAACTTCTAACTGATTCGTATAAGAGTATATGGCATGGTGGTGTGATCTGAATTAATGTTGGATTCTTATCAATAGTAACATCCATGCCAAGTTTAGAGTTTGTAGCTTAGAATGTCAAGCAGTTTCTTGTACTAGAAATTATATCTAGTGTATAGGTTTATTTTTAGCGCGAATTGGTTTCGAGCTTCTGTTTTAGATTGTATAGGTATAGATAAAATACAACAACTGTATCAAAAAAGCAGCCGTAAGCGTTAGAAATGAGAAGTCGTTCATTCAAAACCGCGTATAGAGGCTATACTTCAAAGTGAACTTGGCGAAAACTTTTATACTCTATCGATCTTCAATAAAATCTATATTATATATCGAGTTTCAGCTCGAAATTTATAAAACTGGGCGATAGACAGAGAAACATTTCTAGATTGACAAACTGATAATATGTGCGGGGTATAATTAAATAATATAAATAGCAATGAAAGAAAAAAACCACTATCATTCATTCTTCTGGAGTAAACAAATTTAATTGGAAATCTAAACATACGGAAAAGTCAACCAAACAGCAATGGCAAAAAGTCAGAAAGTCAGAATTTAACGTTGATATTATTGTTGTTGTTGTTGTCACGTACATGCAGCGGAAGTACGCTAGGAGTAAAAATTTCAACTCATTCCTTAAGCCATGAAGAAACGTTGCCTAACAGCGACGTGCTCTGGCATTCAGGCTTCATCGTCAACGTTGTCGGTTGCCATTTACAAATTCAAACAAATTGCACACTGTGTTTGTGCGCATAATTTTAAAATCAATACAAATATATCCATTAGCAAGCAATGGCATCCATCCAGCTATTCATTCAATAAGCTATCTCCCCAACTCTAACAACTCCTTGCGCGTATCATCATAGTCGTCGTCGTCATCATCATCATCATCATCGATAGCAGTAGCAATAACAACCCGAGCTACCCTACCTTTATACATAAACTGCCTCCACTCTTTGGTCGGTGCTTTTCATACAGGAACGCTTGGTAAACAATTGCGCGCAATTATTCAAATAAATTGTAATCAATGGTTTTACTCCTGGCTCTGTTGGCATTCGTCTACACTTCGTGTTCATTGGTGTTCAGCATTTGCCAAATGATTTATCTGTCAATTTTGTTTGCTTTTGCATTTGGCTAATCGTGAAAATTTTACACCTAGTTTTCTATGCCACTTTCGAAATCATTCGTTAAACCATCATTATATGACATCAACGTCATCATTATTAAACGATATTTTACATTTCTAATTTGCCTCAAACTGCATACGATTGATTTGTTAGCTTTAAGCGTAGCTTGAAAATTATATTGCTGGTTAATTGGCATACCACCTAGATGTACAAATAAAGTTTAATTTAAAGATTTCATATTTTAACCATTGATTTTTATTTAAACCAATTACCAAGTAAATCAGTCACATTTTTATGCTCATTTGTATATATTTTGGAAATGTCTTCTTTAATTATAGTTTAGAGATTAAAGATTTCATTAAATATGCCTCTATTTTGGCTATTACTCTGGTTGTGAAAAATATTAACACTTAAAAGATCAAAAAAGAAGAAGGGACTAGAATTGTACAAAGGATAAAATGATTAGTCAAATATTTCAGAAATCCAAAAGCTGGTAACCGCATTCGTTTGGAGAAAGTTTATTAAAGTTACATGAGTTTCTAGGTTTGTAGGAACTTAACTATGGATCTTTCTGCCTTTTGTTGGACGATCGTTCAAGAAGAGGCAGAAAGTTTACTGTCAACACTCAAAGTTATACAAAACAGATTGAATTCAATTTCAATGGTTCGCAATATAAGTTCCAGAAAGTCAATTACTATACATGGCAAATAACTGTTTAAGACTCGAAAGACTTAATCACTCGAACTCTGCAATGTAGGGCCACTGATATCAACTAGCAGAAAATTATTTTCCCACACGAAAAGCTGTTCACTTTTTAAAAATTGCGAACCGTCAAACCTATCGTTTCTGGGCAAGAGAAGCTCCTGGATCATAATCTGTGGTTTAATATCGTTAAAATATGGTACTACTACTATGTCACTCCCACTTTTAGGGGCAGCGCCGATACAAATCCACCTGCCACTTTTCGATTTTTCATATGAAAAACTCATTATGGTGGCCTCTAATGAAGGGAAGATTTACATAGTTGTGAGCTAACCGCCCGAATAACGGAGGGAATGCGTGTGAAGAAGTTAACATTTTTTCTTGTTATATTGACATTTTTTCTTGGAAATATCAATGAAAATATGTTAAAACTGTTATTTGGTATAAAAATGTTAAATTTTTTTTTAAGAACGGAAGTACGGGGACAGGCAAGCAAGAAAACGGAGTCGTCTTGTCACCCTAAGTAAAGGAGGTACATGTAGTCTATTCTTTTTGCAAATTGTATAATATAGTAACTAGGGCAGCATCTAGCCATTAGGGTAGATAAAGAAAGAAACGGCTGCTCTTGTTTCTTCTAAAACTTTTAAATTGTTATAGGCAGCCATAATACATGGTTCAATTGGTTAAAATGCAGGTATTAAATATAGTTTGAAAAACTTTATTTATCAAATTGGTACAAAGGATGATTTAGCTCGATTTCAGTTCGATATCTACATTGAGAAATATTTTTAATACATATTTTTTCTCAATGCGAAGAGAGAACTTATAATTGTATGATTGAATCAAAGTTCTTGTTGTCCCAACTAAAATTCATTACTGTCGAATTATAAGACACGAACAAACAACATTGAATGTGATATATCGCTATAACAAAAACATTATTTATCACAACTAGATTTATGCTACACGCAAGCATAGAAAGCCATTTTTCATATAATAAGTATGCCTAAAATGCTTACACATGTCGACAACTCTCACAAAATTATCTCAAGGGAATTTTCGCGAAGCATAAAGAAGCAAGTCAAATGTAAAATATGAAAAATTTGTTTGACACAAGCGGCCTCAATTGGCAACAGAGATACATATGTATGTACTATATGGATGGATGAATATCTGTAAACAAGCAAATATCACGCATTGCTATTTGAGTTCGGGATGTTTTTCCAAACTCCATACACAAGTATCCTTGTATTCGCAGTTAGTGAGTGACACACACTCGACTCGAGTCGACTCGATTTGTGATGATTATGATTTGTTTTTCTTTTCGCTTAACGAGACGATGATACCATCAAAGTATTACACGTAGCGTAGCTCTGCTGCTGACAACTTGAGAAATTTGACTTTGTCATAGCTGACACTCAAGACATTTTTACAGATTTATCAGATTTTTCGGCATGAGGACTACTTTTGTTACATTACTTAAGACAAAAGTGATAGACGGACAGACAGACAAACAAATAAGATATCCTGGCAAATAAACGCATAATATACAATAAAAATAATAATAAAAAAAAAAATTGGAAAGAAAATAAATAAACACATTTTTTTGAGTGTCGTTTGCACTTATCTTGATGAGGCTGTAGAGCAAAGAAAGATTTGATTCCATATACAGGGTGGTTTTTTAATCGAATTAAAATACCGAGGAGACTACACAATTTTAAACTGAAAATTGGCATTATTAGAAAGATATGTTTGAGTATGATTTCGGGCATGTGGGCGCTTGGACCACTTTTGCAACCAATGGGGTTTGTGGCTCGACAGTGTCTTCAAAAGTCGTCCAAAGTTGCTGGTTTATTCGCATAAACCGATGACTTCACGTAACCTCAGAGAAAATAATCCGAGCCCTTTAAATCACACGATTTCGGTCCCATTGACTGGTGCATTTCGAAAAAGTACGTCGATTGTTTGACGCACTTTATGGCATGTGACACCGGCCTGCCGAAAAAATATGTCTTCAATAAACAACTCATTCAATTGGGGCATGAAATAAACGCTAAGCATGGCTCTATACCGCTCGCGGTTGCAGGTAACGTTTCCGCAGGCCTCATTTTAAAAGAAGTAAACACCAATGTTTCCAAAGACCTATAAAGCCCACCAAACAGTGATGTAACGATGCCTAAGAAATCTCTCGGGGTTTTTATTCACCTCAAATTCGACAGTTTTGCTGATTGGCATGCCCATTGAGGCAAAAATGAGCTTCATCACTGAACATAATATTGTGATAAAAGAGTGGGTTAACTTCCAGTTTATTTTTAGCCCATTGACCGAACGTACGGAGCAAACGATGGTCATTCGGCTTTAGTTCTTGCATCACTTGGATCTTATAACATCGTAGTCCGAGATCTTCACGTAAAATGTTCCATAAAGTAGATGCGCACAACTCCAATTGGTGTACGCGATGGCGGATCCACTCGTTTGGATCATCCTTAATACTACGCTCTACAACAGCAATTGTTATACATGGTGCGAGAACGATCCATGGTTAATCGAATTGGACGCTCGGATGAACGATTATGTCGAATATAAAAAGAACGGTAACGGTAACATTCCCGAACTGAACCACGATTTTCGAAATAAATTTTCACAATTTGCAAGCGTTGTTCTGGCGTTAGTCCATTCACGAAAAAATGGCAAACCACACCGCTTTCACTGAAACCGAGGGGGGGGGGATTCAAATGGCATATAATATAACACTTCACAAAAACTTTAACCACACGCATGTACTATAATTCCACAGAATGTCGACATTGGCGCTTGCTTGAAAATTCCTTAACAGATCTTCCATTTCAAAATGTTTAACATTTCTGATTCCGCAGCCATCAGCACGAGGTGACTAAATTGAAAATCTCCCATCGCTGTACGAAGATTTGATTTCACAGTCTTTAATGTAGAGAAAATCGTTCGTTGCATGCGGTCGTCACTGACAATGTCAAATTCCAAATTCTGAGAAAGCTATTGGCAGTTTTTCCAAACTCTGCATCATATCGACAAATGATTTTTGATTTAATTCTTTTTGAGAACTCAAACAGTTTTTATTGCAGCAAATAAATCTTTCAGTAATGGCAAATTCTGGATCTATCGCTCCTGAACCAAACTGAGCACAAATGACAAAAAACGTTGTCAGAACTGACCAATTCATGACAGTATATGGTACCTTTAAGAAAAAAAAAACACCCTGTACATATGTACTCATTATGCTTATGATTATGGAATGGCGATGAACTTGTGATATGTTTAATAGTGACATCATGTGTTTGTGGCATGTCCTTACAGCGCAAATTGCGTAAGAATTCTATATAAGATGTAAAATGCCAGGATTAGAAATTGTACAGCGTTGTGTGACATTGATTTGACATGAGCTCTCAAGCGACCCAAGCGAATCAAGCCAACCCAACCCAACCGCGTCATTCATCCGAATTAATGCTTATTAACCCTTTCTTGTATGTTATCCCTAATTTGCTTAAAATGTTGCCCTATGTCTTGAAGAAGAACTTTTTTATAGCTTTCTTTTTACGTTTTTTATTGGCATTTGTGATCATAGGCCTAATAAATTTGGCATGTTTTGTTTTGTAAATTGATATCGTAGAAGAAGAAAAATGTTTAATGAAGTGAAAAATTGCAAAATAACCAAAAATTAAATGTGCGTTCTCTTCGTCCTCGTCATCCTTTGCCCGCAGAGATTCGTTGAGGGCTCGTTTTGCCGTTGGTCTTTCGTTCCGACCGACCGACCATTTATTTGTTTATTTATTTATTTGTCTGTTGTTTACGAGTGTATATGCAGCAATTGTGTTTCTTTCATTTCTCATTTTGGCAACCCGGCCATTCGAAAGCATCCGGAAAGAAAGCAACTAGAGCAAGAAATTGTGTAAACAAAATGGCAATTTTCAGTCGAGTAGCTTTGCGGCCATTTTCAGTTAGTTGATACGGATTTCTCTGCCGCACGGAGACGTAGACCACTACTGGCAAGGAATACCCAATTGGCTAGTAATTTATTTGTGGCTAACGAACTTTTTCGGGGGTGTATTCATTTTTGTTTATTATTTTCGATATGCATATGCAAGTCGATATTTTTTTAGAAACTCATTTTGGGGTGTGTTGTTCAGTTTATTAAAATATTTGTCATCGATTCAATTTAAGCTTTAAAGGCTTATATTTATTACAATACTATAAAAGGTTTAAGTACCTATTATTTGGCAAGTTTTCTGAAAAACTTGACATTGAATTTGGTATCGAAAAATTTATTAATTTTTTACTCTTCATTTACAGTGCAAATAGTAGATTAATTTAGGCACAAAGTTTGCAGCACCCAATAGAGATTGCAAGGCGAGTCGATCTAGCCATGTCCGTCTGTCTGTCCGCTGTGTATGAATACGAGTAATAGTTCCTCAGTCAGCTGGCGTTTTCTAAGATGCCACGCTATTGTGCATTGAACTGATTGTTACATGTTAATTTGCAAGAAAGTTTTGTGAAAAGACCGAAGACAAAACGAGTGCCATGAGTGTTAAATGTTTGTATCGGGTTTTTTTTCAATACCCTGTACAAAACATGTTTCTAACAGTGTATATTGAGTTTGTTGTACTGTCATAAAGTATACATATATATGATAGTCGATAAACCAATGTCCTTATGTTCGTGCTTCATATGTATGATCACATGCAGTTGAGCACAATGTATATTTTGCCAAAACCGTTCGAATATTTTAGGTGTAGTAGGCTTAAACATCCATCACTCATACAACGAATTAAACACAAATAATCTTTACATGAAACACAAACGCACACACACAATTATAAAACGATATTACGCGAGCAACCAGTTACAAGTTGATAAGACTGCGTGTGCGAAAGAGATAGTAGGCTCCGTGTTTTTTTTTGTATGTGCTTCGCTATTATTTTGTCTCTCTGTAGTTTTTGTGATTGGAGCAATATGAAATAGCAATAACAATAAGCACAGCAACGCAATAATACACAAACTTATTCCTAGATTGCGGTCGATTGAGTCGAACAGAGGCCATACATATTAGTATATCGCTATCGGATTTTCTACTGTTGTAAATAACGGGTTTGAGTCGGGTTGCCGAACTAATGTCATATATACAGACTTCAGTAAAGCTTTTGATAGTGTGTGTCACAAGCACCTTTTATTCAATTTAAAAACCATAGGACTTCCTCCGTCTACTACTTATCCCGTAGAGCACAAAATTGTTGTTGTTGTTGTAACAGCTTGGTTTGTGCTGATACAGCCACTTGAGGGTCACCTAGCTTTAATACTATTGTTTAATATTTTTATTAATGATCATTCTTTGTCTATTAATCAGGCCCATTCACTAATGTGTGCTGATGATGTTAAATTCTGTCATATTCTGATGTTTCGCAACACAGTTCATAGCAGGCTGATTTAAACCCACTACATACATATATGGTGTCGTCTAAATCTGCTTAATCTAAATTTCTCAAAATGCCAATGTATGTGTAGAGAGTTTTGTTTTTAATGATCTACATAGTATTCTTATGTGTTTCCTTGCAACCATTTTTCAATATTTTTATACTTATATTGAAACAAACTCTCGCAATCATTTTAAAAATCATATTCGAATTGGTGTTCTGAAATTTTTCACTTCGTTAAACACATACGCAAATAACTTTCAAGTTGCTTCATTTATACGGATACAAGTATTCCTCCATTTACACGTATGTAGATAGAAGTATGCACGCACGCATGCCAATTTGCCACTTCAAATTGAATAGAACGCCAAGAATCCCTTGACTACGAGTAGTGCCGACACAACGAGACGCCCCCGAAAGCAATTTATGCTGTTGAAAATTGTGCGCAAATTGAGTGCTCCATAACTGAAATGGAGTCGAGTTGAAGTGCATACATCCAAATACAGATGAATACAGTACCAAGCAGTGTGTATGTGTGTGTGTGTGTGTGTATGTGTGGAAAAGCTAATAGAGTAAGGGAATATACGCGCATCTAAACCAAAATCAGTAAGCCAAGTAGACAATCATTTGCATGCCAACAAAATGGCGCAGTGCAGTCCAACAACGACGTAGATGACACCGTTGCATCTAACGACGACAATGGCAGCCAAAGTGCAAACCAAGATCATTACTATGCACAATTGTTTGCGAAAACTGTGAGCCCAATGATGAAAATATTACCATACCCAAACCCACATTTCTCAGAAATCTATGAGGAGCTACTACTGAAGCTATTGTGAACATTTGCTTGCAGATGTCATTTGACAACTTGCATTGTTTGCAGTATTTGTTGTAACTGAGTTTCTTTGGTGCTATCTAAGTTCCAACTAAGTGGGTGTATGTGTCATACATGACTTTTAATCATGCCCCCCCAAGCGGTGATTCTCGGACACTTATCTTATACAAAATTTAATCGAGTTGTGCATTGTGTCCAGCGGAGTTGGATTGTTTGCTAAAATAATCAACTGCTAACGTGTCTTTGGCTCTATTTGCACTACACGCCACTCAGTCCAACCCATATGCCTGACTGACTGGCCATCCTCTAAGTAGTGCGTGTGAGCCTATTTACAAATTGTAGATACATTCATCGAATGCAAACAATAAATTGCAGCTCAAGGCTATCAACGAATGAACAGTCGGTCTGTCTGTTTGTCTGTCTATATGCGAATACTTTTCATTACTGCATTGTGGCGCATATCAAATTAACTGAATTGACCTGTTGATGCTGAAGACATAAAATGATTGGGGAAACAATAGATGCTATGAGAATATGCTGTGTAAACAAAATTTCGATAGGCTTGATGGAGAAAATTTAATATGAAGGGAATATTCCATTCATTGATGATTTAAGCAGAACTTTGCAGCGAGGCAATTTTGAATCGATCCACACCGACCCAAAATTCGGATAACGTTTCCGATCTTTTATAAAGAAAGAGTAAGAGCTATAGACAAGGCGCGAATTTATAAGCTTTACAGTGATAAGATTAAAAATTGAAATAAAAAATTCAAAAATTAATTATTTTCTTCAACCCACTGAATTACTTTTCGAATGAAAGAAGTCAAATTAACGGTTCTAGTCTGATAATCATATCTTCAATATTGTGCGAGTAATACAATAGGTCATTTTCTTAAATGACGAAACATTTGTAAATATAGAAATTAAAAAAAAAACACTTCCACTTCTGCTTCTGCTTCTGCTTCCGGGAGCAGACAAAATATTTCCAGTTCCAGTTAGAATTTCTGATAAAACTTTTTAAAAATATTCCAGCACTGGGGTAGATATATTCTGAAATACTAGAGCAAAGCAAAGGTATCCTTATTTCGAATTGGATGAAAGATCATTCATCCAAAGTCCTTTAGATCAAAAAGTCGCACATCGTTTATTAAAAAAAACTTGGAGAAGATAGTAGCCCGTTACTTGGTTAAAGAACCACTTCATAAATATCAACATGAAGAAACAGAAAGATCTGTAAAAATGTACTTTACCAGCCGAAAGTACTAATTCAAGATACTGTGAATGCCGAAGAAAGTTTGGAAGATAAGTGATAAATCTCCATTACAAAAAACAGACTTCAACTGAATTTGGTTTGAATGGTTGTACAAAAATTCCACAATGCGATGGCATTACCATTAAAACAACAAAAGGTTGCCCACAAGGAAGTTCTCTCCCCACTCTTGTGGAGAATTATGAGTGGTATAAAAATGCTCCAGAATTTCGAAATTTTAATTGGAAAATAAATGAAAATGAGAAATTTTTATTTTATATTTGCGAAGATAGTCAAGTACAACCAATTGCCTTCTTTTCTCCAAATATACGTGTTGGGTGCTTGTAGCAGATGTGGCTAAAATGTTGACTTTTGCGCTTTTCTCAAAATTCGCTGCGTGGTGCTTCGAAATTCGAAGTTGTTGTGAACGATGCCGAATTGATGTTCCCTGGTTTTCGGCGGCAATCTCGTTTATAGCAGCAATGCTGTCTAGGTGACTTACTGTCCATAATCGACACACTTTCTTCAAATTTCAAATTAGGTGCATTTCCACGACCACGAAGTTTGCGTGCGGGTAGAGCGTAGCATTCCCCACTTTTGTAATGGGTTTTCACAATGATAACTCGTTGTTCAATTGTGTAGCGTCCATTTTTGAATAATCGGAATAATCGTAGATGTCAGCTGTCCAATTTCAGATTTGTGACTTGCACAGAAACAAAAATGGAGCCGCATTTGAATCGTGCACTCTTTTTGGTACACCCTGTATAAGGAAGAGTGCGGGAACGACAAAGCATTGCTGATCTGCAGAAGTCGATATTACGGAGGCAGTAGCCGAAATCTGTCTTTCTAATAATAATGCAGCTCGAGTAATTGCTTTCCAATAAGTCCGTGAGTCCAAAACTTGTCAGATTCTACTTTCAGAAGACGCTTCGTTCATAATAGTGACTTTACTTTACTTTATTCACAAAAATTGAAATGGACAAATGCAAAATTACTGTAAAAGATGAACAATTAAACTTGACACTTCAGAAACTAATAAAATAATCGGAATAGTGAATAAAAGATGAAGCGACCCTTTATTAGCCAACAAGTGCTTGTTAATTACAATTATTTTAATTAAGAATAAATGATTCCATTGGTGAGTTTTTTCAATACAAATTCCATATACTACATCTAATCCAATAATCCGTTAACTATCGAAGTTTAATTAGAATAAATTGTGCGCTTAACTACGATATCCGTTCTACCTATATTAAACAAAATAATACAAATCCTTTATTCATAGAATTGTTAGCCTAATGAAAACAGTTTAGGTATATCATAAAAACAACGACGCAAGTAGGACAAATTATATGTATATAAATACATACATAAATTGTATGAATAGTTCAAAGAAAGCATTTGTAGAGAGCCGCCAAATCTAATTTATTTACAGGTAGATAGTATAGATAGTTTCGCCATACATATTATAGATACATTTGTATCTTTATGATTTTTTTATGTTTATTTTGCTACTGTAGCTTATCGAATCAAAGTCAATTGCTTGGCATAAAGCGGCAGAGTTAAAACATCAAATGACATAGAGTCATATTAATGAACTACAATAAGATATTTATGATGCATAACGACAGACATGAGGTCAGATAGTGTGGAATATATATGTATCTATTAGATATTTTAAGCTGATGAATTGATGAGTGCATTCCATTAAAGGACAGAGCACGATTGCGGAATATGAATTTATGTTTATTAGCACACATAAGCCGCGTGCAATGCAATTTGCGCGCAATTAGTGACACAAATTGCTGCACTATCAACAACAGCCACAATAACAGCAACAACAATAACAATAACAGAGGTAGCTGCAACACAAACAGAAGTTGGAACGCATTCGCCAAATGTGTTTTTGGGGGCGGTACACGAGCACCCATTCATTTTAAGTACCTACTAGTATATTATTTGAAATTTATTACGCGTTAATTGCATTGGATAATCTTGAAAGTAATGGCGTAGCGTGTAGCGTCATTAGAGTTGATTAAGCGGTATACCGATTACGATTAAGTGATATTATTCTGAGATACAATATCTGTTCGTTTTAATTGAAATCCACGTCAACTTTTTATAGCAATTTTCTTTCGTTTTTAAATTAGCTTCCTTTTTATGACACAGACAGATATTGTGCAATATAAACAAATTGCCACATTTGCAGTCAACACCATATTTACATAATCACAATCAATCATTGTGCTATTTGAGATACCCTTTTTCAATCATTCACATACGAAAATGCCAGTTGACAATGAGTTTACTGGATAAACCCTTTTTTTTATTAGCGCATTTGAAAAATTACTATAAATTTGTTTATCCACCTACTTTGAGAATTGTGTACTTGTCTCGAAATTTTTTCGAGTTGTTTAAACTGTTTGATGTAGTAAAATAGGTTTGAGTGTTTTGTAGTCGATTTAAGATTGTGTGTTTTATTTACTTGTTTGCTATAAAAAAACGCATCAACGCAAACAGCAAAGGAAGTTTGCATATAAGTTTTGAAATAATGTTAAAGGACAAGTTGAGTACATTTTTTTATATTCTATATTCTGTATAAAAAAGAATATTAAATGAAAGTATTGCAAACCACTTCTTGATTAGCATCGAAAGTATATTTAATACTTATATAGTCATGTCCGTCTTTATGGTTGCCAAAATCACAGAGACTTGAAAAGTTAGAGCAACCAATTTTGAATATTTAGACTCCAAGGACCTGTTAAGAGAAAAAATATATCAAATGGACGTGTCAATTATAGAAGATAACATTCATACAAAGCTACCCTTTTTACGTATTGGTGGGGAATTTTTGTTTATTTAAGCTAAAAACATTTCCTTAAATTAACCCATATCGCTCAAGATTGAATCAATGAAGAATTGAGCTCTATACTAGTACAATTCAAACAAAGCCTCATAGACAATTACCTTTCGTGGCTGGGCGCACTTTTTGACGGGGGCTTACGTTGGATGAACCAGGTCTGGGATAACATCACGGTGCTTGCTATTTCCAATGACAGGAACCGGCGCGTAGAAAACTTTTGGGCCATGACCGATATACGGTTGTAAGGCCATATATTCCGTGTTTGAATTAGCGTTCCTGGAAGAGGGGTCTCTACGGCCAAAGTGAGAAAAAAATGAAAAATCAAACTTTCCAAGAAAAGAAACATATGGTTCTGGGGCCCCTATGGTCAAAATAAGGAACAAAGGAAAAATAACAATTTTAAACAAAATAACAGAAGGTTCTGAGGGCCCCAGGAGTTCAAAATGAGGAGCGAAAAATGTTTCAATTTCAAAGTAATGAAACAATGGCCCACTCGCCAAAGTGAACACAAACATCTAACAAAACATATTCAGCATCAAAAAAGAAACCTCAAATTTGGGAGCCTTACTAAGCCTAGAGTAAACCGTCCCTCCTAGTTGGTACGCCACCGCTCATAGAGTTTAAATAGAAAAATAGACAGACATTACTGGAACGCTTCGAATCTTTGAGGCGTTAAAGATTTTTTTTATAGGGTTGTTCAATAGGGACAAAACAATTTTGTATTTTAATACAAACGAACTCTTACATTTTTTTACGATTTAAATTTTTATCATGTTGAATTTCCCGAACAAGTAACGTTTAGAAATTATTAAAAATTACTACCGAAATGTGATCGCAACTATAAGAGCGCTTATTCAAATTTTCGGTTGAATCACACATCCGGAATTAAATCCACACCACAAGGTCACTTTTTGTGGATGCAATGGAACTTTGTTCGTTCGTGAACTTTACAATGATAAAATTGTAATTGCTAGAACCTGAAAATAGTTTAAGGGTGTTCAAATACACACAACACAAAATTGTTACGTCCCTATTGAAAATACAATACATTACTTAAGATTTCCCTTATGATTTTGTTCAAAGAGTAAAATAAACAATAGAAAACAATTAGCTTCTGTAGAGTGACTTTGGGTGATGAGTTTGTATGAGTCTACTTCTGAAAATGAGCGGACCATGGCTATTAATATATAGATCCGTGAACCGTCCGTCATTACCAACTTTCAAGTTGATATTAATTGTTATAAAATGGTTTTCCCAATGTAGTGTGCGGTGGTGGCATACCGACTTGGGCATGCTGAATGAATGTCGGGTCCAGATAGTTTCTATAAAGGATTTAAGAAAAATAGAAAACTGAAACTTTAGTTCTCGTACTCACACGCATTACCAGATAGAAGGACATGTCTAGATCAACTAATACTATCGAGCTGATCAAGAATATTTATACTTTATGTGGATGGATCTTTCTGAGTGTTACTAATTTTGTGTCAGAATAAATTCAAGTTGAAAAGTTAAAAATGATAAATGGAACAAATAAATAATTTAATATGCATAAACACCCCAGAACATCAAAGTTCTTCAACAGTTCTTGCAACATAACTGGATCTACAACTAAAGCGAAACTTACTTAATACATACAAGAAAGAACTTTCAGGAGCACTGCCTTTGTAAGTACTGCACCTATCCAGTCGATATTATCCACATTATCTATTAACTGAACGCATATAAGCAAAACTATTCTAAAATTTTCTGTTCATTATAACTCCATAGAAACTTTACTGATTTTCATCAATCGTCTATTTATTTTGGTTGTTTTCACCTGCTCTAATATGTTATACGCCTTATAATGGTTAAAAATGTTCTACATTTTGTACAATATTATAAATACCCTTCACCATCCTCAATCGATTCTATTTTTTCCTCTACTATTTACTCGTATGTAAAACACTACAATCTATCTCATCAGTAGAACTTACTTACTCCGCCCTCAGCTACTCTATTCAAATTTATCAAACTTCAAACGCACAAACATGCATTCACTCAATGATAAATACTAATTTGAGGCAAGATCACGCATAAACCAACCATAAATAAATCAAATTGACGCCATAGGTCAAACCGAGCAAGAAAAGCTAATCCGATAAGCATTTTCAGCGTCCTGGAAACAAAAAAATACCACGACGATTCGAAGCCAAAGCTCATACGTAAAAAACTGTTTGAGTAATATGAATACGATTTAGCGCCACTTATGCGTGCACATGTAAAAATTGAGTGAATCACGCACACACGATAAAAATACCAAAGCGGTAGAGGATTCTATTCCAGGCATTCAAGCGATTGTGTATCGCAACAAATTTGCAAATTGTTAAGTGATTTACGACAAGACAAGCCATTTATTTGATAAGATTAAGTAAAGTTTTGTAAGTAGTAATGGAGTAAAATTTCCTATGAAATGTGGCTACAGAGGAAAAAATTGCTTGCAATACAAATTTTAGTTAGAGAATGCATTACTTGCGCGCTTTACTGCAGACAGTGAGTTGGAAAATGCACCTTCGAAGTTTCTACAATCCGTAAAGTAACGACTGCTGTGTATTGCAATTACAAAGTGTTGCCACTGTGTAAGTTTTGAAATATTACTTTTGATTTTATAAAATTTTTACATCTAATTCGGCTAGTTTATGGTAAGTACGCTGCAGTCGTGAGTGAGCAACGACTTTGAAATATCCTGCACTCTTGCTCAGATTAGTGCAGACTAGTGCTGTTGAGCTTGCCCGACAGTTAGGTACTCTGTACCAACGAGAGGGAAAAGATGACTTCGTTGGAACTGAAGCTTTAATATCATTCACACGGTATTTCAAGTTATGTATTTAGCAGGTATGTATAAAGAAGAAAAATAATTGTTAAGCCCAACAACCAAAAGTTGTGTAGAAAGTTTGTTGGGGGCTACCCCTAACAGTGAGCAGGGCATGCTCCTTGGTAAATATGTGAAGCGTTTGTCAATAGAAAACCAGCATATCAAATGTTAACTTCATTTTTCCTGTAATGAAAAATGTATTTCATGTCAAATAACAAAACCACAAAAAATTGTAGGGGGGGGGGGAGTAGTTACTCTTTAAAGGAGCACCACACACATTTCTATATTAATTAAGCGCCCGTCCATGAGAAGCAATCATATGCAATATAAAGTTTGTATTATGTGTAAGAAATAATTTTTCCATACAAAAACCCAAATATGAGCGGTAAGTTTGTATGGGGACTATCCATAAAAGCGAGCGGGACACGCCCATTAATATTTATGTGAAGCGTCCGTCTATAAGAAGCCGTCATGTCAAATTTCAAGGCTATATTGACTGCAATAAAAATCTTTTTCATACAAAAAATCAAATGTTTGCGGGTGGTTTGTGTGGGGGTTACCTAAAAAAGTGGGGGAAACTCACACATTCATATATATATATATATATGTGAAAAGTCCTTTTATAAGAAGCCACCAACTCGATTTTAAAGGTGATGTTGACGGGAATAAAGGAAATTTGTATACAAAAAGTCAACAGTGGGAGGGTGGTTTGTTTGGTAGCTTCCCCAACAAGGTGGCGCGGCGTGTCAATATGGAGAGACACGACCATTGATAATAATTTGATGCTACCAAATCTATTTTAAAGTGTCTATTAACTGTAATGAAAAAGTAATTCGTGGGGGCTACCCCTAAAAGGAGGGTTGGACACTTACGAGTACATTGATATTTATTTCTGCCTATAGTAAGACACCATATCCATTTTCAAAGCTAAATAGTAATAAAAATAATAGCCAAACTCATACAAAGTAAAACACGCAGTCTCGCTCGCAGAATCTTATCAACTTGTAACTGGCTGGTCGCATGCTATTCTTTAATATTTGTATGTGTGCGATTGTATTTCAGGTAAATACCTTATGGGTTTAATTCTCTACGTGACTGATGATTGTTTAAGCCTAGTACATTGATAAAAAATTCAGGATTTCCGTACTTGAATTGGTCCGTAGCGGTAAAAAAAGTATGGTGAGTACGAATTTTCTTAAACCAAATACTAATTCTTGGTTCAAGAACTGAAATGAAATTCTTAATTGCTGAGAAGTGACATCGTCTTAAGTTCTTCGGCTAACAGGCTCTGGACACATGGAGTTGCCGAATCACAAACCATTGTTTTTCCCATTTACTGTCGGTGCGAAGAATTTGGAACAGCTGAGAGAGTAAATTTGATTTTGCTCTCAGGTTTTCTTTCGCCTCAAAAATTGATGTAAGAATTTTCTATTTACTTCAAGTCAAAAAGGACTTACGAGTATTTTATATTCTGAGACTTTAATTTAATTTTTAAGTACGCCTTCAAATATAAAGATTGAAATTTCTCAAACCTGTATTTAGAATGTAAGTGTACACCCATAATATTAAATCGATTTTTATATAATATGTGCACATCTGAAAATTAATATATTTCAAATTGTATATTTTTCTGCTCTAAATCGGTGTATACTGTGATCCAAGCAGTCGTCACAAAAAACCGCCTACTAACATATAGAACTTTTCAGTATTTCTCTACTAAATAATCTGGCAACGCTTATTTTAAAATTCCATATCGCACTTACTCAACATCGTTTGTCAAAGAGCAAGTGCTGCCCGTGTCAGTGCTTATTTCTGAGCTGAGGGTGGTAAAATTCAGCAAATTGATTTCAGTGGGTGTTCACGCAGTGCTTAGCTTAACTACTCCAAGCAGCACACTACATCACCATCATCATCATCGCTGTCGTCCTGGGGGCGCCGGGGCAAATGGCAAAACCTCGAAAATGGCAAATGGCAGCATTTAGTATGATTATCAACACAGCATCAGGGCAATACAAAATGTCGAAACTGTGCTGAGCTGAGATGAGCTGAGCTGAGTATGAGCATTGAGCATTAAGTGAAGGCAAAGACGACGACGACGACCTCAATGGCTGCCGACAAGTGCTGCCTTTTCGAGTCGCGAGGGTTAGGTTAGTGGATTTTTGCTCAAGCTAAACGAGAGGGTGTTTGCTTATAGTGTATGGGTGGTTTTACCCCAATCTTCTGTCTTTTGTCTATCTGCCGGCAGAAACATTTTATATGCCATTTCTTTTATTGCTTTAATATGTTAATAGCACTTATTGCTTCCATTGTTGTTGTTGTTGTTCTTGCTAACTGAAAACTGACTGTGGAAATCGCTGAAATCCTAAAGCTGTTGCCTAAGTGGCAGCCTGAGAATGGGTTTGGGCTGTGCGGTGTGTGTGTGTGTGTGTGTGTGTGTGTTTCTGGTTGAGTTTTACTCTAGCTCTGTGCCAGTTTGGAAGGATTTTTGCACATTATCATTTCGCTTCACTTTTTTGCAGACTGCTAATGATGCATTTTCATGGTTGTAATATGTAAAGTGATAAATTGAGATTTTTGTGTAATTTTTTGAGATTTTCTTTTGTAGTGGAATTGCGGATTTTGATATTTATGTATTTAAAAAAAAAATATATATACATATATGTGTTTTTTTATTGGTAGATAATCAGTGAAAATCTGTTGGGAATATTTTAAGCTGGATTGAAGAGTATTTTCAAAATCAACTGATATTTCTTTTGCTGGTGAAAATAAACTCTAGGAAGGATGTGCGCTGTGGGGTCTGCTACATAATGTTTAAATCGCCTTTGTCTGAAACTCGTTATGAAGACTGTTTAGCAACGCAATCAGTAGAAGTTTCTTCTAAAACAACAATTTGAATTTTTATCAAGCTAGCTTTAGAGTAAAGCATAGACTCCTAAGAATTCAATATTAACCTTTTTTGGAAAATTTTTTGTTAATACCAAATTAAACCACTTGGAGTTATTTTTTGCTGTTCAACTAGTTCGGATAAATTGTTTTATATCCACAAATATTCCATACAAAGACTACTTTCCGTGAATTTCTAGAGAGTTTTGAAACGGACTTAATTTTATTGGATGCTGAAAATATGTTTTCCGAAATTATTACCGGGAATTTGAAGAGGGCAATATTCATTCTATGTAATAACAGCCACAAAAAATTTTACGAGGTACATACAAATAAATCTACTGACTGCTGTCAAGTCATAGTGTGAAACTAACTTCATGGTATTTTTTTCCATAGTGGGCCTTGACTTGTCTTCAAACTATTCCAGCGTTGAAACGGAACATTACATCGGTTATTCGTTTCGCAATTCCGGTCATAATTCTTCAAAATGCCATCGGAAATATAGAAAAACAAGTCTAGTTCCGTACTTCACAGGATTCCTTTTCTGACCCAACTGAAATATTGAGTGCAATCCGTTGAACTGTTTCATAATTCACTTCTTGAACATTTAGATTACCATACGCAGATGTCTTATATTCATTTTTTTGAATGCCACACGCACCGCCTCCCACAATTATGTTTTTTCTTAGTTTTATGTCGATTTTTTTAGGGTATCGTTTTAAAATTCGGTACATAACCTAAGTGTGTGATTTTTTAACATTCTTCTAAAAATTAATATCAAATGATTCAAATGGCTACAAAGTTTTTCTATATATGAACATGTTTCTGCAAATTTGCACCTAATAAGAGTTTTGAATTGATATATATGTACATATATGTATTTAAATGTATATTCACCATATATTTTAAACTCAATTTAATGTTTTCATTTTTTTTTTTCAGAACACCATTTGAACCGACTGGTTTGTCCACAAATATGTAAAAACAGGTGCCGCTATTCGCTTGGCTGCTCTTTTTTATGTTCCTATGTTTTCAGTTGGCAGTTTCTCAATGTCTCTCCCGCTCTAACGCCGCCATTGTTAAAGAAACAGACAATACCTCGCCCATGGTGAATTAATGTAAAGTGCCTTATTCGTTCTGTTCCTACAATGATGAGAGCATTAGCGCATTATATCGAGGCAAAGATAGAGAGTAATTGCACCGGTATTAAAGCCGCCCATCCACCCGTACCCATAGAACAAAAGATGAACAAACATTATCTTTCTCCCACGCCATTTAACTGTTCGTATTCATTTGGTTCTTTTTTTTCTTATATTATTTTTTTTTTTTTTGGAGCATGGACTAATACTAACCACGTATAGACGATAAAAATCTGATAGCTACAAAATCGTCTAGCGATCATGTGTTTGCCTTAAATGGTCATGTGTGCGGGATGATATTAGAGAGGCAGAGAATGAAAGAAAACCGTTGGCTTTTTGAAAGTTTAAATTTTAATTAATCAAATTTTTGTTAATAGAATTTGAGTTTTAATGTACTAATTCATTTGTTTAAAAAAGTATGCATGTCTATGACGCTTATCTGAGTAAGTTCAAAAATTATATATATATATATATATATATATATATATATATATATATATATATATATATATATATATATATATATATATATATATATATATATATATATATATATATATATATATATATATATATATATATATATATATATATATATATATATATATATATATATATATATATATAATTTTTTATACATAAAATGAAAATTTATATATATATATATATATACATACGGAAAAGGTCGTTAAGTATTCTTCATCCTCCTACCCCCTATTTTTTAAACGCGATATTAGTAGTTTTTTTTTACCCGAGGGGTCATGAAGAAGGGCGAAGTGGAGAAGTGGAGCAGGGAGAAGGGCAGCAACGCGCCAGGTGCTAACTAGTCTTTTATAATTTATGTATATGATGTCGACTTGTAGGCCACTGAAATATACGTAATCCCATTTGCAGTGGACTTCTCGTGGTGTTCCCTGGGTAACGATTTATCTAATCTAATATAAATCGAGAGTCTTAATTTTTGTTTTTTAAGTAGTTCAGGGTATTTAACTGTCGGACAAACGCGATTGTAGCGTTCTTACTTGTTTGTTTAAATGTTATCTTTAAACACATTCTATCTTATATCCTAATGGTAACAAACATAATGGTAAAAAATATGCATAGACTGTTTTTTTTTCTTTTAAGAAGAAAGCACTTTTTTTCGATTTCTAGAAATGTAAAGTTTTAAGTAAGAAAACAGCTTACCGAAAAGGTGAAGCGTAAAATGATGACAACAATGCGCGCACTAATTGGATCAATTAAGTGACAAATGTTATTCCGCAAAAGTTCGCTCATATGTTAATTAACCCATATGTGCTCAAATTGTGAACGACAAGCGTTGACCTAAATAAATACCTACATTTGTAGGTATGTATATAGGTTTGTATGTATTGTATGTGTATTGTATTTGTTGAAAACTGAAATAAATCTCGTAATAACAACAGCAGCAACAAGAGCTAAATAGTCGGTTTGCATGACTATATGTTACCCTGCACAGTTTCATGGAGTGTGGTATACTAAAGGATACAGGGTAAAATGGATTGGTTCACCGATAGTAGCTACAACGTACACAACTATCAGTGGAGGAACCAAGGGGGCATATATGGATGTGAAAATCTGTGATGCGCGGAGAGAGAGAGATAGATAGATTTTCTGCGAACATTTCAAGTTTAATATCAGCTAAATCGGTTGGCAAGTGATTTAAGTTTTTGAAATGATATAAAAATGTCATGATCGTCAATTTTATTGAACGGAAAATTGATTGATATTCAATACATCGGTCGATTTGTAATAACTAGGCCGATTTCCTACCGATTTTGGAGTGCATACTAGAGTTCTCTTCTAATTTTTATCAGAACATTAACAATTTTTTCGGTCTTTGTATGCTAGAACTTCAAATTTTTGTAATTGAATAATGGTGCGAAACTTGGGATATTAGAATTGTTTATGGTAGGAAAAAATCAAAATAAATTGCTTGGAATTTGAACAGACTTTGTGTGTACCTCAGAAAGAAGATTGGAAGGAGTAGGGTACCGTTGGACGCGCAATTTAATTGTCTTTCTAATGATACGGGTATATCTCTATAGGGTTTGATGTTAAGTTTGGTCCCTTGTTTAGGTAGAATCATAAATTTAAAAACATAAATATACCGTTATCTAGGTGAATGGCTCCAATGGAAAAAGGAATATGTTTTATTCGTGTTTTTAGCACCTGAGTTCATTTAATAAAATGTAAAAGAAAGTTTCTATGTTACCGCTGTAAACTAGTGTTTGACAATTAATTCATCTAGTTTCCATACTAGATGAATTAATTTCGGTATGTTTAATGTTATGCAAATTTGCAATAAATAAATAAACGAAATCTTCATTGAAATTTGTGAAATTATTGCCCACAGTATAAGTAAAGAGTGCCCAATGGACAAATTGTTTTGGAATTTTTGGAAGGTCGAAAATAAACTTCGTAAAAAAATTATCTAGTAGCATTGAAAATATCTGAAAAACTTACTTCCAGACAAACGATAACCATCAAGCTGATATATTGTATTGCATTTTATATTAATACTACATAATTCTAAACAAACTCCACGTACTCCGTTGCTTAAAATCGACTGTAGGGTATGAAAAAACAAGACTAACAATAACGAAAAACAACACGCTTTACAATAAAATCAAACCCAACTGAGGCAAAAGCGAGTGACACAAAAATTTGTATCTAAACAAACAAATACAAAAATATTAAATTGTAATCCGCTTAAATTAAACGTATTAACGCACATTTGCATAATTGTTCAAAATGTGAGCGCGAATGCGAGCAACCCACAAGGGAACAACAACTTTCCTGACAATCCAATCAAAAGTAAGACATATAGCCTGACTGCCAGCCTGCCTGCCTACCCGTCTGTCTGTCTATGCTCCTTTCACGTCCTTGTTCCAGAAAAGCCGTCCACAAGCACGTGAGGACAATATTTAAAAATGTTTAGCATAATTAATTCGAGCGAGAAGCCAACAGAAAGGTAAAAAGTTAGGCCTTTTGGGTATTCCTTGGAAATGTACCAGACGAGAAGTTTTGAATGAATTTCGGCGTGCATAATCAACCCTTAAATTCCGCTAATTTGATGATTGCCCCATAGCTACGCAATAATATATACATAGATACCATATATGCATGTATACGAAGGAATATAGCATGAAGTTCGCTTTGAGGTGTAAGCAAGAGTTCGCTTTCGGCTACAAATTATCACACATACGCTTAAATGAGTCACAGTCTCTGGCTAAATGGTCGAGCCTCGGACGAGGAGCAGATGAGCAGGAGCAGTTCTGTTTCCCTAGAGTCCTGCGAAAAATGCGCGCGCGTGAAATGTAATTTATTTTATTCGCCGCTAATTGGCTAAAATACCTGAGGGCTGAGGCTTTGTTGGTAGTTTAGTTGCGCTGGCGTATATTTGTATAGGACATAGGTGGGTCGTCACATATGAGGCGTGAGGTTTTGGAGTTGCAATGGCGTACAAATTGAAGCAGAAGCTCGATGCGAAGTGAACTTTATTTATTCTATAAGTTTTAAATTGCAAAGAATATTAACAACAGACAGACGGGCAGACAGACGGATAGACAGAAAAGCCGTTTAGGCTACAGAGTTTGCCAAAGAAATAGTTATAGGTACTCATACATAAATAAACTCGGCTTGTGTAAAAAAATTAACTTGAAATATTTTCTTTTCGAAATCGCTTTCCTCACGATATTTTGTCTAGCCCTCAAACGAAAAAATTTTCATATTCAACGTTTTTACATTAAAAAAAAAAACTTCTCAATTGGGAAAACTCAACGTGCGTGGCATGAGGCTTACTTTTCGCTGAACGTAGCCGTAAACAATCCATAATTGTTAGATTTATGCCAATGCAAACCATCAAGAAATTCGGGTGAAACCTCTTCACGACCAAAAAACCACAATTTGTGCATGAATTAGCGCGGAAAGACTAATCGGACTGTATTTCTTTAAAGATGTGGACCGTCATCATCAATCAAGACCATTATCAGGCCATGAACGCGGGATTTTCGTTGTAATTTGTGGCTTATAAAAGCATGGACAACTTTGATTTCAACCGTACAGCGCCACAGTTCACACAGATCGGGCCTAGATTTGGTTAATGCGGCCACCAGGACCAGCCGATTTGACGGCTCCAGTCTTTTTCCTGTGGGGTTTTTTTAAGTGCCCAGTTTATGTCAACAAGTCACGGACTCTGGAAACCTTCAAACAGAATATCCGACAGGAAATGGCCGCTATTCAGCCGGAAACACAAGTTATTGAAAATGGCGAAATGCGAACAAATTCCTCAGATTCAAAATAGACGAAAAATCACTTGCAAATAATTTTTGTTGTTTCTCTTATTATTACCATAAAACATTTCGAAGGCCCACCCGTTAACTATTTTCTAGTTAGGTTAGGTCCTTGGCTAAAGTTCATCAATTTGGGGGAAAGTTGAATTTTTCGGGGTTTTATGCAACATTCTGGCATGTGAAGATTTTAGTTGTCGAGTTCCAATTTCGATTGTGAAAACTCTTCGATGAGATCCATCACAGCCCTGATAATAAAAATAACTATGTTCCACATTGCAAATTTATATTTTGATCAATGTTAAAGTTACCTATACAAGAACGCCTATCTAAAACATCATGGATTTCATCGTGTAGATATTCAATTTTCTTTTATAAGTTCAACTTTGTAAAAATTGGTTTAAACACTTCCACTAACTGAAGTCAAACTATGCACTATGCCTTTCTCCTCTCTGCCAATTCAAATTTGCTAATTATCACAACATAAGGTTTTCTAATTTCATTTAACGCAACTCAACACTTCGAGGGTTGATAAAGCTAACAATGATGGTGAAGAAGATTTCGTGCTGCGTTAGCAGACAACACTTGATCTGCACAGCAATGAATTCAATTAGCAATACAGGGTTGAAAAGGACCTGTCCTTTGCTGTCTGTTAAGCTGAACCGAGTCAGGCAGGCAGAAAAACATAATTGTCATCAAGAGCATCAGCATCAGAATTATCACTGCCACACCCCCTCGATTAGAACGTTTTCATGGTCAATCGTTTGGATTATTTTTCTGGTGAATTATTGCGTGTTGACGCATATGGTGACAATTTTCGTTGCCGGAAGGCATCCTTTGTATGTTGTACAATATATCCGCTGGTGTTTGTCTAGCTTACTTTTTCTGGCTCTTCAGCTCTCAAATGGATCTACTTGTATGTAAGGAGCTTAACGTTCATTTCCTATATGACTGCATCAACCCCGCAAACAGCAGCAACAATTAGCCTTGATATTAGAGAATTTTGATTGCAAAATTTCCTAGCGATTAAATCGAAATCAAATGCAAAAAACTTTTGACAGCGCTTACAAATTACAGTATGAATGTATTGAATGATGTTTTGTGGACAGAATGAGGATTAGCGATCACATACATAGATAGATTGATGATAATAGTAATGACTATAACTGATTCTTGATGTGTCAATGGGTGCGCGAAATTCAAACAGATGTAAACTATTTACAAAGTTGATATAATGGTTCGATCTGTATCAATGTTGGATATTTTGTGTGGGTTGATGAGTTTAGCTTTGAAAATAAACCATAAGTATAGGAACTATATGATATAGCGACCCGCTGGGAAATAATGTACTGTAATTTATGTGAATGATAATACTAAAATCAATAGCAATTTTGAATTTTCTAGATTTAATAATAAAGTTAGCTGTATCTGGATAGTATAGGGATCTGATATGAGCCAATGTTGAATATACCCGTATTATGGGTGTTAAATTGTTATAAGTAATAGTTGTATTAAATTTGAAATAATATTATTTTTCATACCAAAATTCGAAATTGGCGGGTGGTTTTGTATGCTATGTTTATACAATACATACTGATATGAATAGTCTATACTCGTATACGGCTACTTAGAACAAAAATTATGCTATTAAATATCTAAAAAAAATGAGTACAAAAATTTGCAGCAACAAATAGAACATGGGTGGTTCAACCCCATCCATAATGGGTTTTAGATAGATACGATGAAAACTGAGGGATTAGTTTCCGTATTTTTAAACACAGAAACTGACGGATATAGATAGTTCGACTTGTCTTGACGATCTGATCAAAATTATATAGATTTCTGATGACTTCTTTTGGATGTTCCCAACTTCGTGATAAAATAAGTAAATTATATATAACGTGGAGCTTGTTTTACTTATCCAGTTATATAATTTTCCGGCGCAAAACTTCTATATTTTGATGCTGATCGTAGTAGGAACCAGTTTGAGTCTCGTATTTCTATTTATTGAAAGCACTAATTGTGAAATAGTAAAATATTGATTTGTTGAATTGTGAATAAATACTATAAAGCACCTCCAGTGAAAGTTACCAGTGAACAAGTTAATCACTCAAAACTCTATTACGGAAATTTCAACTATTGGTTTTTATCTGTTGTGAAGGTCTCCAGCTGCTTTTGTTTAGATATGAACATGTCTAGCACGGTTGAAATTGGACCACAATTTTTTAAGAACACATAGTGGTTCATGTTCACCTTTAATATTTACATCAAAAAGTGAAAGTTTCTGTACTACTGCTGCGAAAAGTCAGAAATAGACGAAAATATAGGTTACAACAGTGTGAGTTGGTGATCCGAAATCCAACGAAATCAAATTAAACCCAAAACAATAAAAATAACATTTATTTCATCATAAAGGAGATAGTCTTAGATTCATCAAAATGACATGTTCTAAAATATCATACCCTTTTATGTCTTCTATCGACTGAAAACGGGTGCCTCGAAATGTTAATTTTAGTTTTGAAAACAGAAAAAAGTCGGCCGGAGGCACTAGACAGGATCACATTGTTTGTTCGATGATATTTGTTGAGTTTTTGGTCAGAAATTCGTTTACAATGATAGTCTTGTAAGACGGTGCCACGTCGTGGTGCAAAATCCCAGACTTTTCTTTCCGCAAATTCGTCCTTTTTCGACGAATTTGCTGTCTCAAACCCCGCATAACGCTCAGATATTTTTTTATTTACCGTCTGACCTTCTGCAAGAATTCTGAATGCGGTCGTTCTACCACGTCTTCAGCGTCCTTTATGCGATTGAGTTTTTGAAAAAAATTCGAAAAAAATCTCAAAACACAATTGAGATGAACTCACAAAATGAGGCACTGTAAAACAATATAAATGACAGATGGCGCTCTAACTCCGCGTCAGTAAAGAGGATAGTTGTGCCAAGTTAGTGAGAATTTTGACAAAGCCTTTTAAATGATGAATTCCCAGTACTTTTTTCCATAGCATTTTAGGATATTGATATCTATGAAAAATATCTATTAATTTTTTTGATATCCGAATGATTTGAAAAGAGATAATATCAAATTGATCTTGATCTTTTGTTTTTTTTTTGTGCATTCACGCAATAGACTAATTATTTAAGAGAATCTCTCTGAAAATCAATAGTAAGAGTATTCAAAACGAAATGTATTCATATATAGAGTGCGTTTTCTCTTGTTCACCAATAAATTTAAATAACTTGAAAAAAATACACACTCAAAAACTTAATTTTTATTTTGGGTGAACTTTATTTGGTCCTGCACAATGTCACGATGTCATCTTTTACAAATGACCAAACAATTTGTAAAAGATGATATCGGGCAAATGTTCATCCTCAGCGGCCACGCAAAGATCTAATATTTTTTCGGTGTTTTCCATCAATTTTTTCAACATTTCACTGGGAATAGCAGCAATTTAACAGCAAATATTGTCCTTAAGCTGTTCTAGGGTCTGCGCATACACTTTTTTCTTGAGATATCCCCACAGAAAAACTCAGGACCCGTTAAACCTGGAGACTCTAATGGTCAATCATAGTACTACTACTACTTTTCGATATCAAACTTCCATCGAAAGCTGGTCGTAGTAATGACATTGCTTCGCGTGCATTGTGACATATTGCGCCCTCCAGTTGAAATCAGTAAATCGTGCTTTGAGAATTGGTGCCAATGACCATAACGGTGGTCTTGGCGTCGTCTTCAAAGAAATTCGGCCCGATAACTCTGTCAGCGCATACACCACATCAAACGGTGACTCTTGGCGAGTATAGAGGCATATTATGAATCAGTTGTGGGTTTTCAGTGAATATTCTGCGTTCGCTTCGCTTCCACACAGCGTGAAGTTGTGCTCATTCGTCATGATGGCGAGTTGACAATTGAGGAATTTCTCTTGTATTAAATAGCTAAAATAGTACTAAAATAACGCTTTCAATGAGCGCTCATATGTGTCAAAATTCCAACAAATACAAATTTAATGGCAAGTTTTCCTAAGTAGCCACGAAATGACAGACCCTGCACAATATTTCACACGATTTGTGCTTTTTTGAACAGAAATATTTCGTAATTTGCGCCATGTGTTAAAATGTTCCAAATCAAAATTTGTATGGAAGAGAAGACCAAAGAGGTTTATAAATTAAACTGCTGCAATCACATTATGCTGAAATTATGTTGAATAATACCATATAAATCGATTGCTCCTAAATAAATAGCATATCCATCAATTCATTCATTTCGGAACATAAAATCCAACATATGACATCGCGTAGTAAGTATTTAGAAAATGCGAAACGCATAAAATCATCACAAAAATTAGCGCATAGAACAACAAAGTTTGCAAAAATGAAAATATATTGTATATTAGCCAAAACCAAGCAAAGCCACGTACAACACATGCGATTATTTATTATTATTTTACGATATGAAACATGGACTACATACGTACGAAATACACACGCACACACACGATGGTGACATAATGTACAAAGTATACAAAATCACAAATGCAAACAAATTCACAAATTCAGCGTAGAGGATATTGTATATTCAAGGGAAAAATTAAGCATAAAATGTGATCATCTGTGTTGACATGAAGATCAGCCGTCGTAAGTGAGCACAAATGGGTCGAACTACACCCTTCGACTCGAAAACTAAACCAAGCGGGTTGAATTGAATTGAACTGAATTGGGTTGGTTTGCTTTTGTCACGAAAATATGCCAGATAAACAAAATATAGAAATAATCAAATAGTAGAACTGTTTGTGCATTTAACCAAAGTAGAACGTTTGACGTGATGGCACCCCTCGGCTCAGCATTCGAGAAAATTGTTGAGCTGCTGTTGCAAGTCGTTGCCGCAATTCAATACAATACAATTCAAATGGCAATTTGTAGGGTGTGCCCCGGGTTTGGCCCTTTTCCGTTTCTTAAGCGGTTTGTGTTAGTTTTCAAATTATAACGCAAATTTAATTTGCAACAGATGCGGCAAGCGACAACATTTGTCAACGCCAGACAATCAAACCAGCACAGCACAACACAGCACAGCATCCGTGAACCAGTAATTGAGTGTGATGAACCCTAACCCCTTTTATTTTTTCAGTCGTTTGTGCAGACAATTGTTACAAATTATCCGCTAATAGTTCATGAATAGCAATAGCATTCAATGGGTGGTAGCAGTCCTTTCAGGAATTTATCTCTAATGTTCGTTGTTGTCACTGCTCACGGCTCAACACTTGGCCACTTCAAGTCAAATCAAAACAGTGACAAGCACATTCAGCGATGCAACAAATGAAATTTGAACAAGAAAGAATGTTAATTTCGGTGGAAACGAAGCTTCAATATGCTGCACATGAAATTTATACATATAAACCTGAAAACCTAATTAACACATTATATCAAGTTGATTTTGTCTGTAGGCAAAATGTTTTTCATACAAAAGTCTGAAAGTTTGTGTGGGGCTACTCTTAAAAGTGCAATAAACCCCTGGATATACACATACTCGTCGATGACATAAAATTTGAGGTGGATATTAACTGTAATAAAGAATTTTGCATACAAAAACTATAAGTGATTGTCCCCATATAAAACTACAGACTATTTTGGGTTATTATATGAAAAATTGCTACTTTAGATGCAAATACTAAATCTGGTGTGGATGAATCTTACAATATTCCTCTAATCCAACTCGGATCTATCAAGAAATGCTGAAAAAAAGAACAAAGAAAAAATAAGAAAGAGTTATACTCGAGCACCTCGATGTCATCCAAATATAGCATCTACAGGGTATAATATACTCGAGCACCTCGACTATATTATACCCTGTCCATGCTATATTTAATATACCTTGAAAACGTGAATTTTAAGGATGTAGCCGTATTCTTCTAAATTTTGATCTGCGTACAAATTAGCTCCCAAATTTTGGCTTTCTACAAACTATTTTACGAAACATTCGAATAAATTTTTGAGACGAATCAAGGCTTACTATAAAATTATAACAAACTAGCGGACCCGGCGTGCGTTTTTATATTGGTCACAGCTGTGACATAGATTTACCAAAAGTCTGTACATAGGTATATACAAAATGTATTCCAGCTGTGTTCAATAGCTTCAATTTGGTTTTTGTCCAATATTAGGGAGAGGGTGGGTATGGCACCGCCAATTTCTCTAGTGAATCTTGTTTTTAACCGATCTCTTTACGTATGTACCAAATGTCATCCAAAGTTGCATCACCGCCCTTTTCTTATGCCCTATCTACCTGTATAATATATAGTTACTGAGATGCAACGATTTTCGTATTTCTCAATAGTTTATGAGATAGAACAAATTTTATTTACTTAGCTTATAATGTGGAAGGGGGACGGGCCACCGCCTATTTGCCCTGTGTACGTTATTTGTCCCGGTGCTCTTTACTTATGAACCAAATTTCATCCAGCTGTGTTCAATAGTTTATGAGATATAACGAAATGATTTTTATCTTGAATAGGGGCGTGGTAACGCGCGCGTTCTCAGGAACCTAGGCCAAACGTATTTGTGAAAATCTATTGAAAACTCCCACAGTAGCTTTTGAGATTGGAAGTAACATACATGAACGGCAGGCGGCTTCAATTTATATATGTAGAGATATTTAGAAAAAATTTACAACTCAATTTGTTTTTTTTTACCACTGAGGTAAAACGGCATTGAGTTATGAAATATGAAGTTACTCTTGTAGCTGTGCGGTACCTAGAGACCCTATACTGTGAGTTTAGTTTGTCTAAGTCTTCTCTGAATGGAAAACTATTCTCTCACATAGATATATAGACGGACTCGTCATGTCGCGTTGATGCTTACTTCCTTACTTCCTTCCTTCCCTGTTAGAAATATTGTTTGGGCAAGGTTTTATACCTAATATAAATTTTATAAATTATAAAATAAGATTTAATTTAGTTAAAATCGCAGCTTTAATACATTTTAAACTCTCCTAGATAGTTCATTTGGTGTTTTGAATGATCAGCTCAACAAATAAGAATGCTTTATCTACAAAGATTATTAATTAGGTGATGGATTTCTAAGGGAGCTACTCCTAAAACAGGCCGTTATATGCCTAATAATATATTTATGACGCATTCGTTTATATAAAACCACTATATCGTATTTCAAATTGATATTGGTTAAAACAAAATTGTATTCTATATAAAAAAAACTATGAAATGTGCTAGGTCCCACTCCCAGTATAGTGCGCGTAATATACCTATTTATACCAGTATTTAGTCTGGGCCATACGCGACTCTATTGTGAATTTGAAGCTGATAGTGCCTGTAATAAAAAAAGTTTTTCGTATGGGAGCTCTATCCTAAAAATTGGGCGTGACATACTGACTTGCGGATTCTGAACGAATGCCGGTCTCAGAGAATCTTCATACCGATTTTCAGTAAGACAAAAACCAGACAGATAAATATGGCTAGATCGAGTTGTCTTGTCGAGCTGATCAAACATATATATATATATTCTTCATGCGGTCTCTTTATGTATGTATGAAGTTTTCTGCGCTCGATAATTTCTGATCAAGTCCGTAGTGGGCATAATAAAATATAGCACATACATAGGGTCCATATCACACCACAATATAAATCTATGGTTCAAATAAACATCGCCAAGTCATAAGCACTTGACTGTAGAGTTTTGTGGTGGCCAACTTCGTCCTTAATCGACTAGGCGTTATTTTCCTTATTAACAAGTATAGATCGATGAGATGAAATCGTTCTGTTTAGTTTGGAACACATCGGTACAAACCGTGCACACACTTTTCGGTAGCCCAAATGTTTGGTCAAAATGCAATAATAATGTTTTGGAAATGCTCAATTCTAAATTGCATGAATTCCAATAAATTTGTTTTGCAGTTTTTTGCTAAATTCACGTACAGTTTTGATCGAAATTGCGGTGTTCATCGATTTCGGTTTGCCAAGACGTGGACAAGGTTTTATACCTAATTTCATTAATGTTACTGTCACTTCAGACGCAATAACTCTGCTTCCAGTGCACCAACTGACATGAAATTTCGACTGAAAGTTTTGAAACTTTTCAACGCACTAGCTGGAAAGCTATATGTCACATATATGTGGCGTTACCAGAAAATGCCCTATTACAAAAAGGGTTTATACTTTGGAATGCTCCTTGTACATATGTATAATATATGCTTTATCAGATTTCATTAATGTTTCCATTTTACAAACAGTATTTAACTACAAGCGAATTTCCAACGTAGGGGGCTATATAAAGATAAAATACATGCATGTCGAATACTGTGTATAATATTAACAAATAAATGAATTTTTATTAGCCATCATGCACATAATCACAAAAACAGAATAATCATCTCCTTTTCAATAATATCAACATCAGTCTCATCTCAATAGAATCCTTAACATACCACGTTCTCGCAACAGTGTCTTCATTTTTATTTGCACAAAGGAGTGTGCATATGTTTTCCTTGCGCCTTACGCAGCGCTTTTGTTCACACACACGTCAACTCGATGATACTTGATAATTTTGACGTGATAAAGTGGCCGGGCCGGGTCGGGCCTGCCCAGACTTGTTTAACAATTGTCCTTCCATCCATTCATTCATTTATTTATTCATTATTATGCCAATTTGTTGATTGTTCACACTATAATCGAGTTTTTCGTGTTAATGTTGTTTGAAATATAGGAGCATCTGTGTTGTATGACAATATCCCTAAACTAAAACAAATTAAAATGTGCGCTTGAATAAAAAATACGCGTAAATAATTATTTTAACTATCAAATGTGTCTGTGTTCGATCAAGTTTTATCCATTTCGAAGAAAATGTCTCTTTTGGTTGATTGAATGAGACTATTTCTTTTTTTGTTTGTTTTGTCTTTAGATGCAAATTGTATAAACCGGTTGAGCTGCTTGTGAATCATAGATCAAATCTTCATGCAAATAATATTTTATACATTGCACTTCAGGTGGCAGCATGCCTTTTAGAATGTGACCCAACTGCATAATCGCTTCATGATTGCCACCATTAGAAGTCCAAATTGCTTAAAAGATAGAGATACTTATATGTAAATATAGTTATAGATTTTAGATTTAATTAACTTACAAAACTTAAAGTATCCGCTACGTTTCTTGATCACAGCACCACAAATATCATTTGCTGCAGCGAAGTATTCGTTGATCACAGTAAACAGCTGTAAAATTGTTAAAATATACATAAGTATGTATGTATCTGGTAGTTGGGTAGAATTAGTAAAAGTTTACGTATAGGCATGTCACCTTTCACGGAAAAGGGGTTAGTCATTCGCTGGGGCTAAGGAGTTAGGGAGTTAGCTATTCGATAGGGAAAAGGGGTTAGTCTTTCGCTATGACTAAGGAGTTATGTCTTCGCAACTGAAATGGAGCTAACCATTTGCATAAAAAAGTATCTAGCTATGAGGGCTAGCCTTCGAAATTTTTCTGATTTTTTGTTTATTAGGCCAGAAACGCCAAGTTTGGTGTATCTAACATAAATCCTAATAAAATATTACGCATCCAGATCGGACCACTTAAAGTATCCGCTCCCATATAAACTTGATCTCCATTTTTAGGTTTTTGTATAAAATTTTGTTGTTTTTGTTCTTAATCAAGCTAGAAATGCCAATTTTGGCGTCAATCCTTACAAAATATTCCGTATAGCCCAGATCAAACCACTTCAAGGGGAAATCCCTTGCAAACATGACGACCAGTAGTTAGCTTAATCGTTAAGACAAACAACACGAAGTTACCGAATCGCTAGTGCTAGCTGCGGTACAACAGGTTAGTGTATCTTACTGCCGTTTTACGTCTAATGTCTAAGCACCGTAAACCCGAACTCCATACGAACATCCATTTGTAACCGGCCCAACCTGCTCACAAACGTTTATTAGGATAAGTATACCCTGGGTAGCCTCTGAAAAGGTGTGAAAATTGTGAGAAGGCAACCCCCGGTTTTGGTTCTCGCCAACGCAAAACATTTACCAGTGAAGAACCAGAGGAAGCCTATGAAACGATCCCTATCTGATGACGACGGGACAACGTCCAAATGGTCGTCCGATCAATATCATTTCTGGGACGAATTCCGCATACTTGGTTTTAACAACCGCCATAGAAGTGCACAATTCCACCGGATTTTCTGTGAGTATACATCAGTCGCAGTTGTTACCGCCTGCAGTTCGCTGCTATGTATGCATAATAAAAATACTATTCTTAGTTACAACACTTACCAATTGATGCCAAAATTTGTGCACGTTCCAATTACCAGACGAGTTGACAACTTTGAACTCCCACTGCCCACCGAAACGATTACCGATTTCATCCCACAGCGGTCTACAAAAATGCATAAATCAATTACATACTTTTTTATATATAAAATTATTTCGAAACTCTAACTTACTTCAATTCATTGCGAAAAAGCGCATAATCAGAGCCAACTTCAATATCCGAGACAGATTTCAAGGTGTGCATCACTCTGCAATTTAAACGAAATTGTTTAGGTTTCTAAATTTGCATTAAACAAAGTTTCACTCACGTATAGAAATCTTCGATGGAGTTAATGGACAATAAATCCGTTTTACGTTCTTCATATTTTGTGGCGAGGTCATTGTCAAAATACCAAAAAGTCCAAGGTGTAACCAAAGCACGTTTGAAAATGCCATCAAACAGTGTTCCCATTATGCTTGTTTAAAGAAGTAAACAAATTTTTTTTGTTTTTAATAATAAATTTGTTTTCGATTTATGTTTTTCTTCCAATAAAACCGAATAAAATGTTCTCAATAAAAAGATAAAACACTTTTTTTGAAATTCAACAAATTAGTTGACAGTGCCTACTTTATGGTGTTTAAAAAATCAGAATAATCAGCACGGATCAGTCACTCAAGGAGAGAGAAAAAGAAATGAAGATGGTGACATGCGGCCCAAAAAAACTAAAAAGGTGCTGCCTGCACAAGAAGCCGTCTTGTAGACGTAAAAGCCACCGGCATGCAGGCCATAAAAATGTACTTGCAAAAAAGGTCAAAGAGACCCATCGTTAGAAGCGGAGAGTTATGGCCAATTGTTTCAAATTTCGATATTACCATTTGTCACTGGTATATATGTATGTCCGTCCGTCCGACCATCTGTTTGAACGAACAGATCTTGGAGACTATAAGAGATAGAGTCTTCAAGTATGGATATATTTGGACTCTGCTTTACCCTTTGCCCTTTCAGGTTAACTGAAAATGCCATCAAAACTATGAAGGGTAGCTCCCATACAAACCTGGCTCCCATTTTTAAGTTTTTGTATAATAAATTATTGTGCTATGAAACAAAACATTTCATATAGGCCCAGATTGGACCACTTCAAGGCGTAGCTTGCAAATTTCTAATTTCTAAAAACATATCCCGCATATGTTCATTTCGGACCACTAAAGAATATAATCTATGGTTCATTTAAGGAGTCTTTCTTTCTTTCTTTCTTTTATATTATAACTTTTTAATAAGTGAGCTTCTTAAGTGACTGCGCAATTTAACCTAGATAGATGCTATCACAATTGTGATATTGCTATTCTCTCAGACAGCCAGACTGCGTTGAAGGCACTTAACTTCAGCGTAGCTAGAACGAAGCTAGTACTTGGAGCATATGGACTATCGGAAAAACTCGGCGAAGATAACAGAGTCTCTTTGCTATGGGTGCCGGGTCATAAGACAAGGAGCGCCAACTCTATTGATAGGACCTGAGCCGTATTGTGGCATCGGGAGACATACCATATCGGAAGTAATCCGCAAGGAGAAGGATATAGGAAAAGAACAACAAGGACTAAGACAAGCAAAGTTATTTCTAGGGTGCTGCAACCCGAACAGATCGAAAACTATGCTTCAGCTGGGTAGGAACCAACTAAGAACATTAACAGGACTGCTAACAGGTCACTGTAGACTAAAGAAACATTTATATGGTTTGGGAATACATAACTCACCCGAATGCAGATTCTGTGACCACGGAGAGGATGCAACTCGTTAGATTCTTGCAGAATATGAAGCTGTAGCTAGAAGCAGACTGCAGATGCTAGGTAATCACTTTAGTAGAAAGGAACAAGTGAGTAGTTTGGACCCTAGGAAAGTACTAAGTTTCATTCAGCACATAGGCTTAAGGCAGGTCATCTAACTTAGTAGGACAAACAATACACCGCGTACCGTATGTACCCATCAAAAAATAAATAAATAAGAGACTATCGGGCAGAAAGACGGCGATAAGTCGTAAGTGAAGTCACAAATGTAACCTATACAGAAAATAGAACGAGGCAGCGCATGTTCTCCTTTCCAATCTACGCAGAGGGTGAGTGTTCAAAAACTACAACTGTAAACATTCAAAAATAGGCTAAACTATATGTTAAAACGATAAATTGGTAATCTAAGTTATACAAGTGTGTGTTGGTGATCCGAAATCAAGCGGGGTGAACACTTCAGTGATCTTAACCAATTGTGTGCTAATTTCAACAATGTTAGATTTGTTCATTTTTAAACAAAAGCAGCCGCAGCAATAATGCTGCAAGATGGACTGATTTTTGTATCAATATTCTTAGCAATGCAGATAAAATGTCAACGGGGTAAATGAACCTCAAAAGATATGCAAGCGATTAAATTGTTCTCACCTGGTGGTACTATCTCTAGTCGTGATTCGTACTCACAATCAGCGTAAAAAGAATAAAATATTGCTTCAGAACCGTGTACGTAAAAGACGCATCAGATGAAAATTTGAAAGTACATTTTTGCTGTTTGCTGTTCAAAGTGCAGAGTGCCGCGCTCAGATTTGGCGCATTCCAAATAGGATTAGTGTGAAGACCAAAGAATGTGCTGATGTGCAAGCGAATCGAAGATACCAAACCAAAGAAAGCATTTTCCGTAATAAAAATATTTTTCAAAGAAACTATTCACATTGAGCATATAAAGTACAAATTTATCCCACCCGCAAGAAAATGTTTACCAATGATACCAAATATTTACAAATTATTAAACAACTTACTATGAATCGGGCTCCATTTTTATTTATTTTTTATTTAATTTTAATTTTTAAATTAATTTAATTTCACAAACAGCGACGTAGCAGAATTTATTCCGGACAAGTTTGCTAATAAACGCAACAGCTGATTGAAAGTTAAGCGTGTTGCCATCAATTTTTTAGAATAAATTCGACTTTGAAAGCTGACTTGACTCATAAACTTACGAAAAAAAAAAAAAAAAAAAAATCTATTTTATGTACATTTAATGCGTTTTCAATATTTAAGAGATTTACTGCTGTCAAAAAAATAACCACCCTGTTGCGTCGTAATGCTGTCCTAGCTCCTTGAACAAACCTGGAATATGCATGCAATAACATGAATGCATTTCTGTAAGGCTTATCACGGTCTACGTGCAGTACGTTATTTATACATTCGGATCCAAAAGGAAAAGGTTTCTTAGCAACTGAAAATCTTTATAGCTAAATCTAATCACAGTGTCCTAACACAGCAGCAGCGGTGGGCACGTAATTTTGTATCGGGAGCAGTACAACAACATCTACAACAAACAGAGTTTTTGAAGTCATAAATCTAAGCAAAATGAACACTTTTATGATTATATGCGTCGCGAAGAAAATCGAGCCTTCGCTGTATTGTTGTTGTTTGGTTTATTTAAGTAAAAAAAATTCAACACTGAAAAAAATTATTGAAACCATTTAAATTAAATCACTTAGTAAAAATCGCAACACATCGAAACCTACTTCGCTTTGGTATGACGCGCTGGCTGCCTCTTAGCTCGACTGTGATTAATAACAGAGACACGACCCAATTTTGAAATATTTTTATGTTCATAATTTATTCGCATTAAAATAAAACTAATAATAAAATTGTCTACATAATAATAATAATAATAATTACATAATTACAAATACATATTTACACTATTACACATATTGGGAGCGGGAAGAGAGCAAAAAAACTTATGATTATTATAACTAAATAACTATTTATTTTATTTACATAAAAACCGTTTTTTTATTATTATTTATTTAATGTTTTTTGCTTTTCTTTTTATTTTTATTTTTTACTGCTGCTGATATCACACCGTGTATTACTTATATACATATATTTAGATACATTATATATGTTTATATGTTTAAGTTGTTGTTTTTGTTATTTTACACCATTTTGTTTTCATTATCAACATAATTGTTTTTGTCGTTGTTGTTGTTGTTCGTGAACGCACAATTAATCTTGAAATACATTTGTCGTAATTTGTCTTTTTTTTCCAACAATTGCAAATTCGAATTTCGCATTTGAAATCGGTCATCAATCTAAACAAATTTGAACTAATTGTAAAGATAAATAACAATACACCTATGTAATGATGATGATGATGATGACGATGACGATGATCATCATTATCAACACTTGACACACGAATTTTGTGCAATATTTACTATTGACTGACGATATAATGTATGTATATACAGGGTGCGCAGGACGGATACGAACAGTTTTTGACTAGATTTAAACGCTGTCGCTATTTGCGCCCACTACAGTTATGCATCGTACTAACTAACTACTTTGTGGTTGCGTTGTTTGTGTTGTCTGTTGTTGTTGCTTGGCACGTTCCTTAGCCTCCTGCTGTGCTTTCTTTGAGCGTTTCCATTTCATGCGTCGATTTTGAAACCAGATTTTCACCTGTGTCTCAGATAGCATTAAACCACTGGCAACCTCAAAACGCTTCGGACGCGATAAATATTTATTCTGTTTGAATTGTTTTTCCAATTCCAACAGTTGCTGTGATGTGAATGCGGTACGTGGGCGTCGCGTCTTACCAAGTATGGCATGATGCGGATAGGCAGCCAATTCCGGTATGCGATGATGCAGCATGCCGGCACGTGCCAGAAATTCGAATTGCAATTGCGAAGGCATGAAACTGTGTCCCATGGGTATCTGTATAAATAAACAGAATAGAAGTGCGAAATTAATTAAATTGTTTAACTACTATTTATACGAGTGTGTCTACGTACCGGTATCGGTTTGCCTGATGGATCTAGCGGCCTATGAAACGCTGAACCGCCCTGTGCCAGCAATTGATACGGATGTCCTCCGGCATAGAGCGGAAAATCTTGTGGTCTAATTGGACTATGCGGCGGTACTGGTTTCTTAAAGTCATCATGCAAATCCATGCGCATGCTTAAATGATGCGGATGGTGATGATGATGATGTTGGTGGTGTTGATGTTGCTGCTGTTCCTCACAACCGGGACTAATGGGCGGACTTGAGCGATGTGATGAGCTGGGAGATTCAGATCTGTGAATATAAATAATATGTAAACATTTTTTAAATGATGCGACGACACCCTGTACATAATGTGTTGCGTTGTAATATAAGTTGACTGATTGACTGACAGCCAACGTCAAAGGCAATTATCTAAGCTATTAAGTCAACAAAATGTCTACAGCACAATATCGAAATCAAAACTCTTGAGGCAAGAAACCCCTTTTTGTATTACTTGTGTATTGAAAAAACAATTAGCGATCAAACGCTGTTGGAAATTTACTGAGCTCTTTGGCAATTATGTTATTTCTGCACTTAGTTACGATTTGTTGTGCACTCGAAGTGGAATCGGCGCAGATTTGACTGGTCGGACTGAACGGTAAGTGGATTGTGGTAATTTGTGCACTTATTAAGGCATTTATAAGTACATACTAGCAACACTAATGAAGTTTTAAGTATTTAAAGCGATTAAAAAGAAAAACACACACTGAAGTGTTTGTTAGTTAAAGTTTGAATTAAAAAATTAATATTCAACTAATTGGAACACTTTTAGCAATTGATTCAAATGAATTAGGTTGGTGTCTAGAAGAGTTTGTATTCGCCGTAAAGTGCTGTCTATTCTATCCACTGGTAATATACATTTTTATTACGAAGCGCGTGCAAGAAGTAAGTATAAAGCGTTTTCTTTTTATGAATGGTTTCGTCGGTTCAAAGGTGGAAACTTTGACCGAAGCGACAAGGAGCGTGAAAATATTCCCAGGAATGTTACAGACTATCAATTTCAGGCTCATTTGAACGTGGTCGATACCCAAATGCAAAAAATGATTGCCGAGCAATTAGATGTTACTCAACCAATCATTTTCATACGCCTAAGTGCCATGGGAAAGGTACAAAGAATCAAAAAATGGGTGCCTCATGATTTGAACGATAGGCAGATGAAGCGACCCCAAAACACATGCAAAATCTTGCTCGCCAGACAAAAAGAATATCGTTCCTAAACGCAACAAATTCTCAAAATATATCCACTTTTCCTCGCCAGTCAAAATCCGATGCAGTGCCAACCTACAACATCGTCCCACATGCAGTGCATTTGGTGGGATCAGCATCTATCGTCTACTATGAGCTGTTGAAACCTGGTGACACTGACAATGCATGAAAAAAGGCCCGTGACATGACAAGCTGATTTTTCTCCACAACAACGCATCACCGCACACCTCCAATACCAATACCACTTCCCGCTTAAACACCAGATCTGGCCGCTTCAGACTACCACCTGTTTTCGTCGATAGGCCACGCCCTCGCTGAGCACCACTTCGATACTTACGAAGATGTCCGAAAATGGATCGATGAGTGGTTTGCCTCGAAATGGAAGGAATTCTTTTAGCGTGGTATCCAAAAATAAACCGAGAGATGGGAAAAATATGTAGCTAGCGAGGGCCAGTCTTTGAATAAATTTTTTTTCCCCTTAGCTTACAAATATGCAGTTTAGACAAAAGCGGATTCAGTCTGAAGGAAGCATTTGGGCTGAGAAAGTCTCCCTCTAAAATAATTGCACATGAGTTTTTCTGAATTTGTTTCTTTGCCTAAATATCAGCAATTGAGCAATCGTAGAAAAGAAAGTATAGAACAAAATGGTAAACTTAACATCAATTCCTGCTGAGTAACGTGTACGTGCACCAAGTAATAAATTCACAGAGAATCGTACACCATTCAATTTAATTTTATATTTATATAATACTATATTTCAGCGTAAAAAATTTGATTGGAATGGTATATTTTGGCACATTTATGGTGGCACATGTCAAAATCCGTGATTACGTGAGGGACAAAACCGCCGGGTTACCTTTCGATTAAATATAAAAAATAGCATTGGAATTAACTACTCTGGTTTTGAGGGTCTGAAATGTGAAATTAACGACTGCGTGTAGCAGAAACTTTTGCTGACTGATTACTGATTGCTGCTGACTATTTTTAATGTCAGACATGTTTTTAATTGTTATTGTTCCCCTGATAAATCATCTCTTTTGAAAAGTTTTAGTTTAAGCTTACGTAATATGCATTGATTTATCTGGAAAAATAGTAATCGGCAATCACTCAGCAAAATGTTGTGCTGAACGCCTCCATTAACTCCGAATTAATTAACATTTGTACACTAGACCTATAGGGTAAAAGTGTATTTTGTATTCAATGAACGTGCCAACCGCACTATAAGGGGTAGGCTCCTTATAAACCTGAACCCATTTAAAAGTTTTTGTATGACTTTTTTTTAAATTTTAGCTGTTAATTAAGTTAGTAACGCTAAATATCACGTATATTCAATCCTGATAAAATGTCCCACATATGTTCAGATCGGACCCCATACAAATTTATGGTTCAAATAAAAAGCCTTCAACCAGTTAAGGGTATATCGATGTTCTTGCTTTCTTTTTTTTTTATGGATAAAATTATCTAGTCGAATTCTAGTAAACTGTGAACGATTATAACGATAAATCGATATAGTATGATGATTTTTCATGTAATCTATTTTGGATGAAATTGAAACGAAAGTGATTTCTGTGTCCCGTCCTATACTTTTTCAGCTAGATGAGATATAAACTTAACAGTCTATATCGTACTGCTCATATTTAAAAACTACATTATACTCCCTAAAGTCACGCTTTTGGTTTTTGTGTGAAAACAAAATTTTATTTACGATATATCTTGAGCTATCAACTTGGAACTCGGTACGGTGGCTTCAGTCACAAAAGACCGGTTGGTACCCACGGATTACTTTTCTGTTTTCTTTGAAAATATTTGCAGTTCACACTGAATACATTGTATAATAAGACGCCTTACCCTTGTCAGAATGGTCTTGTTACGACTATTACACAAACCCACCGCCCACTTTATATAGGAATGACTTCTTTATTTTTTAAGAATGAAGATACAAAATGATATTGTATTATGTTTGCCAGAATGGATATACTGGATAAAATCTTTTATTGTAAGTATTGAAATATAATAATTGTATCAAAAGTAAACTTCGTAGACCCAGTGGAATAGCAACATATTTTTAAACCTGGAGCGGATTCTTCATTACATATTGAGGAGCAAAAATTCCACGGTGCTGCACAGATTTTAAAATTTTTAAGTCACCCTACTCGAGTAGAACATTTCTGCAGTTTTAAAAAAGTTTCTAGCACTAAAAAATTTTCAGGTTATTGATAAAAAAAAACTGTTTTTGGTACTTCCCTCTATTATCATCCAACAATTTTGTTAATTTTCTACCGATTTTAGCAAGAATTGTCGACAGTTCAAAGACGTTTATAAGGCAAGTATTGCTGTTGCTCACTTAAAAGAGGTAAGAAAGCATGTTGGTTGTTAAATATGCCAGACCGAATATAAAAAGCAAAACGTTCGTTAATTTTTAATACGATTTTGAAGGTCATTTTATTGAGAATTGAAAGCTTTTTTTAAATATTAAGTCACAACTCTTATGATGCACAAATATTTGCATTGAACGGAGCTCAAAGTGTGAAGCATGTCATTCAAAATTACGAGGGCAATTTGATAAGTCAGTGACTTTTTGAATTTCGAATTATATTGATTTGAGGGTAGTCCCTGAAGTACCAAAGCTGTAACATTAAGTTTATGTTTTACATACATTGAAAGCGGACACGAAAGGCAGACAGACGAACAGAAAGCATATCGGTGCCAAAATTGATCTCAAACATAATTATGTGATAACTTCGAATTAGTCTTTCACGTTGGTTAACTGCAATATAGTCAAGATTTTGCACAGTTTCATGAATGTGTATAAAATATGAATCAATTGCAACACATCAGCGACTAAGCAGTAAATGAAACAGTGGTTTTATTTGGTAGGATCGTCGCGGTTACCTACTGATTTCTGTCTGTTTGTCTGTCTGCCTTTCATATCTGCGTTCAATGGCTGTCAAACACAAACTAAATGAAGCAATAGTTTAAAACTTTTACAGTGTTCTATTAACATATAAATTTACTACCCGGAAATATCGAAAAAAATAAAAAAGCACTTATTTATCAAAACACTACTTCCAACACCAATTTTATGTTAACAGAAATGATAAATCTACACTTCTTCTTTTCAAAAACGTCTCAAAAGTTTAAATTCAGTTGTAAACTTTCTGAGTTGGATGATAATAGAAGAAAGTGTCCAAAATCCGATTTTTACCATTAACTTGAAAATTTCTGTGTGCACGAATGTTGCACTCCACACTCGATCACTTTGAAAGTTCATCGATTCTATCGATATTTCTTTGCAACACTAAGCACAATATTGAGGGTCGAAAAAAACTCGGCGGTGGAGTGTTTTGGTTACCGATAATAATATATATTCTTGATCAGCATCAAAAGTTTAGTCGATATAGACATGTACGTCTGTGCGTCCGTCTGTTTGAACGAAGATACCTCTGAAACTATTAGAGATAAATACTTCAAGTTTGGATTTTTAGACTCTCCTGTTCTTAGATAAAGTGTATTAAATGAATGTGCCACGACTATATGAATTTTCGGTCCATTTATGATTCTTTTAATGAAAATCCTATTTTTTGTAGCCACATTTTTTGTAGCTTACATCAATCCCAATTATATATACCACATTGGGTCACATCGGAAACAGATAAATACTTAATATAGCCTCTTACAAATCTATAGTTCAAATAAAAAGCAATAAAGAAAGGTAAAGGTTATCTCGAAGTCGATTACACTCGGCTACAGCGTTCTTTGTTTTTGCTTTTGTTTTTATATTATTTCTTGTGTAACTTACCTTGACATGCCGTCGGGACTGGGCGTATCGTAATCCCTTGATTCACGTATGCGCTGCAGTGCCTCATGTTCGCTCATGCTAACACCGACATTAGCAGCAGCGGCGGCCGCAGCAGCAGCGGCATTGGCTGCAGCAAAAGCATGATTCAATTCCGCGCTGTCGCGTGCAGCATAATGCAATGCGGCCAAGCGTTCATCAACAATTGGCTGGAGCGGCAGCGGCGGTCTATGTTCCAATGTGGGCGGCGATGCTGCAACATCGGAACCGCTTTGATTCTTGGCAAGTAAAGCATCAATGCAAAATGATTTCTTTGGCTGACTTAGCGGAGCAGTTGTTGTTGTTGTTGTCAAAGCTGTTGCCGGCGTACTAACAACCATAGCAGCAAGCGGCGGTGAACCACTGGTGGACATAATGGAAGCCGTCGTTGCTGGAATTGCTGGCGCATTAGTTGAAATTAACGACGTCTGTGGCGCAGGCAGCATAACCGCCGTAAGCGGTAAACGGGGCAACGATGCATAAGGATGTCCTACAGCGAAACCATCAACGTACAAACGATGATGTTGTTGTTGTTGCTGTGGCATAGTTGGAGCATGTGTCATTAGACCAGCCACCAATGTTGTTGCATGTGTTGCTGTTGTTGTTGTAGTTGGTGGTGGTGCTGCTGCTGCATAGATGCGCTGTTCACGTAAAGCGTTGACGCCGTTTATAGTTCCATTGCTATGTGACATGGGCGCCACAAGCAACGGCAATGGTGCACTTGGCGTAAGCGTTACTGTTGCTGTTGTTTCCGTGGTGCTGATGTTGATTTCACGTGCTGGACTAAGTAGTGCCGGATAGGCAACCTGTGGTGAACTATTGGCCGAATGTATTAGCGCGTGGTGTGGACTTGGTGTTGTGCGTGTTGGACTGGCATGACTAAGTGTGGAACGTGGTGATAGCGTTGAATTGTTGCTATTATTATCTTGCTGATATTCTTCAGCTGTATTTTGTGTTGTAGGTGAGCTACATTGTTGTTGTTGTTGGTGGTGGTGCTGCTGCTGTTGTTGTTGTTGTGCGGCAGCTATGTGATTAAGAAAGTGTGTTAAATGTTGTTGCTGCTGTTGTTGTTGTTGATGTTGCGTGGTTTGTTGTTGTTGCAATTGTTGCAACGTTGGCGGCGGTTGTGACACCTGTACACTGGACATTTTTATTAAGCACAACTTTTGACACTCTTTAATGCGCTTTGTAGTATTTAAATTAAGTGTAAGGTTTTTTTCTCTTCTTCTTCTTTAAATTAATTGCGCTTATTGTACATATTCAGTTTGATATAAATCACTAATTTATTTTCGCTATTTAATATTTTATTTTTTTCACGTTGCGACTGTTAATTTTTTATAATTTCCGCTGCACGACGCTTATGAACCGTACACGTCGAACGCGTTTTTGCGACTGTTGTCTCATTGCGCGACGTTTCACTATCAAATAGTGTTGAAAGTGTTCACAAAACTCTCCCTCTCTCTAACAACATTCTTTGTCTAACAAGAAAACCTGATAGCATACGACACTCGCTCTCACATATGCTTTCTCGTTCTGTGTTGCACAAAATGTGCACGCGCTCTCTAACTCACACACAAATACATAACGCTAGCAGTGCATTAAAGATGGAGTCTGTATGTTGCGCACTCGCTTACACGCCGCATAAGCATATAGTTGTGTGCGAGTGCAGTGATACTAGTGTAGGCGTGCCGTTACGCTGCAAAACAAAAAAAAATACAAAACAAAAATGTCGCTATTGCTCTGTGAAGGCGGGGCCTCTGCTTACCGCTGATTCTTTTTTATGCTATGCTATTTTCTGTTGAGCTGCTTCAATTGATGTTTGATTTTTTTTTTTTACAGATTCAGTGGCATTTTTGTTGAAGAAAATTTGTCGACAAAATTGTTAGCAAAACGAGCTATAATTACGTCATTATGGAGCGTTTTCAGTGACGCCGTGAAATCGAGTGGGTACTGTATGGAACCGCAGCAGCAGCAGCGGCGACTTTAGCAAGCATTTAATTTTGATTTTTATTTAGCGAACTCAGAGAATTAGTGTTAATCTAGTGCAAATGTTTGTATGAATTTTATAACTCTTGCTAGTTCACTTGCTAAAAAAAAAAAAAAAAAAATTAAGCTAAATGAAAATCAATATTCGCTGCTTGCTTCTCCCTACACTTTGCTGAATGCTATTTTTGTAGTGTCGGTGCCCGACTATGTTACACCCTGCAGTTTTCCCTGTGCGAGCGATACGGGATATCACAAAACAATTTTCACAAAAATATTGTAATAACAAGGTCAAATTTTAAGTTTTGCGTAAACAAAGCTCTTTTTATACACTTTACAAGATAATTTCTTCGTAAAAATTTTCATAAAAATCTTGCTTAAAAATTGTTTTAAAATCGTTGTTTAAAAATTCGTTTTTGTTTTATACTTGCGTTCCTCTTATGGTTTTTCTCCACTCTGGTAGCGTGGTACCAGCCGTTTTCCAGTTGATCTTATTTTTACCGGTACTCTTTACATAGTTTTTTCTTCGCCGTGAGCATGGCACCGAGCCATTTTCCAATAAAATAATTGGCAAAAATAAAACTAGTATTGTAGCATATAAAATTTTTTTGTTTTAGATTACAGTTCCAACCCCACCTCCCCTCCACTTCTTTCCAAGAGAGCGTTCTGGATCCGGTCCTGATTCAACCCCAGCACCCACACCGCCAATTTGGCTGTCAACACAAAGTGGTGATTTTAAGAAGCTGCGTTAAACGAGATTCGCGTTTTTTCTGTTTCAGATGGGCTTGAAGTAGATATATTGGTTCGGAGTTGTTCAATGCATATTTCTCGTTCTACTGAGGTTTCATTTTTTGAATTTCAATCTTTAATTAGTTAATTTAATTACTACTGGCATAAGCGAAACTTTGTATGTGTTTCTCCGATAGTTTAACCTGCCTTCAACTTTCCACACAGGACCCTATTTATTTGCTAAAAAATGATAACTACACAATTGTCTCCAAAGTAAATTCCGGTACACTTTCTACAGTATTAGTCTAAGACAGAGCAAGACAACGTTAGCGGTTTAAGGTGAAGCAGATTGAACTTATAGAGTGGCAGCACGTTCTGCGGATTTAAATCCATGTGAGAGCATGTGGGGAATCTATTCCGTCTGGTTTTAAACATTCCACGTATACAGAAAGGAATGAAATGAGTGACAAATATCAACTAAATAAAGTATGAAGTACATAAAAAAAAACGTATACACGAATCACAGTGATTTCAAGCGCACACAGTTCGGTATCGCCGTCTCTGCTTCTTCCGCTAATCTCCTCTACGGGGAAAACTGATATTTCGTTAAAGTAATTTTACCAGGCATAAAAGTAAGATATGTCGAAATTATAAACTTATAATATATTTTCCTTTGACGGGGTGGGTGTGCGTGTATGAAAACTGGGGAACGTTTCTCTACAATTCCCAGTTCAGTACAAAAATAGTACAAACAGTACTTTAATTGGACTTCGCTGAGTGGATCAATCTGCCAAACAAATATGTCAATTGAAATTTGAAATATTACAGATAAATTAGGTAGATTAGGATTATCCTCTGTTGTAGACCTTATGTCTACAGCAGAGAATTCCAGGCCGTATGGTCTTCAAGCACATTTCACTTTGGTATACTCTTCAACATGGGCGGAACAATGTCGCACACACACGCATCTCCTTGCATTAACCATATGAATTACGTAAACAATTTAATCGTTCTTCATTCTGTGTATACCGAATATGAAAGCAATAAAAATATCTTATGTATTGGTGTGTGTACTTCCATTTGAAACGTTTCGGTAACCCTGATCTATAATCTGACCATAATCTGACCCAATATTAAAAATATATTAACCATTCATACATCGTAAGTCACATTCATACCAAACTTGAAGCCTTAAACTTGGATAATAAAGAAGATAGTGGTTACCTTAACCTGCACGATGTTCAGCAAAATTAATATACCTCTTCAGATATGTGTGCAGGATATGAAAAACATACACCGGACATTCCTAAACTTGACTACTGTGGCACTGCTATTTAATCATTCATTATATTCAATTGTTATTCTCACTCAAATCGATTGACTCTACTATACAATAAATGATTTGGGTGTTTTTTTTTTCGTCAATGTCAGTCGACTTCATCATCCTCAGACAGACTAGACAGCCGTGGACATAACGTCAAGTAGATACTTTGATTTTTATAACATTCTAGCGCACAATGGCATTAGCTGCAGACTTTTACAAACACATGTAACTACAAATGTATATATCTGTGTACATACATGCATATGTATGGTATGTATTTATACACGGAGGGTAATGCCCATATAATGAGTTTTTTATAACGAAACGAATAAATTGACATCGTGTTGCGACAGTGTCACAGATTTGCGCATTGCGAAGTGCGTGAAAATGATCAATAAAAGTGGTCAACGTATAATGTTGACTTGATAGATTTTTAAGTGGCCGCAATCAAAGTTAATGGTATATACAATAGGACAAAGGACGTATTTTATACAAAGCCATACATATGTACATACATATGTATGTAGAGTGATGAATTTGTGTTTGAACTGTTGTAGGGTGCAGCCAGCTGAGAGGCAACTCTAAATTATATTTATGCATAGGGAGTTATTTTAGAGGTTTCATTTTGCGACAGAGTTTAAACTGTCATAGGTTGGTTAGATCTGGCAACGCTATTGCGATTTGTGCTGTTTGGTTTGGCAAATTGTCCAAATTTTTTCGAAAATTGTGCTCCGGTTTGTGAATATTATCGTCCATTTTACGGTCGGCATAATTGCCCATCCGAGCGACTGATTCGATTAACCATGGATCGTATTCGCATCATGTACATATATTCTAAAAGACGTTGTACAGTGCGCACCGAAGAAACAATTGCTGCTGTATAGCGTAGTACTGAGGAGTACCCAAATGAGTCAATCCACCATCGCACGCAGCAATTGGAACTGTATTCACACACTTTATGGAAAATTTTACGTAAAGATCTCGGCCTACGATCTTATAAGAGCCCGCTCGTACAAGAATTAAAGCCGAATGACCATCGTTTTATTTCTTTTTGTGAATGTTTCTTTTTTATTTTAAGTCTTAGACTGCCATTTATTTATTTCCAAAAAAAAAAAAAAAAAATTAATTTAAAAATTTGTGAAACAATTCTCATTGAAAACTTTTTTAAATTTAACACGTAGTTTTCATAATATCTAAGAACGCATTGAAACATGCAAAATTTGTAACACTCTGTATACCATCACGGCTCATGGGTGTAGGCTCAGCAAGCAAATTAGAACTCTTGGACGGTCTGTGGTCTCAGCATGCAAATTTGAAGTACGTAGGTTAAACTATGTAAGACTCTGATAGTTTCGATGCTGATACAGCATCTTTGGGAATGTTAATTGGTGGTCAACGTACGAGAGAATGACCGAGTATGCGTTAGAAGGACCAAGTCTAGGAAGACCTACGTAAACTTAGTATTAACAACAACAACTGGCACCAGCGCGCTCTAGACTATGTGCAGCTATGCCCGATATATGGTTGTAGCGCCACATAAGTATGCACTACAAACCAAAAAACAGATTATTTAAGCTGTAAACAAAAGATCTGTATGTTATAGCATAATGGTAAAAAAAAGCTGTTGGCAACCTACTAATAAGAATGTGTATCTATAACCTTGATTTTTTTTTTGATAGTCGGTATAGAATAAAGCACCGCCTTGAATAGCTCATTAAGCTTTTGAATTCGATTACAATGATTAAGATGGAATTGTAGGAAATACTTACTTATAAAAAATATGTACATAGAATTCACTTGCCATATTTTTGAAATTCCCATTCACGGTTGTCCAAGGGGCACAACTGACTCGACTTCAACCAACGCGTGATGCAGTGGAAGTAGAATGCGTGGTGGTAAACCCCACGAGCGAAAGTACAGTGCATCTGTTGAGTTTCTTAGAATGGCACTCGATGCACAACTCTATGATGTAATTGCGGCAAAAAATGTACGAGTTGTGAGCAACCTTAACCTCAACAAACCACTTGTTGTCATTTGTGGGTGACGGCGGCGGTTCACTGGCCGAAGCTGCGTTGCTAGTCGAAGCCTCCTTGCTCGCTGAAGGTTACTCAACGCCTCCTTGCTCGTTAATCATAGACGTTGCTCATCCATACATACATTTTATTCCTTTGATAGGGAATGCACAGCTACTATACGATTTTATATGTTAATTTTATTATATATAAAAATACAGAAGCAGCTTTGTTTCCTTTTTGAAGGTGAATATTTAGGTATATCTTGGTTGAAATTAGAGCAGAACTAATAAAGATAGTTGCAACTATCAGATTCTGCTCACTCAATTAAGTATTCGTAGCTGTATGTTTAATTATAATCTGCATATGTGCATCTTTACGATTACATATAGATATACTCTTATCTTGGCGTTCTGTTCCGCCAATTTCGATTAGTACTACTCCAAACAAACGCTCAAGTTTTCTCATAAATCTTGAAGGAAGACACTCCTACATTCCATTCCTTTTAGATTTCATCGTCTTAACTATTTTTGCCTGATGTTACGTCAAAGCTCTGCCGATATTTCTCTAGAGGCGAATTAAACCATGTAGATGCCCGTACGCAATGTAACTCTGGAGGTTGCTCCTAAAAAACGTTCACAAACATTCGATATTGAGCAAAAAAAAAAAATATGATTTTCGAGGCATCGTTCCATCCACAAAAAAATCAATTTGCTGCAAAAGCACGCAAAAAACATACAGGACTTTATAAGCTCCAGAACGACCTTTATCGGCTTCACTAAATATTGGACTATGTGTGACCTCAATCAAGGGGTCAGCCGGCGTAATCTAACTTTCGTATTTAAAACGTCATTTATTGATATTTTTCTTAATTTTTTTTATTCGTTTTTGAATTTTGTTTGCGAAAAGTACTACTAAAAATTTTATCCTAAAATGATGCCGGAAATATTAATTAATTTTGCCCCAAATTTCCGAGAAAGTAAAAATAATTTTTACCCCGAGAACAATGACAAATGGTGTTACTGAAATTTAAAACACATGGCCTAACATATCCTTTTACGTCTACAGGATGGCTTTTTCGGGCGGCAGCTTCGCTTCTTCGGGCGGCAGCTTCGCTTCTTCGGGCGGCAGCTAGGCTTCTTTCGCTTCACACGGCACGCCGGCTTCCTTCGGCACGATTTTTTTTTACGCCTACACGATGGTTTCTTACGTTGGCAGCTCTTTTTTGTTCTTCTACGGCAGCACGTCTCCATCTCATCATCTTTTGAACCACCAGTTGCGTCCTATAGCGAAATTAAAAGAAAAAGAAAAAAATCAAAACCAAAACCAAAATTACCTTTAGGAATTGCACCGGCGTGGTGCAACGGCGTTCTACTTACAACAACCGGGCCGTATAGCATCTGTTTCTCCCGCGTCATAATACGCCATTTTGAAACAGCGCGCATCAGCAACTCGGCTCCCTCGAAGCGATTCTTGTTTTCTACATAATATGTCTTAAGAAAATTGTAAAACTTAGAAGCGGCCTTAACCTCATCCGTCTCATTCGAACTTCCTTCGTTCATTTTTACACGTATTTTCAAATTTTTATTGTTTCTAATATTCTACTCCGAACCGAACAGTACACGTTCAACTGAATAATGAAATTTTTTCGACTTCACAAATGGGAAGTAGATTTGTTATAAAAATCAACGCTGACTATGTTTTCATTTATTTTAGTTTTTTTTTATACACTGTAAAAATTATATTTGTAACAGGGTGTATACCCCGTTTTTTGTTAATTGTATGTAACACGGCGAAGAAAGCATCGGAGACCTCATAAAGTATATATATTCCGGATCAGTGCAAAAAGACTAGTCGATCTATGTCTGTCGGAGACAAAAGATCCCTATCTAGAGACTCTAAACTCAAGGTATAGATTATCTTGGTACCGCACTGCTACAAGTGTAGCTTAATATTTGATAACTTTGGAGGTAGAGCAGGGCCTACTACGAAAAAATCAAAGTTATCAAATTTTAAGCTACACTTGTAGCAGTGCGGTACCAAGATACTCTTTACCTTGAGTTTAGAGTCTCTAGATAGGGATATTTTGTCTCCGACAGACATAGATCGACTAGTCTTGTTGCACTGATCCGGAATATATATATTTTATGAGGTCTCCGATGCTTTCTTCGCCGTGTTACATACATTTAACAAAAAACGGGGTATACACCCTGTTACAAATATAATATTTACAGTGTATAAAAAAAAACACAAAAATAAATGAAAACATAGTCAGCGTTGATTTTTATAACAAATCTACTTCCCATTTGTGAAGTCGAAAAAATTTCATTATTCAGTTGAACGTGTACTGTTCGGTTCGGAGTAGAATATTAGAAACAATAAAAATTTGAAAATACGTGTAAAAATGAACGAAGGAAGTTCGAATGAGACGGATGAGGTTAAGGCCGCTTCTAAGTTTTACAATTTTCTTAAGACATATTATGTAGAAAACAAGAATCGCTTCGAGGGAGCCGAGTTGCTGATGCGCGCTGTTTCAAAATGGCGTATTATGACGCGGGAGAAACAGATGCTATACGGCCCGGTTGTTGTAAGTAGAACGCCGTTGCACCACGCCAGTGCAATTCCTAAAGGTAATTTTGGTTTTGGTTTTGTTTTTTTCTTTTTCTTTTAATTTCGCTATAGGACGCAACTGGTGGTTCAAAAGATGATGAGATGGAGACGTGCTGCCGTAGAAGAACAAAAAAGAGCTGCCAACGTAAGAAACCATCGTGTAGGCGTAAAAAAAAATCGTGCCGAAGGAAGCCGGCGTGCCGTGTGAAGCGAAAGAAGCCTAGCTGCCGCCCGAAGAAGCGAAGCTGCCGCCCGAAGAAGCGAAGCTGCCGCCCGAAAAAGCCATCCTGTAGACGTAAAAGGATATGTTAGGCCATGTGTTTTAAATTTCAGTAACACCATTTGTCATTGTGCTCGGGGTAAAAATTAGTTTTACTTTCTCGGAAATTTGGGGCAAAATTAATTAATATTTCCGGCATCATTTTAGGATAAAATTTTTAGTAGTACTTTTCGCAAACAAAATTCAAAAACGAATAAAAAAAATTAAGAAAAATATCAATAAATGACGTTTTAAATACGAAAGTTAGATTACGCCGGCTGACCCCTTGATTGAGGTCACACATAGTCCAATATTTAGTGAAGCCGATGAAGGTTCAGGAGCTTATAAAGTCCTGTAGGTTTTTTGCGTGCTTGATAAATGTCCCAACTCAATGTTGGGAGTCCTTATGGCCGCCTCTTCCAGTGACGTGAATCGAAATTCATTCATTTTTGTTGTCAAAATTTGTATGAAATTCGATCCGATTTATATTTGGATCGATATCTGGTATCCGCCTAGCGGATAGAATATGCAGACCAAGGACGTCGCCAAGATTAAGTGCCACGCAATGTAGATAACTTCCTAACTGCCTCGAAAATCATATTTTTTTTTTTTTGACATATACGAGTCGATGTGAAAAATGTTGGTGTATGTAGTATATAGCTATCCCTTTCGCAAGGTCCCTGTCGTGTTTAAAATACCAGAGCATGAAGGGGAAAACAATTTGCTGATTGTTATTCGTGTGTCATACGGCTACAAGTTTATTAATTTTACATTTTACAAAATCTTTAGAAAATAAACTCAGTTTTTTCTATATAGCCCTAACCAACCAAACAATATAGATGCTAACTTGCTCAAAATTTACTTTGAAAATGTTCGATGTTCTAATATAATTGAATAGTTCATTCCGTTTTGTTTCATAATAATAATACTGAGATCTCAATACTGAGATCGATGAAAATTTTTGATACAGAAAGAAAATTATATACAAAACGCTGTCACACAGCAATCAAACATTTTCGGCAGTAACTTTTTTTCATCGAGTACTCAGATAACAAAAATATTTGCTACCAAAACAAATTTATGTACTCAAAAAACATGTGACCTTTTGCATTTCCGTCAGAAAAAAATCAATATGTATGGACTTTTCACCTAATAAAAATCTGATTTTAGTATTTCATGTTGATTTGGGAGCACAGTTTTTTCGTTGTTTGACATAACTGTAATAATTTACAATTTCGGTAGCAAAAAATTTCATCAATCTCAGTATTAAAAGCGTTGTCTTAATTTCTAATCTCATTTGATTGTTTATTAATAGTCTATTATATATAATAGATAAATGGTGCGCACAATAGAGTTGTCACACAAATTCTTAAATTTGGAGGACGAAAAATTAAAAAATTTCGTGTTTTATAAGATTTACAGCACAGTTCCATAAGTATACTTATTTCACGTTAAATTTTATAACATTTAAGCACTCCAAGTTTGTTTTTTCAAAAATATAAATAAAAAATGCGATTAAATCTTAACAAAATTATTTATGTGTGCTAACACCCCCGTAGAGGCAGCCCTACTGCCTAGCTAATAAACTAGTGGCTGCCTTACTTTTTCCATGTTGATTCGAAATTAAAAGTTGGAAAAATAAAATCTCTTGAACTTCTGTGACGGCTACGGGGTTTTCAAGCGATTTGATTTCTGTGACACACCAGTAGAAATGTATCATAACATTTCTTGAAATAAATTTCACACAATCTTAAAATCCCTGTTTCTGTGTTAACCAGAAAGCTGCCACCTCAAATATACTCGTAAATGAAGCGAGGTGGCAACACATATCAGCAAAAGTACATATCAAAAATGTACAAAATAAAATATAAAGAAATATTAGCTGGCCCCTTGATATAAGTCGCACATAGACCAATATGACCCTTAAAATTAATATTTAATACTAATACATACGTAGCTGTTTCGTTGCTGCCACAATTGGAACTGAAAACAGAGTGGCCACTTCGTTTCATAACATAAAAATTACAAGGTTGCCACCGGCGAGAGAATATCATGAAATAGAGTGAAATTTATGAGTAGTTTTCGCGATAAACTACATTTCATGAAAAAACGTTTATATTTTTTTTTGACTTTTAGTGAAACAGTTTCATGAAAAAGTCTATCGTACAAACGAGATATATACCAACTCAAAACTCGATACCATAGCTTTTTATGTAACGTACAGTTTTAGAGAGAACCACCATACAAATTTATAACTACAATATTGTAAGCTATATAGGAAGCAATATTACGAAACTTCGCATCATTCATGTAAATCTGAAGTAACTCCTTTACAACTCATATATACATATAAATGCAAGGACTTTTAGCTTATTTCTCGTTGCTCTATGTGCTCTATCGTACATGCGAGTATATTTCTTCCAGATCCCTTTCCGTTTATTATACTTGCTTAATTTAGAGTCATATGCTTTTGCCAAATCAAATATAAACTTCAACTGCAACAAAAACGAACCGAAGAAGTACAACAAATACCCACACTTCCGCATGGAACTAAATAATGTTGAAGTGATGATATGTATGAGTGAATGGGTAAAGTTGAGCTGAATTGTGTCTAAATGGCAGGGTTTGAGAGTGCTACATAGAATGTGTTGTATGTGAGTTTGAGTGGATCGGAATTGGATGTATGCAACCAAGCCAAGCAACAAAATGTTCATCATTATGTCCAGACTAAGATCAGCTCATGTCAGCCAGTTTGAAAACGTGCTGAAGTATATTTTCTTTATTGGGGCGTTTGTGTTTGTTTCTATTATTTGTGCTTTGTTAACCCGGCCAGGCCGACAGCTCAGACCACTATTCTATTTTCATTATACCATATTTATCTACTCATCCACGTGCATTTAACTAACATTTACTGCTGCTGTTGTTCGTCTACAACAACGATGAATTGTTGAATAGTTTGTCTATATAGAACAATAATAAAAACAACAACAACAACAACAACAACAACGAAAACAACAATAATAATACGAGTACAACTAAAATCAAATAAAAAGACGTGCTAAAAACCAAGTGACGAGAGTCTACTTGCAACTCACATTTGTATTGTTGGAATTGAATGGAATAGTGGTGCATTTTCGAGAAGTTTTAAGTAGAGAAACGTATTTCATGTCCTTGATATAAGTCATTTTAAAAATGAAGATGAACTGTATATGAAACCTGTACCTTGTTCAAGGCTTCTTATATGAACCATAGATTTGTATGGGGCTACTATATTATTTAGTGGTCCGTTCTGAATATAGTTATGTGGGACATTACAATAGAATTGATCAAATATTACAATAAAATTATTTCGAAATAAAAAAAATTGCTACAAAGTATTAAAAATGGTACAGGTTTTTATGTGGGCTACCGTTTAAAATGGAATTGGCATGCTCTTTACATACACTTTATCTGAAGAGGTAAAAATATAGTATAAATATCCAAGCTTGAGGTCTCTATCTCTTGTAGTCTCCGAGATATATGTGGAATAAACAGGTCTATATCGACTCGTCTTCCGATGCTGTTCAAATGGCTAATGAGAGCGCGCTTTAGTTTTGTCAAGCGTCAGTTTGTTTACAAGCCTACGAAAGCACATCGTTTTATGTCGCAATTAAAAACAAGTTATCGATATGAAATTGAAACGCAAAAGTGTTATTGCTTTATATTTGGCTGGAAAATCGCAACCAGCCATTGTTAATGAGCTATGTCATTTACGTGTGAACAAAATGTTTGTATATCGGAGCATTACACGTTACAAAGACACACTGGTAGCATCAAAAAACACCATGGAGGTGGACATCCAAAAACAGCAACATCGGCGAAAATGGTTAGAAAGGTGAAGGCTAAAATTTAACGTAATCCACTACAAAGCGCAGTTCAATTGGTATGGTTAAAGTGCAAATCAAAAGACAAGATGTATTTTTTCATAAGGTTCATTCTGGAAGCCAAAGTATCAACTAAAAAATATGTGACGATCAATGTTTTCGCCGAGAACAGGGCAATATACCATCGTACCATATTCGTGCAGCATGTGAAGCCTTCCCGGATAAACTCGAAACGCGCTAAAGCTAGCTACATCGAATAATAACATATTTTTTTCTTAAAATTTGTATATACTTTACTGCATTGGCAGTTCCACAGCGAGGGCCGCGTCTGTTTTTTTAAGCTTTTTTTCTTTAGTAGACTTCAAATTTTAAAAATTCAGTCTTGGGATCGTTGGATTAATCTCGTGTCAAGAATAAATAAATAATACGTTTAAGGTGTGGAGGTCCTATACAAGTTTCAATATCCCTTGCGTGTGTGTTTTTGCAACCCCTATATTGCGGACTGGAGTGATTTAACATTTTCTGAATGTATGTTTCAAGACTTTTCTATTGATACACAAAGAATCAGTTCTGTTCGGCCGTATTCCTTGATGCGAAAGCAGCCTAGATCAATGGGTTGTTATACAAAATAAAAGTGACATTATCCTGCACACAGTTCCGCTATCTTCTATCATACTTACAGGGCAGAAGCTTCTTCGTGAGACATGAAAACTCCACATCTGAGTTAGAAAGCATACAGACAGGAGTGCCTCAAGGAAGCGTGCTGGGCCCATTGCTTTACACCATCTACACAGCTGACATGCCCGAATCTGCAAAGAAGTAACTGTAGCGACATATGATGACGATACAGCAATTCTTGCTACAGCTTTCAGTGCTAAAGCAGCAACACAATTGCTTCAAAACCAACTGAACAAAACCCAAGACTGGATGAACAAGTGGAATATCGCAGTAAACGCAGCCAAGTCCGTCAATGTCTTATTCGCACTTCGTTATAAGGGTATTGATCGGGCACGCTTCAATGGCGTGGTGATTCTTAAACGAAACAAAGTCAATTATCTAGGCTTTTGGCCTTGACAAAAGGCAGACTTTTAAAGACCATATAGTGGCGAAAAGGAAGCAATTAGACCTAAAAACGTCGGATGTACTGGTTATTATGCCAAAAATCTAAGCTTAATCTGGAGAACAAAGTCAGACTATACAAAGCTATACTTAAGCCAGTCTGGGCTTACGGCATCCAGCTATGGGGTGTGGCAGCTGTATTAAATATCGAACTACTTCAACGGTATCAAAACATCACCCTTAGGAAAATCACTCGAGCTCTGTGGTATATACGCAATGACAATATTCATAACGATCTTCAGATGCCAAGTATATCTGAAGAAATCAGGAGACATAGCACCACATACATAGAAAAACTTTATCAGCTCTGTAACAATCTGACTATCAATTTACTTGATAATTGAACAACAACGAGGCGGCTTCAGCGAGTGCACCCACTAGACCTGTCATGTCCAAGGACAAAGGTTAAGATTAGGATATTATATGTTAATATCATATGTAAAATCATGTAAACGTCATGTTGTGATTCGACAACTCGACCTGATAGACGAGGTTGTTAAGATACTATGACTTTGCAAGCCAAGCGACCGTTTATCTTGTCGTGGTTAGAATGCCAGCTCCTCCAACTGAGAAAATTTTTCTAAATCGGCAAAAATTCAACAAAATATAATACTAATAAAATTTATGGCACGGAACTAAGCTAAGTACATTTTTTATAAATTTTATATGTATTTACATATATTAAAAAAGATCATTTGGAAATGTTTGAAAACATCGAAATAATATTTTGAGCATGTCATTTTCATGACATTGATGATTGATTTTACTGACTTTTTTTCTGTGTATATACTCGTAACACGTCTCAATCGGACTTATCAGTAAAAACATTGTTATTGCACGTATAATATATTGTTCGTGCTGCAGCCACACTGAGTTTGGCTTTCGACACTTGCGTGGACTACAGTCCACAGTGATAACATACATATTCTACGATATATAGCATTTTCCGAGATAGCATCTGATTTCATTTTGATTTTGGGGAAATGGTTACGTAAATATGCAATTAAGTTAGATTTTCATGAAGAGATGTGGATTTGAGTTGAATTGTTTTGAATCGTTCTGAATTATCAGAGTTAATATTGAAGCTGTATATTCTTAATGAAGTTTACAAAGGACTGTTTTCAAATAATATGTATTATAGAACACGTACGTTTGTTTTGTTATTGTTTGTGTAGACACTTATGAAGCAGCGCACTTCTAATTAGTGCCCCCTAACGACTTTATACTTACTTGAAAATAAATTTAGGAAAAGAAAGCATCGTATAATGTCATAAATTACAAATCCATTAAACAATTAGCGTAGAATTTGTTCAAACTTAAATCATGCGTTAAATTGCAACCAAATAAAGCAAAATCAGTTACAATAAAATGTCACATATGTTGCAGCAATTTATTTTAATTTCCATTGAGCATCAGCGTCCGTCATACACGAACAAATAAAACGCCCCACAAAAGTATACAAAATAGCAAAAATGTGGTTAAATTGAAATCCAAAAACGAAATGAATATAATAGCAGGTTGCCATAGGAAGATATAATCACAACCAACCACCAAATAACAGTGGCGGATCTAGGATTTGTGTTTGGGAGGCGGTTCAACATTTTATAAAAAAATTTATTGTGTTATGATTAAAGATGTCATGGCCATATTCAAATGGTAAATTAACAATAGACATATCAAAATTCTGTAGTATGAAAAGTAGACAATGAATTTATAAACAGCGAAAATAGAGAAACTTACTATTAAATTTTTTAAGGATAATTTATTTGCAAAAAAATTTGTTTTTTTTTCATTTGGAGCAATTTACATAAATAACGGTATATTTGCTTTTAATTTTTTATTTATAATATTACTTAATCCAGGGACCAAACTGTACGTTACACGCCCACTAGTAAATGTGTATAAAGTGACCATCTATAAGATGCCACCATATCGAATTTGTTTTCCATACAATTGCATAAAGTTGAGCTATGGGTTTGTATGGGACTACCTTAAAAATTGGACGGGACACGGCCATTAGTATATGGATATTAAGCGACTGTATATACATTTGAACCTAATATTGACTTTAATAAAGAACACACACATGTGGACAGTAGGTTTGTATGGGGGCTACTCCAAAATGTGGACGGGTGCCACTCATTAATGTATATATGAAGCGTCCGCCCACTAGAAGCTACCTTATTAATTATTAAGTTGTTATTGATTACAATAAAAAAGACTACAAAAATTCAAAAGTGGACGGTGGATTGTATGGGGGCTACCCCAAAAAGATATTGATCAATATTGATACTCTATTGAACTGCAATAAAAAGAAGTGTATGTGCGAATTTTCAAGTGGATATCATACAAATTGGTCTCCAAAAAATGCCCAACAACATCCAGACAGACAGGCAGACAGACAGACGGACTCGTCTCGTCGAGCTGATCAAGAATATGCATACTTAATGGGGTGTACGATGCCTCCTTTAATGCGTTACAAACTTTCAGATAAACTGATAATACCATTTCACACTATGTGTGATTGGTATAAAAAAACTATTCTAGTGTTTAAATTTACTATTTCATTGCTGAATTTTTCATTTATTTGGAGTGCGTGCTTCGTGAGCTTCGACTTAAATTCTTACGTTTTTTGTCGGTTGTTCGTGGTCTACTCAATTTTACTTGAATTTATTTTTCAGATAGTTTAGCAATTCGATAGGATCAAAGGGAACCTCAATTAACCATTTTTCATGCGAGCGAAACGTACATTTTGTGCACAAGGCTCATTTCTTTCACATAGTTTAAGGGATTTAGCAGTAAACTAAAATTTCTACCATTACATTTTCTTTATAAATCTGATCTTACTATGCTAGTGCTTGTAATTTTTGCAATTGCCTATACGACTTCTCTGGTTTCTACGGTAAGGTAAGAGAAAAAGACTATCTTTTGAAAATTTAAATTTGTATGCCAGTGTAATGAAAACATATTTCTCACATTATAGTTACCGGATTCTAAAACATCGCTATGTAGCAAGGTAATTTCGAGCGCTCTTTTCATGAGGTTGCTCGCGCTCCCATAGCCATCCGCCTGTATACGCCACTGCCAAGCACCACACCACCATCAACAGTCGAAAAAGCACCATTGACGTTGCCATGCAACCCTCCACTTTTAGATTTTATTAGCGTGTTAATTCATCCGATAAGTGAACAATAATATTTCACACTTGCTGCCGCGAGCAACGAGTAGAAAAGGACAATGCTGTCCGGAAGTAGTCGCCGCATATACCGAAACGTTCCGCACCCGCAGCCAAATTTTGAAACTATAGCGCAGCATTCAGTTGACTACAATTTGGCAAATGGGATTATTAGTTATACAAATATTTAAGTCACGTGGGTGCTTATTGTTATTGTTTTTTTTTTTTTCGCTATGAGTATGCGTAGAAAACCCTGAAAGGGTGCAATTTAAAATGCCCATATTCGTGTAGTGCTGGTGTTGCTGCTGGTTGTGATTGTTTGTTTGAGTTTCGCTGGCTATGCTCTTGTTGTTGTTCTTTTTTCGGGTGTAATTTCAAAAATCAACATAACAAATTTATGCATCAAATCACTTGTTCGTTGTAAATGTGATTTTATTGTTGTTTGAATTTTGTAAATTATTGGTAATTAAAAATTACATTTTTCGTTTAAATCCTTTTGGAATTATTCAATTGTTTGCGGAATTTTATTGCAGTTTTATTAATACATATTATAATAGTCGAAATAATATAAAATTGATAATTTTATAAATTGATACGATAGGACGTTGATATGGCCTGCTCTTCGTTGCCACGGATGTCCTCTGAATTATGAATATGTATTAAATACATTAAAATATATTGAATAGTTTGTACATAAGAATTTCAGATGAGAATATACTCTTCTTTCACACTTTTTACAGCGTAATTTTTCAGTAGTCGTGTTTTAGGTTTTGAACTTACTGTTTATTTATAAAATTCTCTTTCTAAATACACACGCAAATCAACCTTGCGACAATGCCTATAAAGGGCGCTACAATGTTCTTACTTTTTATGGTAGACATAAGACCAAGAGATATTATTTTACATGGACAGAACGAACAACTACAACGAGTTTCTGAGCTACATTGTGGGTATGAGCCGCATTAATAAACCCTTAAGTTTCTTACAGTCAATAGCAACTATATGATATGATGGCTGCTCATGGACGGACGCTTTTCATGGACAGGCGCTTCACATAAATATATATATGAGCCTGGTCCACCTCGTAGCTCTCATGCACTTTCATTTCCTGTGATACTCTCTTGACCAGGTACCCAACAGTTCACGAGATTGTAGCCGATTGAAAGTGGATGGAGGGTATCTTAGCAGCAAAGAATCAATCTTGATAAAAAATTCCAAAAAGCTTGTGCTTTTATAGCCAATCTGCCAATCTGAGATGGTTATGTTGGCCCTCTTAGGACTTTTAACCAAAAGGTTTGGGACGCAAACCTCAATAGTGTGACCTTAGATTGAAAAACCGTGGCCTTCCTAAGGTACCTAACCCGCGGCAATAGCGATATTGATGTTGGGTCCGAAGATACCCGCACCTGTACCCGTGTCGGTAAATGAACCATCAGTGAACCATTTAATTGTAGATAGTCATCGTCCCAGTCATAGCGATTAGGAAAGAGAACTGAGAAGCATCTGTCGAAACGCAATTCCTTGATCAAACAATCTGATCGTTGCAGATGTCGATACCAGGAATAAGTTTAACAACACTAGAGTGACCTAGTTCACTTAGCGTCAGACTGTTTACAGTCTTAAGTCTCACAGTCTCTATTGCTGCTGAGGATTGTAACAATGTGCAGCGATGGTAGACCGATAATCGCTTTCATTGCGGCAGTGGAACAAGTTAGCATGACACCTGAAAAGTAAGCCGTTGCAGTCTGTCGCACTTCCTTGTTGCACAGGTTTGCAGCAGGTTAGGCCATTATGGGAGGCGTAGGTGACTCTGGTGACCTGGTACCAAGATATCTGCTAGGAATTCGCAAGATATAGTTAAGTAAATATGTTTGAGAAGAAACCATTATGTGAAGCATGCAATTCAATATATGGTATTGTAATGCTAATGAGATAGACCTTCTGAAATTTTATTAAAAACATTGCCGTTGCTTATGAATCAACGTTTGTGAGATCCTAGTAAGCAATAGATGGACATGTTTAAGTTAATTACTTGTTTTAAATATAAAACGTTTATTGGTGCTGCCGATTCTTCTGTGTGACTTTCTTATGTGCACAAAGAATCAAGTGCCATGAAAAATCTTTAAAGCTGAAGATGTATTATCGATTTCATAAAAATTTCAATTGAACATGTGCATCAACTTAGCGTTTCAATTATCGATTAAACCAATCATTCGAATTATCTTGTCCATTTAATTAACTACTAAAGAATTTGAAACATTTTTAATAAACGATTTATCAATTTTTGTTCTTTTTTTTCATTTTGTCAATAATCATGAATACTCATAGTTGTTGTTGTATTTGTATATTTCAAAAAAGTGCAAACAAAATACACCACTCTCAATTATAAAACAATATCAACGCTTCAAGTATTGTTTCATGCATACTGGTACAATTTTCGATTTATATTAAAAAATTCTGTCAATAATGAACATGAAATTTATGCACATATAGTAGTACGAGTATACTTTGTTAATTAAGTGTTCATTTATACATATTATATATTGTACATATTTGTTGTATTACTTTTGAGTGCATAGTTAATTTTTAATGAAATTTTAAAGAGTTACTCACATTTGTTTTAATTGAGAAATGATTACGAAACTTCAGATATTTTTATAAGAACTACGTGACTTTAAATCAATTTTCAATAGAATCTGCTGGAAATTGCGTGCAAAGCCATAAAATTGAAGGAATTCGACGTTCCCACATTATAATTGAGCGTCGTCGATTTCATAAAATACCCGTGTTTCATTACAAACAACCTAATTAACGCATATTGAATTAAAAAAAAAAAAAATTAATAATAATAAAACAACAACAACATTAAAAACAAATAAATCGCCAATAGCGTAATAAACATCGGGCAATTTTCATTTGGAAATAAATAAAAACTTTTTCGAAATCATTTAGCAAAGTCAACAAAAGACGTTGAGGAGGGCCCAAAACGACAATATTAATCTCCATTAAAACGGAATTTCAATGAAATTTACGATTTGGCGCTGTCATTGTGGCGCCAAAATACTGGCCAACCGTTAGAAGCCCCAAGGCTAGCTGGCAAATAACTTTAATAACAGAATTCCCTAAACATTTGCGATGCGTTCGAGGAAGAAAAACTTTATACGAAAAATGTCGCCGAAGAAATTCAAAGTACATTTGCAATAATTCGAATGCAAACAATGCTCAGAAATTATTTGTTATTATTATTATTTTTATTTCGAAGAGAAAAAATGAGCCAAGAAAAACCTTAACTTTGGTGGTAACGACGCTGTAAGCCACTTCATATGAATTTTCTAATAGCCTAGCAGATTGTTTCATAATTATATAGTACCTTCACACAACTTTTGTCGTTCCAGTTGACAGCCTTAATTGCAATCAGGGTAACAAGGATCCAATTGTATGCTTCTTGCTCTCTACTCCTTGTATTTATTCTGTTGTATCGAGCAGTTCCTGTGGGTCTCATATTAATATCTTGAGAATAAGAAACCCGTGAAAAAATTGTCAAAATACCCTTTGTGAGCATTTGGTGTAAAATCAAATTCGTTTTCAAGATAACAGATGCTCCAAGTCCATAAACACTTGCATAATCTGATATGTTTCCTTTTATACGCCTCCATCGGGTAACAATAGCATCTTTCTCCATTCTTTTTGAACCCAACCCTAATAAGCTTACCGCGTATATACTGCTTGAGATAATGTTGTTCGCAATATCAATCCATTTATTCAACAATGCTCTAATTTTCCGTTCCCTGCAGTTCCCGTTCTCCTGGTATCATTTCCAACTGAGAGTTGAGATGAAGATACCGCTAGATTTTTATGTACATTAGATATCCATGTGCTCATCTTCGCAGCATTATAATTGTTGTTGGGAAGAATATGGTAGTCTGTAGCACTACTATACCGGGCTTATTTCCTTCAGTTTATGAATAATGTTATTCCGTCTTGATTCCACTACATCAGAAGTTGCGTACACTTTGGAGTAACTGGCTGTTTATTTTATCGAATTCGAAGTGAAGTTCAGATCTCAGTTAATTGCAGGTGGTGAGGCTATATCACTTGTAGCTGAACTTTTTGAATGCTTAGCGAGGTCGTCTCTTGCAGGTTCATCTCTTTGCATATCGCGATGGATTTCAACAAGACCGGGTAGATCCAAAACATGCGTTTTGAACGCATCAACCGATTCTTCTGGCGTAGAAAATCAATGCCGACATAATTTTTGTTTGATGCTCCGGAACAAAAAGAAGTCGTTGGGTGCCAAATCAGGACTGTACGACGGATGACCCATCAATTCGATATTTTGAGTGCTCAAAAACTCGCTGTTATGACGCGATGTGTGTGAGCTCGCATTGTCGCGATGCAGATTGATTATTGTATTACTTATGGCAAACAAATGGTTGTATACCATACATAATTGACCGTCTTATGTTGCTCTAACGCCATTGTATCCGCATGACCATTTATGCCGAAGAAACAGACAACCATTTGCTTCGAAATGCTTCGCGCGCGAAAAACTTTTGTTGGATTTGGCTCCGCTTGGAACACACAAACAGTCAATTGTTATTTTGTTTCGAGTTCATAGGCATAGATCCATGAATCGTCGCCTGTGTATATGTTGTACACAGCGTTTGATGCACCGCGGTCGCATTTTTGCAACATTTCCATGCTTCAACAAACACGAGCACTTTTTAAGCGTTTGTCGGATCACCAAATGATCATTCAAAATCTTAATGAATCTTATTATACTGATGTCCAAGAGTGCCTCTATCTCACGATATGTTAAGTGACGGTCTTGCTTTTTCAGTTCGCACCCAGCATCGATGTTTTCTGGCACAATAGCCGATTTTGAACTACCTTCACGAAATTCGTCTTGGAGAGAACTCGTTGCTCTAGTTTTTTACGGTGCTTAAGGATGGTGCTTAAATGCCGTAAAAAGATTTTAGTTCATCTTAGCACTCCTGCCTTGATAGTGCACGTCGAAAATTATGATAAAATTATCGCAAAAAATGTTCACGGTTTAATTCCATTTTTTGCCCGAGATGATTTTTTCAAGCCACACTAAACAACACAAATATTGCTCATACGTCAAAACACTCTGAGTACGTTTACGCTAAAAAAATCAAACTTTCCAATGCTTGGATTCTCGTTTGAATTCTGTTTATCAAGTTTTAAACATGCAACACTCTTCTAACGCTATATGTGTAGGGTATAAAAATTACATTGAACGCCCACAAAAGTAGGCGATAGCAGTGCCAGCTAACAGAATAAAAGAAGAATTCGAAGAAGTGGTTGTGGCGGTTCAAAGTCGTAGCAAAGTGGTTAGCCGCAAGTTAAATACGCTTAGAGTTGGCGGACGGAGCGGAGACAGACGACAGACGACAGCAGCAAAACCAGCATCGACAGAGCAGCGTGTAAACATTTTAGCCGCGTAATGCCGGCTCCCGAAAACGCTAATGGGTAAACAACAACGAAAGTCGCTTAAATATATCTACATCAAAATAATATTGTATATAAAAGAGCATCGTCGTCGACGACGTCGTTGATGATATGTATTTTTGTAAGCGTTTGCCTGCCGACATTGCCGCTCCGTATCTGTGCTGCCACAGCCTGAAGTGGCAATATTTGTTTGACATTAAGCGGTTTTAAGCATTGGCTATTTGCTAATTACAAATCGCAAAAAGTGCTACTGTGCACTACGTTTGCCATGGGAAACTTATTAATACTCATAGCAACGCAGCGGCACAAATTATTTGACAGATTATGTCGCCGTTTCCATAATTGAAGATAAGATTTCATTGCCATTGGAAGCAAAAGAGAAATGTTTAGTTAAAGTATTAAAATAGGTAAATCTCATACCAATTTATACAATCCACAGACACATTCACACATAAATTTATTTTTAAGCAATTATTATTATGAGTAATAGCTCTATTTTAGTCAACAATTCGTAAAATTTGTTGAGCGCACTAATAAATTAGCATAACTCCAATTGGTTTCCCATTCAACGATGTTCGACGTTGCGTTGTTTTGTTGGGAGAAGACATGAGAACTTTTAGTGGACGGATACTTGACATATACATTAATGGGTGGGACCCGCACATTATTTGGGGTAGCCCCCATACAAACTTACTGCCAACTTTTGACTTTTTGTATAAAATCTTCTTTATTAAAGTCAATGTTAGGTTGAAATGCAATATGGTGCCTTTTTATGGTCAGCCGCTTAATATACATAGACTAATGGGAGTGGCCCGCCCACTTTATTGGGTAGCCCCCATGCAAACCCATCGTGCAAGTATATGAAAAAATTCTTCATATACTTGGTGGATTTTAGTGGACACCGCTTCATACATATCTACTAGTGTGCGTGTACCGCTCACTTTTTGGGGTAACCCTTATTCGAACCCCCACTTTTATGTTTGGCAATACTATTTAAAATTTCGTGTAAAATTTAGAGCTTCGGTTCAACCGAAGTTAACGTTTTTTCTTGTTTTTATTTATAAAAACTTTTTTTGGTTGCGGTGTAACAGTACGTGTAGGACGATAGAACTGTAAAATGTGTAAGTCGTTAAGAATGATCGAGCTAGCCATGTCCGTCTGAGTCGATTGAAAGCAATACGAAATTGGGTATGCAAACTAGGATTATTCGATATATTGATATTCCGATAAATTGATATTTTATATCGTGTTCCCCTAGAGTAATTATGTATATTTTTGTGTAAATACTTGTATTTAACATTTTAAAGAGACTATCATCTCGAAATTCGTTATGGAAACTTCGTATGTGAACTGCTTTCGGTGCATGTGTGAAAATTATTAAAGATTTGATACCATTCAATGCAAAAAATGTTGTTTTTTAATATAACTGATACTAAGCTATACTAATTTTATGATGTGCGACTCAAGTAGCTTCAAAGTCCATAATCCTGAACATGTTGTGTACTTATTATCTCTTTTACATATCTATTTCATTGAAAACTGTTCCAACAAATTAAACACAATAATTTCATTATGCAATAAATCAATGAAGTTCTACTAATAAATCAAGCAGTTGCAGGTGAGAATTAACGCGTACTGTATACATACATATATATCCATATGATTTATTTTCTTCAAAGAAGCACCCAAAATATTTCACTGATCATATTTAGACAATGATATCTTTATGCCACGAAATCGAATTTAGTCGCAGAATATTAGATAGCCAGTGAGTCAAAAGTAAATAATCTTATCACAGATTGTGTGCTCACTTAATGCGACATTCGTTGAGTTGAGTTGAGTTGACATGTATGCAGTGTCTATAGCTCATAGCGAGTTATATTAATTGCTTTTGAGTTAACCTTAACATAATCACCAATACCATAAATCGATGACCAAAATTATATACAATGTGGTCGTCACATTATCAGCAATCGAGGATTTGTGAAATCGAAATCGTGTGCAAACGACGTCTTATTATGATGGATTAATTTTCAATTATGGATTTTTTCCATTAGACTATAAACGCTTATCGAAGACGAGGCCTATTAAATAAACACATACTACCTATTATATATAGTATATAGTACTATGTCATGGTCAATCAAACGTATTTTTAAATAAGAGTACTGTGGAAATAAATCTACGATTTATTTATATATATATAATATAAAGGGGTTTTCAATAAGTACATTAAAATTTTGTATTTAAATAAAACACAAAATAATTGAGATATTGGGCAGAAAACAAGTACATATTGCATTTAAGTATGAAAATTGATCTCGATCATATGACCACCGCGTGCACGTTTGGAGCGATTGATTCTTTGTAGCTAACTTTTCACAATTCTTCCACAAATATCGGCCGAAACGTTGGCAATTTCGCGTTCGATATTGTTCCTGAGCTCCTCTAATATTGTTGCCTTGTTGGCATAGTAAACTCATAAAAAGAAATCAAACGGCTTTAAATCGCATCTAGCAGCGAAGTGGCCATTCGACCGGATCATAACTCGAAATTACATGTTTATTGGACTTTCCATTCAATAGATCAATTATTTGGCACAAACTTAGTGGAACCACATACATATCACTGATGTCAAGTCCATCAAATGCTAGCAAACTCCATTGACCGTAACATGTCGATCATTTTCATCGGTCCAATCACTGGAGGCTCTTGAAGCATATGTGGGTCTGTTATTGACAAAGTCATTAAACGAAAAATGAGCTACATCGCTGAAGATGATTTTTCGATGAAATAAAGAATCGAAAATTGGAATAAACGCTCTTGAAGTTACGACCACCGAGCCAGAAGTAAATGTTACACATGTAAACCCTGACTGACGTTTTGACGTTGCAAGATCCTGAACAAAGTTTAAGGGTGCGTTAATGTTAAATTACAAAATTATTATTATCCCCATTGAAAAATACTTTATATGTGATTTTTAAGTATTTCGAATGTTTCTTTAATAAGTTGTTTAAAGATTGAATTCGTTTTTCGGTACAATATCCTCAATATTTTTTTCTTTTTATTGACGTTAGCTTATCGCGTTATCTCAGCACATATATCGCTAATAATCAATTTTCAATTAATTCTCACTGTCGGCAGAGACCACTCAAGTACTTTTGCTGCTATCGGACAGCAGTTATGTAGAATCTTATTAGGGTGAACAACAGCGCCCCGAAATCGGATCGGATGGCGCGACGACTATTTCGTAAATTAAAAATTAGAGAAAATTTGTTTAAAGCGCTTTAAATTGCACTTTAAGCGTTACTGTCACTCGAAATGCGTAATCTTATCGCTGTCGATTTAATTTATATAATAAACTTGTTTTTATAATTAAAAATATTAAAATTGTTTATTGCGCGCCGATCCGATACGATTTAATGATGATAACTATACTAGTTAGTTGTGCTGGAGGGGGACGGTGGGTTGTGTTGCTGGATTTCTGATTTGAAATTATTATTACTGCCATCATTATTAATAAATATATGGCACACAATTTAAAATTTGATTGGTTTGTGGTCTTCTGATACAAACGTAGAACCCTTGGATTGAAGTTTGAGGAGCGGTGTAACGTTGAATGGGTGAACCATTGGCTTATCGCCAAATGCTTTAAAACGTTTTCAATTCGATTCGGCTGCTAATTGAAATTGCGATGAAATTGATTGATTTGCTCATAAAAATTTTTATTAATCGTTTTATTTGACCTGGATTATATTTTTTCGGGTTGGATTGTTTGGAGTTGAATTGAATTGGAATTGGAAACGATTTTATAATTAATTGATTGATCCCTTTTGCTATTTTTGTTTTTTTTTTCTATTGTGCTACTTACCTATGTGTGGCATTTGATTTGATGATATTTTCCTTACCGAACGGGAAAATTTTCTATAATGAGTTGATTAGATGTGCTATTTTAAAGCGATTAGGAAACAGAGAGATAGGCATAGCTAAAAGCTTTTAGACTTTGATTTGGCTGACTGTCAAATGGTTAAACTTATGGTGGGATTAGTAGTAGACTTTGTATAACTTGAAACACCTTAAGTAATGTTATAAATCTTCTGGTAGTTAAGAAAATTAATGTATATATTTTAGTTTAGAGACATAAATACTTATTGTATTTAAAGGTACCAGTCTAATAGTCTAATTTGTGTACAAACTGGATTTGCTGTTGTTTTTGAAACCTGGTTGGGAGCACACGAAAGCCGGATTTTGTTACATACTTGTAGTATGAACAATTTACAAGAAGGCATCAGAGACTCAGTAAAGTATATATATTCTTGATCAGCTTGACAAGACGAGTACATCGAGTTATGTCTGTCTGATTGTGTATGAATAAGGGAACTAGTTTATCAGCTTTCATCTAATCTTACTAAATGTCAGTATGGCATCTCTCTAGCACCGGCATTTGTTCACGGGCTCCAAGTGTGAATGCCACGCCATTGTTAGGGGTAGCCCCATATAAATACAAAACCCAATTTTGTGTTTTTGTACTAAAATCTTTTGGATGGTTTTCTCTGTTTATATTCTTTAAATGCGGCTGCATTATGCATATGAGAGATGCACGTATTATACTTCATACCAAGTCATCTGCAGCACTTACATAGAGATGGCACAATTTCCTTGACTTCATAATTTTTTCCCTTTTTAATAGATGCAAACACATTTCTTTCAGCGTTCTTGAGGTAGCGCGAGCGAAAGGTAAACTGCTGATTGACTACATTACAAAACAACGAAGGCAACAACATCGAATCCCAGAGATACTCGTGCGGTTCGCTTGGTTACAGCCTAAAGACGTCTTGTAGCATGTGATAAGGTGAGTTTTTCGTGCCGCGAGCTCTGGCTTGTGCTGATGTTGCTGTTGACATGACTTGGCTGTGCTTCGTTGCTTGGGATGATTGCACGATAATGTGCTCCGCGAAAATCGTATTTTGATTTATATTTGATCAGATTTTCTTGCATGTGAGTATTTGTACATAAGTGTATGTGTGTGTGTCTGTTTGTATGTCTACCTTCAGTACTCCTTTTCCTTTGTAGAAGCACGAGGGTAATTCTAAAAGTTTTAAAAAGTTGTAAAAATTAAAGGAAAATGGAAAATATAAAAAAATTTATAATTTTTCTAAACTTTCTCACACGATTCGATTTTTTTGGTTGGTGTAACTGTCCGAACCAACTTCGTAATTGAAGAGAGAGACATAGATGATGTTGATTTCTCTTCAGATATGGTAACCTCTTCATTAGCAGCAACATCGGATGGGATACTAACCATAATATGCCGTTACTCATGACTATAGGCCAGATTTGCTTCAAGCAAAGAAGTTGTTAAATATTTTTCCCCGACTACGCCATGCACGAAGTCTTGAAATTGGGATTAAAAATTGATCTTAGATGGGACGCGTGGTTGTCAGTCAATAATACCGATGGTCGCTTTTTCAATGCAATAATCCACGTTAAAATATGTAGTTGTTGCATTCAACCGAACTTATTTGCAACATCTATGGTTCCAGGATATACATGCGATATATGCGATTAGCAAGCGTGATTCTACGTCTGATCTCCGAGATAGACGAAGTTTTCTAAAATATTGAAGTTGAAATTCTCCATACTCACAGACCGTCCAAGACGCGCAGATGGTCTGCGAGTGGACACCAAGTACTTCGCCTTGTCCTCATTCAACGCTAAGCCCATGAGACGTGCTGTTTCTCAATCGCTCTGCTTACTCGCCGTTCGTTAGTGCCTATAATGTCTATATCATCAGCATATGCGAGTAGCATCACTTCCTTATGGAAGATCGTGCCCGATCGTTCTACGTATGGGCATTGGCGTAGGATGTGCTCCATCAAGAGATTGAAAAAGTCGCACGATAAAGCATCACCCTGCCTGAAACCTCTCATGCCATCAAAGGGTTCGGAGAGGTTATTTCTAACTCTGACGACGCTCTGAGTGTGTGATAGCGTCATCATACGATCTTTGCTGGGATACCAAGTTCAGATAAGGCGTTGAAGAACTTCGTTCTTATCGGCGTGTCGAAAGCGGCCTTATAATCGACAAATAGGTGGTGTGTGTCTTTATTGTACTCATGGGTCTTTTGCAGGATTTGGAGTAAAGTGAAAAATTGGTCACTGGTCGACTCCTTTGCTCTGAAGTCACACCGATACTGGCCTATCAGTGCATTCGTGTATGGCTCCAGCCTTTTACACAGTACGCGGGACAGAATTTTGTTCTAGAATTCGAACCAACAATTTGAAATTTGGAATCCACTTCTATAAAATGCTCCGTTATGTCACTTTGATTACATTGGAAATTGGAACTATGAAATTCATATTCTCGCAAAATCCTTCTGAAAGTGACATAACGAAACATTTTAATCGATTCCGATCAATTTATTCGTTTCGAAATCTAAATCAAGTGGAATATTTCCAACTTTCCAAATATTTTCTTATGAATGCCAGTTTGCACAAACTTTTAGAGTTAACCTTGTATTTATCTGAATATATATATATTTATAATTATTTGTTCAGTGACTACAATCAATTGTTGATAATGATGCATGTTGCCTCGTCTCTCTCTCTCTATGGATGTATCTCTGTACCGTTTTGTTTGTCTGCAACATTTCTTTTTAACAAAATGTGTGTGTGTGTTTTTTTTATCATATCCTGAAGAAGGCCTACCAATATAGGTATTTTCGTTTATTTGATTTAAATATTTTTAAATGTGTATGTTTTTCATATTTTTTGTGTTTGTAGATTTTATCTTTATTGATTTTCTTTCGTATATACAATAATATTTCAATATTGATCGAAAGAGTTTGAAAAACAGCAAAAGTGATTGCTGCTAATCAGTCAGTCAGTCAGTCAGTGAGACAAGGCAGCAAAGTCTGCTGCATTTGAAATAACTAAAAGTGTGACATCGTTGCAATCGTTGTCATTTGTTGTCTTAGTAAATTGCATAAAATTGCATTTGTTGTACATTTTACCAATATATTTGTTCCTCCGACTATACATCCTGCCATCCAACGATCCATCCATCCATCCATCGATTCATATTTGCTTGCCGCTTATTTGCTTGCAACTGCCTACATACAATATTATGGCAGCAACTCAACTCGACTCAATTATAAAATTATTTATCGATAACGCAATTTAATGCCAATTATTTGTACATAAATATTTATTTAATTATCAATTTCATGTCATTGCAAATATTGTGGGTGTGCACAGCACAGTCAGTATGTACGAGTCTGACGTAGTAGTTTCTCATATATGTACAAGTATGTGTGTGTTTGATTTTATACAATATTATTGCAAATTTTTATTTTTATTTTTTGTTTCATCATATATTGACTTTATTTTCGTAATATTTTCAATGCGCTTAACAAGCGAAGGCAGTTCATTTACCGGAAATTAAGCTTTATGAAGTTAAGATATTATGATACAAAGTGCAACTAAAGTTCGTAATAGTTTACAAAAAACATTGGTATGCAATTGTCGACTTATAGCTTTAAATTGAATAGATAGAGCACGTGCTATACAAATAAACATATTAATTACTATAAAGAACGGGTTCTAGTTGAAAAATCACAAAATATAGAGTGTTATTTGTAGAAGTTCCATTTTCCGACAGGTAACAAACGTCATAAATTGATCAGATCTGGCAACGTCATGAATAAACTAATGTCAGAACAACGCTTGCTCAAATGCTTGTTCAAATTTATTACAAAAACCATGGTTCAGTACGAGAATCTTAATGTGCGCTACGAACGTTTTACATTCGAGATAATTATCCATCCGAGCGCGACTAATTCAATTAACCATGCATCATTTTCGTACTACTTATACTCTCAATAAATGGTGCTTGAAGGTTGGACTTACAGAATGCGCCACATTCGAGTCACACCGGACCAAAATCATATTTAAACACTAAAGGCATAAAATTATTACTCTAATAAAGCTTTCAGCTTTTCAGTTTGAAACTGTGTTATATCAATTTTTTAATTCAATGCAAAGTTCTACAGTTCTGTTAAAAAACCACCCTATACAGTATAACCAAATGCTAACAGAAGGCTTCTTAGCAAATATTGATATAAAACTAAGCCACCTTGAATCATGCTTTTATGTATTAGAGTTTGCTTAAACAGTGGATCAAATTAGTTTTGGACTTTGGAAAAAATTAATTGCAATTTAATAGATAAACTTTGGGAGTCCCAAATGTGATACTGGTGGACTCGAATTACGCAAGTGCATTGTTCCATGTATGCACATAAACAACTTCGTATTGTACTCATTTTACAATCACATCGGTTGAGTTTAATGTTCAAATAAAGTATCCATTTAACGTATTTACCGAGGATATCGTGAAAAGCAGGGCATCATTAAACAAGTAAACCAGTAAATCAGAACGGCTTTCGGACAACGCTAAAACTTTCAATACGAAATTTGTACTCTTTACAGCGATACTTGCGCACCGAACAGAATATTCATAAAAAAAGCAGTTGCACATCCGAAAGGCGTATAACAAGTCATTCAACTCTTTATTTGAAATCAACCAAGGCGCGTGAGAAGAGGAGCGTTGTTCCGGTCATGAATATCAAAAAAGAATGCTCTGTTGGGTTATTTACCAAATAAAAAAAAATAATTTGCCCTATTGAGTCAGATTTTTTCTAGACATGTTAGCGCTGGTCTCGGGATAGTTGAAAATGATCTGCTGAATTAAAGTTTTTTTTTTCAAATAAACAACCGTTGATGATTGTAGTTATTTTTATATCTGATTTGAGGGAAAATGCACTCAAACCATATCTATTATTTATTTGGCAGAACAATCCCTACTTTAAGCTTTAAACAAAACTTTCAAAATTATCAAACAATTAATCAATTCCTTAAAATCAAGGAATAATAACCGTTCACCGAAATTAACCGATTCAAATTGTGTACCGAAATCGATATTTAAAATTTTTTTAAACCGGAATTTTTTACCGAAATAAAATGAAATCGAAGAACCGTACCGGAACCAAATAATTTATACCGCGGTATAATTTAAGTTCTGACTCTTATTTTCCTCTAAGGAAAATATTTATTTATGCATAATGTTCAAACGAAAACGAAAAACAGCATATACCATCCTATGTGGATCGCTAGAAACTAATTGATCTTTCAACACTCTCCGCACGACAGTTGATGCTCTCTGTTGTCTCGCTTCATAAGACACTTTATGGTGCAGTTGATTCTTCTTACATGCTTCGATCTTTATTTCTTAATATCGCCTCACGCTTTACTCGTTACTATGTGCCTTTAAGGTTGTCACATTGCACAACAAATTATGCTTGCCATGACTCAATTCGGTCACTCTGCTCTATCTATAATAAATTCTATAATAAATTTTTACCCTGAAAGTAGCCGGCAAAAAACAAATTGGCTTTGGGATGACCAAGTAAATTCGTTGAACTGGTTTATTTGATGAAGATTGACGTTGATGTACTACAGATTACTATGCATCATTGACCCTATTGTATATAGGGGTCGGCGCTCGAAGTATTACCAACTGTAAGCTGCTTTAGCAATCAAACGTCTAATGACAGCGCGCTCTTGTTTGGTCAAGATCAATTTGAAACAATATTACTGAAGTTTTTAAATAAAAAAATAAAAATTGAAAAAATTATACCACTTTTAATTGATTGATTGAACACTTCGAGCGCCGACCTGTAGATATCTTTAAAAGGTAAACTCCTTTTTTAAAAGAAGTTAAAAACTCTATAGCATGAGTTCTATTCTGTAATTTAACTATTACAGAAGATATCCTAATACGTACTGAAATTAAAAAAAAAAAAATCCTAAATCTAACAATAAAAAGAAACAGGTTATTGCAGTTTTTCAGGTTTTCAATTGTTTAGCACAAAGTCTCAATCAAATGCATACTAGATAATAAAAATATAGCTTCAATACACAAAATTAGTCAATCAGTAGCTAAGTACTCTGTGCAATATCTATGTATAACTCAAAATCTAATCGACATCATAAAGCATGACATCAAATTTAGTGACGTTTGCACATTTACGCACTGGCCAACAAATCGAAAGAGTTCTCTTCTATCAGGCAGTATAGTCGATCATTCTGTCATTACCTGTTTTAGCAGGTGACACAAAGTCTGTGCGAATCATGTCAATTGATTCATACCATAAAGTAAACACTTCAAATAGATATTGTTCAATGAAATAAAATATAAATAAAAATTATTAACTACCGCATTTTAACAACCATTCAAATATGTTTTTCAGCGTAACTGAAAATGATTAAGTTTCCGGAATAAATCGTTTAATTGGACTTCAATGCTACACGAATTTCACGAAAACTCTGACAAATTGCTGTATGATAATACAAAAAAAATTTGTCATCAAACAGCAATAATTATCAAATTCACTCAGCAATTTCAAAAGCCTTTCGAAATAATAATCAATTTTATCAGTGAACACAAATCATTATTATTGTTTTTAATTTTAAGATTTGTGTGATAATCCGGGCTGTAGTCGCTGTTATTAAACATTGTTTTATTTTCACAATTTTTTAGTTCATCATCAACGACAACGACTATTGTCCCCAATACACTTCGTAATTTCTTTATTTATAAATTGGTGTAGTAATTTATAAATCCACGCAGTCGTCTCTGATTGCAATTAAAGGCAGTGCTTCGATTAAAGACCCCTAAAACCAAAAAAAAAAAAAAAAAAAAACTAGGTGGAAAAAAAATGTATGTGATAAATCAAATCACACTTAGTGGTAAGTAAGCTTATCTGATGACGATACGATAATCAGATGCTAATGCATATAGAGTTTGAAATATTCGTACAATAAAATGGAAAGTATTAAATCCTAATCCTCAAGTATCTAATCTTGTTGTCTTCAAGTATTGATTTCCGGTGTGCGGAATCTGTTTTATATAGTAAAAATATATATATGTATATATATGCTGTGTGGTTTAAACAAATTATTTTATAAATCACGCAATTCAAATTTTTGTTCTATTATAAGAACTAATTGACGAATTGCATAAATTAGCCTTGAGATAAGCGTGGGACAAAATCAATTAAATAAATGTATGGCATTTTAACTGGTTTAGCTCAAATAGATTTGGATTTGTTCAAGAGGCATATTTATGAATGGAAATATTTGATCATCAGCAGTCACGTTGCTATACGTTGTCATGTCTATATATGACTGTCTGTCTTTAAGAACGTTGAGATCTCGAAGATTATAAAGCCTCGAAACTTGAATTTATGAAGTCTCAAGGTCACGCTACAACTACGGCCAAGATAAAACGTTTTTGTTGTTAATTAAGCTAGAAACTCTTAATTTAGTGTGAATGGTTATTACGTCAATCATAGTAAATTATCCGATAAAGGTTCAGACAGATCGGATCACTAAAGAATATAGACCCAATATAAATATATGAAAAAATAGAGATTGTTAGATTATGGTTATCTCGAAGTCACATCGAGTGCAATATTCTCTATTGGATTTACGAGGGCTGAAGAAGGACTTCAATGTCGGCAAAAGTTGTGAAATTCAATGAATAACTGGAATATAACTGATCCAACGTGTTTTACTGTGATATGGAATATCTCTGAAGGTAACGTCAACCAAATTTTTTTTATTTAATTCCGTTCTTCAAGTGACTTTGATGCCTTTGGGAGCATTGTTGTGGTTTCAGCTTATTCGACAGACAATCCGCACAAATACAGTATTCGTACTTGGATTCCTCCTTGTTTTCTCATGAAAACAATAAACAAATAAAGATAAAGTTTTCTCATGAATCATTATTCGTGATGCAAAAATTAGTTCAAATTTATTAATATAAAATTTCTATAATAAATTTACACAAAATATTTAAAGTTATTTAAACTAATGTTTTTAGGATCTTCCATATACAATAGTGCTCAAATCTGCGTCAATGAAATCTTTAAATCTTTCTCTCATTATACATTCAGATACTGGTTTCGGCGAAATTCCAAAGCTAACAAAAACCGGTGAGTCAGTTAAAACAACTTTTATGATATTCGTTTGCCAAACGGTAGCTGCTTAAACAGCGGCTAATGGACATAATTAAACCGTAGTTATTTGCATAAATGAAGTGGAAACAACTCTGAAGTATTTAGCAAGTACAGCAGCTTCGTCATGATTCATCATGAGACTTCAATGCGTTGAATTAAATTTTGTTTGCACTTCGCGTGAGCATTATTTACCTTGATTTGAACACATTGAAATACAATTCGTCATAAATTGAACTAAATGAGCCAACTGAGCTTATTCGAATTGAAAATCACAGTTTGAGATACGAGTTGGTAGGTGGTACTATAGTACTCACATGTAAGTAGAATAGTAGCTGTCAGCAACTAAGCTGGAAAATCCTAGTCAAATTAATTTACAACTAATTGTCACCTGACTGCGTTTTATTGCCATTATTATTACTTAAATATATTTAGTAGAAGGTAATTTATATAAAAAAAAAAAATATAAATAAAAAAATATAGTAACGCGAAATAAATCGCAGGGATTTGGCAGACATGTACAATACGTAACTAGTATCTGTGAGTTACAACAACCGAAGCAAGGCTGCATAAGTAACTGCGTCTAATTGCATGCTAAATGTACTTAAATATCTTTATAATTGATCGATCGAAATGGACGGACAGCCAGTCAGCCGCCAGAGCGACGCCATTAGCGCCAGAGTGCAATTGCATTGTACCCGGGCATGGTGCTGCGGTGGTCGCCATAAAAGACTTAGACAGCAATGCACAGCGTAAGACTGGCAGTCAATTGGTCTTAAATTGTACATAATACAAACGAGTAGCACCACCCGCAATAAAAGTATTTATTACTATTTGTTAAGTTTATCGTTTATCATACGCAATCGAGTCATCAGAAAAGCGTCCAGTTCCAACTTTGCTGATAGCACATTTCTAATTGGGTGCAACCAACACCTTTTGGGGACAATACAACGATCGACTATCTGTCGAGCGATTTCATTGCAGTATTCAGTTTTTTTATTTTATGACAAGCAAAACCGGTAGCTAAATATCATATGAAACAAATACAAAGTCTGTTCATAAAACTTTAACTGATTGACTTTGTTTAACTATATAGGTACATCTACACTGTAGAAATAAAGATACAAAAAAAAGTTTGTTGTCTTTTTGATTTCTTGATTTTGATAATCAGCGAGTTTTATGATGGGTACTTTAATTTATGGCTCATTGTAACATTTATTTTATTGTATTTAGATTTGAAATCTTTAATATGGAATTTTTTTTTTTTCAATAAGCAATAAACTTTATAACGAAAAAATAGATTAATTAGTTTTTGTACGAATAGTTTGGGCGGGTTACATTTCAGAAAATCATTAGTTTTAGTTAAAGGTTTTTAGAATGTAAATAGCTACCCTAGAAGCATTTTTGTATACAATACAGAAAGAATTTACCCTACTTTAATTTATTTTATTTCACCTCTTTCGTTAATCTTGACCACGAAATTACATATGATGAAATTTGTCATTTGAAATAATGTCGTTTGTAGCGAAAATGTATCCTGAGGTATTGTTAAGAAAGCAGTAGAACCAAAACCACAATTAGAGTCTGCAGAACTCCTCTTCTCAACTTCACCAAGCTGTATCTACGCATTTTTGCTTAACAAAAAGTCTAGAGTTTCAAGCTTAAGAACATATAGTGCATCAGTAGGAGTATTGCTAATAGAACCTATAATAACTAAACATATGCAATAATTCATATACTGTACTTCTCCAGTGCATCAATGACCCATATCACTATCACTATAGGCGACGTAATACAGTTTCTTGGCTTAAGCTCCCATGGCTTGCATATAATTCACTTGCACTGGTGTGCATTTCACAAATAACTCCATGAAATAATTGCTCTTCATTTGTAAATATCAGTGGTGTCTCATAGTGTCATTTTTCGAAGAAGTAAGATTAGAAATGCTTCTGTGCATGCCAGTGATACAATTTGGTGAATAATGGGGTGTCACGCGTCTTTCACCATCCACCAATCCTATCAATGCATGGCCTTCAAATGTTTTATACGCACAGAACACTTTTTGTCTTCTAGGCCAAAATTATCAATCTTGAATGGTCGAAACAACTCCATGCACAATGTTTCCGATAAAACATGGTTACACAATTAATCTATGGGTTTCTCCAGCAACACTATTTATTACTTGATTCAGATAATTGGGGCAAAGACATTCGGCAACACTAAGCTTTATAGGCTCCCTTTAGACCTCAATAAGCTTCTTCACTCTGACATCTATTAACAATACATTGACTTTACTCCCTATCGAAAGAATTAAGCCTTACTTGACCAAATACATAAAACTGCAACGACAATTCTATTATTGTTGATGTTGTTTTTGTTGGACGTAAAAGTGATTGAAATGATGTGCACGGTAAACAAAAGTCAGAAGCATAGAACGCAAACATCCGATAAAAAACTAAAGTGCGAACAATGCCAATAATAAAGCTGAGAGAAAATCTAACACAACAACAATAAAAAAAAAATTAAAACTTTAATGATAAACCAGTTAACACTACTAGAAAGTACACTACGTTAATGACGTGGATAAGTGTGTATGGGGGCTACCCTAAAAGTGGGCGGAACACGCCCCTTTATATTTATGTGAGGCGTCCGTCCATAAGAGTTCGTCATGTCAAATGTCAAATCGGTATTGATGGCAACAAAAACGATTTCCATACAAAAAATCCAAAGTGGTCAGATGGTCTATATGGACGCTAGCCCAAAAAGTGGAGAGATCACACCCATTGTTGTATATGTGAAGAGTCCTTTTATAAGAATCCACCATTTCAATTTTTAAGGTGATATTGACTGGATTAAAAAACAGTTATACAAAAATTCAAAAGTGGATGGGTGGTTTGTATGGGGGCTACCCCAAAAAGTGGACGCGGCATATCAATATGGATACTCTATTAAACTGCAAGGAAAATAAATCTATGTGCCGACTTATAACTGGATATCTTAAAAATTGGTGCCCAAAAAATTCGCGACAGCATCCAGACAGACAGAAGGACATAACTACATTGAACATTGAAATTTAAAAAAAAAAAAAAAAAATATTAATTAAAAAGTAAAACAAACAAAATTTTTTTTCCGGTTGTGCGGCGTTGAAAAGTGTGCATATACGGGTTAAATGGCCGCATCTGCGTATGGTGTATGGTCAAGTCGAATATGAATGTCCAAATTTGAAATCCTTAGCTCTAATAGTGAATCAGATCTGTTGTCGCATACATCCATACGGACGGACGGACATAGCTAAATCGACTCAGTTTTCGGTGCTGATGAAGATTATACATCTATACTTTACCAAGCCTACCTCTGCTTGTTACATCGCCCAAACTTATTATACCTTTGATCTTTTGGGTACAGGGACTAAAAACTAACCTCTACACCAATAATTTCCGATATCTACTTTGTTACAAACATTTAGAAAAAATTCAAATGCACTTTTGCACATTCTATATGTGTAGGGTATAATAAGGCAAACAGTAGCCAAACAGGCATGTTCAAGCAAAGCAAGCTGCACACATTTTACCTCACACGATCCGAATCTTTATATGACACTCTCACACACACAGCCCTACATGTAGATAACGAGCGATCAATAACGATTGACCAAGGCAAATAAATAGGCATTAAAGAGTGAGATGCAGCAACGGTCAGAGAAAGCAAGAGTGAGACAACTTAAAAACTTAATTAAGCCGCAATTCCGGCGTGATCAATCAAACGAAGACTATGGCGGCTTATATCAAAAAAAAAAAAAATTGGTCACAGCATTAAAGTGTCAATAGAGTAGTAATAGTAGTAGCAGTACGGATATTTAGCAGTTATACCAGTGCAAACGCACTTGAACGTAGCGGATTAAAAGCTGCGATCCGATCAAAGGTAAAGCCGTAAAGAGCATCATAAGATGCAAAGTTGCCACAAGAAAAACTTCGGAGTTAGTGAGTGCAACAAGTGTTTAAATATGGCTTGCAACTGAGTGTCGGCAGTGGCAAAAGAAGATGTAGAATGCTGCTACTGAACGCTGTCAATCATCATCATTGGTACAGACAACACAACGCGACTGCAAAATGTGTGTGTAAGTATGCAAATAGTCAATATTTATTGTTGGATTATTAAGTGTGCAGCACCAGCAGCAGCATCAGAAGATGTTAATAATGCCGCGTACGTACTACAATGAACAGGCAAGCCAATTGTTTACACAAGCTGTTTAATCGCTTTAATGGCTTGGCAATTAACAAATGCTTTTATTTTCCGAAATGAATTTGCCAATGAAAAGTGTAATTTCAAAAAAATATAAGATGACACGCCATCTAGTGTTGAGTTTATTTTATGAATACTATTGGAAAGCAACACTGCGTCTAGTGCTGGTAGTTTACTGTCATTTAGACACATTACACATCACTAACAATAAATAAGTAGAAGAAGCAGCAGCAGCAGCAGAGCATTTCACTTTCTTGTAGTCGTGTTCTCTTTTTTTCGCATTTAATTGCACAAATTGCAACGCAGAACAAAACAAAATGGTATTCGTTAAAAATTGGGAGGATTTCGAAATTGCCGCTGAGAACATGTACATGGCAAATCCACAGGGCTGCCGCTACACAATGAAATATGTACACTCTAAGGGTCACATACTGCTCAAGATGACCGACAATGTTAAGGTATGAAAGTAATTGCTAAAAAAAACCCTGTTTATTTATTATCATAATTTGCAGTGCGTGCAATACAAATCAGAGAATATGCCTGATCTGAAAAAGATTGAAAAAATAACTAGCAATCTAATGGGACACATGGCTTCCAAGGAATAATACTCATATTTTCGTTTCGAGAGTTGACAGCATTTTACGGATTGGCCACGCAGCAACAAATTTGCACGTGCATTGTTGTTGTTGCGGCCGGAGTGACTTGTCAGCTGTTGTATTTGTTGTAGTCTAGTTTTAAATTATGCACTAAAAAAACAAACAAAAAATAAGCACGATTTATGCGGTATCAGAGTATAAGATTTAAATAACATTTTATAAATGTTAGCTCTGTCTGCATTGGAAAATAAAATCAAATCGTTTATAATTTATTTTTTAAGTCGCTATTTCGTGTTGGAATGGAATAAAACATGCGACTGCATTTTCCACCTGTAATCATTGCTTTAATTTTGTATGAATAAAGTAATTTTTTTTAAATAATAAGTTTGTTGAGAAAACTGTAAAAGAATTTAATGGTATATACCAATTTTATATACAATATAACGGTACAACATGGAGCGCCGACCAACGGATTTGGAAACCCGCTTAACACATATTTGTGTACAACAGGCTCAGTTCGAGTCAGGCAACGGCCTTCAGATATGGATGACAACAAATCCAAACAAAATTGCTTTAAACGAGTGTGCTCATCTATAGGATACACTGTTCCCAATATAAAGATCTTCCTTTGTACCGTATACATATAAGCAGAGTGCATAATCTGACCAGGTCTTGGGAGAGTCTATATATACATTTAAGTTTTGTGATTTCGATCTCTTATAGTCATCGAGATCTCTGCTTTCAAGCGGTCGAAACGACGGATTAAGAATATACTAGTTTGCTCTCGAGAAAAACCCATATACTGTTCATGCGAGAAAAAAAACAAAGTTCTGGTAAAACAAAACTTGTGCTTTATTGACCTTGTGCTTTAATTATGGTCATAGCGAACACTATTCTTATTGGGAATAGCTTTCTTATCATTTGGAAACGCGGGATATGAGCCCATTTTTACCGGAGTGAATCAATTTAGCAGTGATGGTGGACTCAACTAAGTGAGTTACCATTAATTTTGCACCATTATTTGTTGGTTTTAGATTGTAGTATTTTTCTTTTCGTCATTAGCGCTGAAGGTAATCTTCAAAATGGTGACTCAATCATTGGTTTTGATAAAACATTAAATGAAAATATGGTTCTCGAATAATGTTACAAATTAATACATTCGTTTACCCCCTATGAATACAGGATTTAAAAATATGCAACGTTCTTAAAAATATGGGACAATATTTATCTTAAATACTTATCTGATCTTAGAATTGATGAATATATAGGGAAACAGTAACATCGAAAGTACATGTTCCTCGTTTTGTCGGTTTTATTAAATCAGACCATTTATTTACAAGTACTAATTCCTCGTTCTGTATAGTATCCCGTCTGGTAGTTTACGGATGATACGACGTGTCGAGGAGTTGAAGAGTTTTATGAAGTTCTGACGTTCACCTATAATAATAATACAAAAGTAAATATGCATTTTAAAGAATTTCAGCATTGCTTTTATTAAACTATGCAGAGTTCTGCGTCGCTAACTCTGCAGCATATAGATGAGATACTCGTAAAACATTAACATTTTTATTACTACCTCTATAAATCTTACATTATACTTACTTACTTACTTATGGCTCTACAACCGTCTATTGGTCAAGGCCGCACGTAGGAATCCCTGCTGTTAAATTTTTTTTTGTCGCCTTAAAAGAGGGTCCTATCGAGTTTCGCTTGACACACTCTTTGATCTACTTTTGATAGACTGATATTGATACTTTTATGAGTTCCTTTCACAAAGTTGTTATTTGCAAATTATCAAAATCTAACGAACTTTGTTCGACTTTAATACTCAACGGAGGACTTAAAACGCAAGAAAGAACGTTGCAGTCGTAGGCTCGACTTCGAGATACCCTATAACTGTTTTAAGGCTCCTTATATGAACCATATATTATATTCTCTAGTTATCCGGTCTGGTCATATACGGGATACTTTATTAGAATTGACGAAAAGTATAATTAATTAAAAAAAAAAATCTAATTTTCATACTAAAACTCAAAAATGGGAATCAGGTTTAGATGGGGCTACCCTTTAAAGTGGTCCGATCTGATTCTATATGAAATATTTTGTAAGGATTGACGGCATGTTCATTTAATGCTAGTTATACGAGAAGGGAAAAGGAGAGTCTAAATATCCAAACTTGAAGTCTGTATTTTTACTGTATAGAAGACAAGTTCCAACGATGCTGGAAAGTACTCCCTTTAAAAATACCTCTCCCCCTGGATACATAAATAATTATTATATAATTTACAGTAGTTTTTACTCCGAATGTACATATTGATTTGCAGAAACAATTCCGTATGTGTTTCTTACAGTTTTCAAGACAGTTCACACTTCTAAAGTTGGCCGCTATAGAGCTTCGCGTTGTTTCACATCTATTTTTTTATTTTTTTTTTAATAACGCAACTTTTAAATTCCTTCACAACCAATCACCACCCACTCCATAACCATTCCCATACATTAATTCAAACTGCGCGCCAATGTCATTTTCACTGCGCTCGCATGCAACCCTGCGTCAATGCAGCAATACGTCAAACAATACAACAGCAAATGTCAAACTGACTACATGACATTTCGTCAATGGATCCATACAATTTTCACATCATTTGCTCAATAAACGCGTAATTTGCGTTGCAACAACAAAGTGTAATCTTCCATTCTGGCCGCGCGCTGTGCGTGAACAACCAAAACGACGTTAAATTCAAACGTACACCATCATCTTCTACACAGGCAGTAGTATGCTGCACCAGCCACCGCCGGGTGGCATAAAACTGATGACGGGCGCTGAAGAGAATCGTCATTATCTGCGCGTATTTATACAAACATATCGAGATCTGCCAGTACTTTGGGACACATCATTGCGTGACTATACAAATCGGGAAAAGCGCGCGGAAGCATATCAGCGACTAGTGCCCATCTATCATTATCTAAAACGTGATGCCACCATGGAGGATGTAAAGAAAAAGATTAATACACTGCGTACCAACTATCGCAAAGAGTTAAAGGTCGTCGAGAGCGCGATACGTTCTGGCAGTGTGCATACGCCACGTTGCTGGACATTTCAAGAGCTGGATTTTCTACGCAATACAGAAAAATTTCTAGCAGTCAATTCGACTTATAAAAATGAACCGTTCGTATTTAGCGAGAATTCACATTCATCCTTTGTTGAGGCTAATGCAGCATTACAGCAGGCGGCAGTGGCAGCAGGCGGCTATCCATATCGAGCGACAGCAACACCAAATATTTCTGAAATGTTTCACAAATCGTTCGGGCATGTGCAAAAGGTCGAAATGCTGCCGGGTCCAAGCGGCGGTGGAGGAGCAACTGGTACACACGATGTGGATTATCATACAGCAAAGCGTGCGCGTGTATTGACAACGGGTGCAGTGGGCGGCAGCGCAACAAGTGTGACGACGCACAGCACAGATGAACTGCTAAATATTGCCTGTGATTATCTATCCGGACAATATCCGGAGGAGGAATCAATTGCACGCACTTGGACGCATAAGTTAAAACGATTGCAGCGCGAGCAGCGTCTACTGGCGGAGAAATTCATCAATGAGATACTTTTCGAAGCGGAGTCCAATAATTTACATCGCGGCTCAATACAAATTAATAATACATTTGAACCGTATGTGCGCTATGAAGAGGGACAGCTAAAAGATAGTGAGGAACAGGAGAAATCACAAAGTCCGAGCGTACACACCTCCGGAGAGCCAAAGGCAACAACGAGTATGATCGAAGCAAATAGCGCTGGTGCAGGCACTGCCGTCAACAACAACAACAACAACAACAACAACCAGACTAGTGCGCAAAGCGCAAACGAGAATTTTAATGCATATAATTAGATAAGTTGATACGAGCATGTAATATAAAGTAGTTAGGCTAGCATAATTGTTGACTCTTAGTTTTAGTAGTGATACACAAATAGAAATAGACATCATTGTACATATAAAAACATATACAAAAACATATACAAAAACAATCATAAAGCAATGAATTTTTCACAATGAAACGTAGAAACTTACGCATTTGAAGCGATTTTCAGGTTTTCAAAGCAATTGCAGACTTTGGTTTTGTATGATCTATTGCTACAAACGTTGATAACTGACCACGCTACTTGCAAACCAAACGAATGGCGATGCAGCAGCAAAAAGCAAACCAGCGCCCACCATTGGACGATGCACCACCCAGGCAATGGAGGCTATTATCAGCGCAAAGGAGAATGAGAGTAGCAGATTATTGCTAACCGGAAAATGCGGATCTGGAGCCAGTGGAGCAAGTAGTTGTATGCGAGAAACTAAAAATAAAAGGATTAGTAAGTGATTTTATTTTTAATTCCCAAAAACTCACGTATAACACGCAATAGCGAGGAGGTACATGTAACACCGAAAAACACCAGCACCCAGCCCATAAAGCGATACAGCCATGTGGTCAAACGCTGCTGATGATGCTCCTGTCTAAATACCTCTGATACAGTAAATTCACCCGCATAGACAAGCAATATATTCAGCCCGTAGCTAGTTTTGTATGGCACCAACTTGTTGTGCTGATCCAGAAAAGCAACAATGGTATAGTAATCACCCTCCATGCCGGCAAAGGTAAATAGTATGCGTAAATCGCCAACTTCCGGATTGAAAATATCATTGGAATGATAGTATAAGCCTAAATGCATCTTGATTGTCGGATCTTCGGGACGTACATCGGAGGTAAGCTCTTGATACTTGTTGAATTTCGTTTTAATATCTGCGCCCAGCTCATATTTCCCAACATAAACGGCATCGGCTGTTTGCGTATGACTCTTTATGGGAAATTTATCCGGATTGCGATGTCCAGTTGGCATGTAGAATCTACGTGAATCGATTAATTTATCGCGCCACTCGCGATTGTAATAGTAGGAGCTGTGTATGTGTGTGTGTTGTGTTTTGCATGGAAATCAAAATAATCATAATAATAATATATTTTTATACAATAAGACTAACACTTGCGCACCGTGTATCACCCTGCACCGACTGCACACTCTCGCCGTAATTCTGCTCGCTGCAAGGTTTAACAATTAAAATCGATTGCAGTTAGTTAAACAACTTTACTTACACTGTCTCCTCCACCCATTGATACATCTGTACATGCCGCTTTAGTTTTACTGCTAGCAATTGTATATTATAATCGGGTTCCGTCAGCGGTTCGCCAATTATAATTTGGCCGGATACGTGTACAATGCGTCCATGATAGTTGTTTTCCGTATCTTCAGTAGAATCCAGCGAGACAACATCATCTAGCGCTTCATCCAGCGAGAGTATAGTATGTACCGCGCGCCCCTGATGAAAGCATTTTGTAACGGTTTAGATAATCCATCTGCATTTTACATATGTACATATGTATACAATATATAACTTACCTCATTCCACGAAAGTATAAACGTTCCACCGAGCAATAACAATATACCGAATATGGCTATAACCCAGCATGCACGAAATGCTTCTGTCAATGTCGTCATAACGCGCACTTAACAGCTAAATACAAAAATTATTAAGTAATTTTTGTTATTTTGAATGTTTTTGTTGCTATTCTTGGCGTTTTGCCATTTTCATCGCAGTGGCCGGCACCGCGTCCAGCGTACAGAAAAAAAAACTCGAAAGAGTTGCCAAACGTTGCGTTTGTTGCCGCTAAAATTAATTTAATAAATTATCTGTGCAGTATCAGGCACATTGTGCAGCTATAATAATTTTATTTTAATTATAAACATAATGAAGTTATTTTAATGTCATTTACAACTTGGTTATACTTTATTGTAATTTAAATATTCAAATTTTGCATTAATCTTCAACGGCGTTATAAATATCAACACTCAATGAGAACAGCTGTTTATACACAACACTTACAGCCCATTTACATATGTCGCTGTACTGCTATTTGAAAAAATGAAATGTGGAGCACAAAGAGGAACCTGATCAATATGGCTACTCCTGTAAAGAGTGGGATTAGAGCTGATGTCCTTTATAAGAAGCAAAATTGAGAATGCGTCGATAACCTTTCTCAACAGCGGATAAGCAAATCCAAACGTTACAAACTGCGTCGCTACGTAGGTGTTTAGGTTTGAGACCTGGAACTCCATTACATAGCATATATGCACTATCTGGTAAGATGCTTCCTTTTTTACGAACTCTGTTTCTTACGGCTAAGGATTTACTTAAAGTAAAAAGATTCAATCTCACGGAAATTGAAAATTCGGTGAATTTGATGTAAAGGAAATTTAATTCGATGACGATGGCGTTTGTTGCGCCTTCTAACGGAAAATATTAGGCTGTTATGGAATGCTAATAGATGGCTCTAGTTAACACACAATGTTTCCATTGGCCGGTAGAGGGCGCAACCAACACCATTTTATTGATGGTGGTGGCAATGCAACCCCGCCTCAACTCCCAAGATCTTTGTAAGGAGCCCATATCCTGTTGCGGGAGCCCAATGATTCCAACTGTCTACCACACTATCGAATGGTTTCTTGTACCATTTTAACTCAATCCTCTCTCGTCACTAGATATCGATTTCGTGGAACATCTGGCTATCACGCTTGGATACTAAAAAAACAAAAGTCAAAATCTTGTTTCGTAATGCCAATTTCTGGAGATGATTTGCCTAAAATGGTACAAGAAACGATTCGATGGTGTGGGAGATAGTTGGAATCATGAATCAAGACTATGAATAAAAGTGTTGGTTTAATTAATAAAAAAAAAAAAACAAAAAAATTAGATGAAATGTTTTTTATTTCCATTTCATTTAAACAGTTATTATCGTAGCAGTTGAAAATCACGGTGATTTCAAAGTAGCAGAAACAATCACTGCTACTCAAAAATCACTGACTAGCTCATCTCTACAGCACAATAATCACTGCTACTCAAAAATCACTGACTAGCTCATCTCTACAGCTGATGCTGAGATGAAAATGAAGATGGGAAACATGCTCCATCAATAAAAATATGGGTAGCCCGCGCCCATACAAACCCACCGTCCACTTTTGTATTTTTTTTATGAAAAAATTCTTTTTTTAAATCAAAATGGTGGATTTTAGTGGACAACCGTTTCATATACATATACGAACGGCCATGTCCCGCCCATTTTTTCTGGTAGTCCCAAACAAACCGACAGCTCACTTTTATGCATTTGTATGGAAAACGTCAATATCAAATTGAAATTCGATATGGTGGCATCTTATAGATGGTCGCTTATACACATCTACTAGTGGGCGTGTATCGCCATTGAGGCATGAGCATTAAGGGTTTCAATTCAAGATAAAGTAATTCATTTATGTAATAATTCATTTTTATTATATGAACTTGTTTTATTTACAATATTACGCGTAAGCCTGCTTTGCATCTTTAATATAAATCTTTGCATCTTCTATTTTTCTTACAAAAAATCGCATAAAGTTTTAACTGTTTTATTTTTTTTTTTTTTGGTGTTTAAAAATGTGCACGAGAGCACATTTCAAATTTTAGTTGTTTATTATTTTAGTTTGGTTGGTTGCTATTGTACATTAAAATTTAACATGCTAAATTTAATTAAATTGCACAACAAAATACATGCGCTCTGCTCTTCTCTTCTAAACATTTTAATAAAATATCAAAATTGTACAATATCACGCAGTATTGTAAAGTTTTTTTGTTTGTTTATGCTTTTCTTTTTTAATTTAAAATAAAAATAAGTTAAACATAAAAAGTAAAACAATAAGAGTACAGTACACAATTTTACTACAATTCTAATTCAGTATATTATTCGCTTTTTTAAATTAACTTACAAACAAATTAAACAAGTCTTAAATTAGAAACTAAAAAACAAACTCTGCAAAAAAGCAAAAATTTACAATTAAATTAAAATTTATGTATACAAGTTTCTTTCTGACGTTCAAGTTCTTACTTTCGCATAAAATTTGACGAAAGTGATTTCGATAAAATGATCAAATTTTCATGTATGAGATGATTTTGTGAAATTGCTTTGAGTACTATGAATTGCACATGATAAATGCCAAGAGAATTCAAATCGCAAAATCATTTCATACTTGAAAAATTTACTATTTTTTCGTAAGCACTTTCATTAATCAGAAATTTTATTCTTGAGTTAAGCTCAATACTGAGATCGATGAAAATTTTTGAAACCGAAAAAACTTCATATAAGAAAACGCTGTCAAACAACCATTAAAAATTCTCGGCACAAACTGTTTTTCAGCGAGTACTCACATAACAAAAACTTCATATGCTCAAAAAACAGTTGACAAAGTGTGACCTTTTGCATTTCCGTCTGAAAAAAACCAAATAAAAATCAATGTGTGTGGTATTTTCACCTAATAAATATCTGATTTTAGTATTTCATGTCGATTTGGGAACACTGTTTTTTGTTTGTTTGACATAGCAGTAATAATTTATAATTTCGGTAGCAAAAATTTTCATCGATCTCAGTATTGGACATAGAAATATTTTGTATAATAGGAAAATGGAGTTACAATTAAAACTACTTTCGCTGATTTTTATGCATAGCACGGAAAGTGAATAACATAATTAAAAAACAAAAAAAAAAAAAACTAATAATAATAATAATAATAAAACAATTCTTAAATGAACTCAATCAACTATTTGGACATAATCACGCACAATTTGTTTGCTTTCTTCTACGTGTAGTTTATAATTTTGTTTTTGTTGTAATAAATATGTATCACTTTAATATATAACGCACATAGATTGTTTTTCTGTGTATATGTTGGTATATAGTATATGTTTGTATACATAAAGCTAAGTTATATAAACAATACCTATGTATATTATGTAGATAAGCACAAATGCTTATTTTTTATAAGTTGTTAGATTACTTTTTTTTTTAGTATTTGGTGTTTTAAACAGAACTAAAATTGTTTTATAGCAAATAATTGTGTGTATCAGTACCACTTGTGTGTTTTGGTACATTTTATATATGTTGAAGATATATAAATAAATTGTTCTTAGAGAAAAAAAACTAAATAATACAATAAATCTTCGATAATTAATTAATTAATTCTAGCGTTGACTAACATGCCACACAATTAAATAACTTTTATCGCCACGATTTTCGATTGTTTGATTTGGTTCCAGTTGTATGCTGTTCTCCATGTCATTGTCATCTGTAAATGTAGAAATGCATGTTTTAGAGTTTATTATAATATGCATAAATGAAGTATAGAAAGTGTGCTCGGTTCGTTTAGAGCACATATATTTTGGTTAGTAATAAGTTGCTGTAAGTGTATGAAATTTGATTTATTTTACAAACTGCAGACGAGGGACAAAAGCCACGAACACATATTTTATTGGGCACATGTACCAGAACATTTTATATAACATAACAAATAATTAAGAAAGGGCACAATATAATAAAAATAACTAAGATAGAAGCTGCTAGGTTCTTCACACGACTTTCCCTACAGAACAAAAAGTGGTGTCTCTAGATGTTATATTAAAAAAACCTGTTAAAAAAGCATATTTATTTAACTCGAAGGATTTATGTTTTATGCGGGGCCACATTTTCTGTTTAATTATATTTCCTATTCTTAATTTCAAATTAACATTTTACTGACACAAATGGCTTTGGCTAAAATTTTACTTAAGAAGAAATTTATTTACATTTTATAAAGTGTCCAAGTAAATTGCATTGTTTTGTATACACGGTGTACCATTTGAATATGTCCTTCTTAGAATATATTTTCAAAGATCTCTATCTTCCAAACACATGTAAGCAGGCAATGAACTGTTTTAGAATTAATAGTATGTCAGATATATAGATTTTCACATTCCAATTCGGCTATTAATTCAGACAAAAAAAACTCAAACTCGGTTTTTATAGTATACACAACAAATAATTAACCACGTGTTTCACCGATTATAGATAACTAGTATCTCTGATGGTTCGAAATTTGATTATTTCGTTACCAAGCAACCGTATGGAAAATTTCCGGATCATTCCATTCATACACAAAGCAATGAAATGCGCGCCAAATAACAACAGATCGGAAAAAACACTTTGAATAATATACACGCTTCATAGCGAATTCTCATTTAATTGGTATGTTTGTTTTATGTAGGGAAAACCGGTATTTCGTTTAAGTGAATATTCGATATGATGGTTTATTATAGGGGCAAGTTTCACAAACCATCCGCAAACTTTGCGGATTTTGCTTGAAATATTTTTTTATTACAGTCAATAGCAACTTCAAATTCGATATGCTGACTTTTTATGGACTGAAGCTTTATTTAGTTATTAATGGGCGCATCCCGCCTTTTTACGCCTTTTAGAGATAGTTCCCATAAAGACGAACAGCCCAGACTGTGGTTTTTATAAGTAAAGTTTTATTATTTTTTGAGCTAACCACTTGAAAAATGAAATAAGTCGTCAAATTGTCACTTGAGAATTAAAAGATTCATTGGCGGATCCAGAGGGAGTGGAATCGGGAAGATCGTTTTTTGCTTCATTTTCATAAAATAATATTTTTTATACTTCTATTCACACAGAGTTTAAATAGTACTATTATCAGTTTGGCTGAAAGTTTGTAACGTACTAAAGGAGGCATCGTAGACCATATAAAGTATATACATATAGTCTTGATCAGCTCGACGAAACGAGTCGATCTAGCCATGTATGTTGTTGCGTGTGGTTTGGAGACTAATTCCAGTTGAAAATTTGCACATACACTTCTTTTTATTGGAGTTTATTAGAGTATCAAGATAGACCCGCCACGCCCACTTTTTGGAATAGCCCCCATACAAACCAACTGCCCACTTTTGTGTTTTTGTATGAAAAACTTATTTGTTAAAGTCAATATTAGGTCTTGATCAGCTCGACTTTTTGAGGTACTCCCATACAAACCCAGAGCTGGCTTTTATGCATTTGTAAGAAAAACATCAATATTAACTTGAAATTCGATATGTTGTCATCTTATAGATGGTAGCGTCATACACATCTACAAGTGGGCGTGTACCAACCACTTTTTTGGGTAGCCTCGATTTAACCACGTTTATGTTTTATAATACGATTTAAAGTTTCGTATAAATAGTATTAGAGTTCAACCGTTAAATTTTTTCTTGTTTTTAGTAGAGTTGTTTTAGTAAGGTAGTAAAGTTTATTATATACATATTTTTCTCTCTTATGAAATATTTTAATGACTTGGTGTCGATTTACATAATAATCTGCGAGATAAAGCTAAGCTCGTTTGTCTACAATGTATCTCGTAAACGACTAGGAAATACCCTGTAGATCGGGAACATTGTATATATAAGTAGATTACGGGATGTAGACAATTTTGTTTAACATTTTTTGCACAGACGAGATGGTACAATAAAATCTATCGTGCACTTGAAAAATTTAGCCTCAATATATAACTTCGATTAATCTTCTTGATCTAAAATTAAAAGCGTTTCGCGTGCCAAATAATGAACGAGTAAAAAACTTTTTCAATATTTTTTAGAGAAAACACTATTAAATATGAGCTCTTCAGGCAAAATTACGTGCAGTTAATGTGCGTTTTGGTAGTTTTAAAAGCGATTTTTATTTCTAAAAATATAAAATTAAAAAATAAAGGGAAATAAATAAAAGCAAGCTTTACCTCAACCATATTTAAATGCTTGTTAACTTTGACAAAGTGCAAATTTGTATAAAATTTAATATTTAACGTGGCACTAAAGACTCTTTTTTTGCTCAAGCTAGTTTGTTTATTGTAACTAGCAAAAGGACATTTGTGCAAAAGTGTTATTAATATTCAATTACCGCAAAACTGCAAAATTCCATTTTAAACGCATAGATCAATAAACAATTTCCTTGGGCCCTGTCTATTTATGGAACTAATAAATATATTGGTAAATTCATGTAAATGTTTTGTATATACACAAGTTTGGTTTCGTTTGCATAAAACGCAATTAAATTTAAAACGGGAAACACTTTAACCAGGACAGATGATAAAGAAAATTTTAAGAATAATATATTGTGATACAGGGTGCTGTCACATATAACAACAACAATTATGTATTTAAAAGAGTGTGCTTATAAAAGAAAGATATTTATGCATTATAGAAAAACAAAGAAACCTTATATTGCATATCGTATCAGGTCACAGTTGCATTGAAGTCTGTCGAGCTGTTCAGCCGACAGTTAGTTAGGCAGGCAGGCTGGCTGGCAGGCAACAGGCAGGACAAAAATCATTCAATATTCAGTATTCACTGAGTAACAAATCGAGCTGACATAGGAAACATATACATAGATATGGGCTAGTCGGACGTAAAATTGCGTACAACGCACACTGGAAACGACGACTACAAGTTGAAGGTACTACAATAGGTTTTAATTTCGAAATAAATTAAGAAAAGAAATTTGAAGAAAAAATTTAAATAATATTAGTAAAAATTAATTATTAAATTTTTTAAATAAAAGAAATTAAAAGAAAAACCAAGAAATGCTAATAAAAAAAAAAAAAAAACAAATGAAAATTCTTACGTATCGACTTTCCAAACTATCAAATGCGCAGCATTATCACTTGCATCGGATTTATCTTGTCCTGCAGATATGATGTATAATGATATAGATTAACGTACAGAAAATTGGATGATACTAATAGTCACATACGCAGGTTGCCTTGTATATTGTGCGCAACACTAAGTGTTCTTATGTGCCAACTGATATTTCCATAGGAAAGATAAGCATTTTTTAGCATAATAAACACAGAACGTTTTAATGTGCGAAAAATTTTCGAAGCACTTTTCTCACTCAAAACTGGGTACCTTCAAAACGTGCTGTTAACAGACTTCAACCGATACTTCATGCGTCGAAAAACGTTGAGCTTGCAATTTATTTTTAATGTGCGGGTTGAAAGAAGTCATTGGGTGCCAGTTTAGGGCCGCAAGGAGGATTAGCCATCAATTCGATGTTCGATGCTTCATCCACTAACAACTTTTATTGGATTTGGCTCGTCTTGGAACACCCACACCGCTTAATATTGTCAAATTGTGCGATATCCAACTCGAACAAATCTTCTTGACGGTAAAATGTTCAAGTAATATGAAATGCATGCTGGGGTCGCTAATGCCCAAGCATGCCTCAATCTCACAGAATGTCGCTGATGGTCTTGTCTGATCAGTTCACGCACATCATGGATGTTTTCTGGGACAACAGATGGTTTTGAACGACATTCTCTATGTTCATCTTTGAGCGAACGGTGACCACGTTGGAACTCAGCAGTTTTTGGTGGCGGTTCAACGCCAAGAGTCGAAGTAGGCTATTGATGGAGTTTTGTAGAGTTAATCTATGTCGAAAGTCATAGAAGTTTCAGGAGTTAATTTTATTTTTTGACAGAGTCCAATTTTTCACGTCACTGTAAACAACGCAAATAGTGCTGGTACATCAAAACGTTATGCGTACATTTTATGCTAACAAATTCCCAACTTTCTAATGGAAATGTCAGCTAACATATTACATACAAAACATCCCTCGTATATTTTGCTGCGAAATTTAAACTGTGGCTAAGCTTCAGATTACTTACTTATGCGAAAATCTATATAGCCCTCACCGCCACACATGACAAGCATATCTGGACGTTTGTTTGTGAATTGCAGCTGACCTACATTCTGTTGTTGCATTGGTACGGATACAAAGAATTTGACAGCATCACGATGCCCATGGAACGAGAGTTGAGCATTTGCCATGCAGCAGAGCGGCATTTGTTGATTGGCATCAGCTAAAAATTAAAATAAAACCAAATAATCAAAACTACAGATATAAACATTTTACATGAACTATACGCACATGACTTATGTTGCACCTCAGCTAGTGGTACCGAAATAATGACACCATTACTTGTGCCGATCCACAGACGATTGCACGAAACCATAAGCGCTGTAATGCGTACAAAGGAAAAGCCAAGCTTGCCAGTGCCAAGCATTTTCGAAACATATGGTTCAATATCCACATCCTGTTTGTGTTCGAAGGTGTATGTATTATAGAGACGCAATGTTGAATCCAAACTATAAGTACATGGCAACAATAGTGTTTAATACAAAATTGTATACAAATTATAAACAAACAAAAAAAACTTATCACGCACCGTATGGATACCCAAACTCCAGAGCCTGTAGCTGCCATCTGTCGCACTTGGCTCTCCTTGCGCGGATGTGCATCCAGCGAATGGACAATATTCAGTGAAATCGGATCAACAATAAAGATCTTATTGCGATGCGCGGCCCATATGCGTTCGCCCGCCACACAGAGGCAACGTATTGAATGATTACGATCACCAAGCGTCACCAGATGATAACTATTCAGATCCCATTGACCATTTGGCTGGCGGCGGAACACAGCAAGTTGTGCATTTGCCAGAGCCACGACAACGCGCGATTCCACCTGAACTATCGCCAGTACGGCATCCGGCAGGAGAACCTTGTGCAGACATTCATACCAACGTCCAACGCTGCTGTGTACATACAACATACCATCTTGAGCGCCTAACCACATCGTCGGTCCAATTGAAGTCATTGGTGGCTCTTCACGATCCTTTGTGTCGAGTATGGGATTGAGCGGTTTTGAAAATTGCAACTGACTATTGTTATTATTGGCAGCGCTGCCGCCTCCATTTATGCTAATTGTGCCATCCTTCTGCAAACGCTGCGGAGCGCCTGGTAGTGCTTGACGTATTTTAATAGCCTCTACATTGGTAATTGGTTCACCGGTGCCAACTCCAAGTGGTTCATTCGATTTTTCCGTAGCTTCTTTAGCCTCTGCAATTAGCTCTTCATTAACTACCACCAACGCCGTCGTGTCCGTTGGCTCTTTGGTGTTACTATTCTGATCGTGCTTTACACGCACACGTATAAATTCTACCTTGCCGTATGATTCAGCACCTTCACCCGGTCGTTCCAGCATTTCACCAGCCTTAATAACCTCCGAATTCTCTAACAAGGCATAATCCGTTTCCATGGCGCCTTGTACTGAGGCAATGCAGAGCAAATGTGACGCACAAATAGGAAATGCGTCCAGTACATTAGCCGATTGATTTGCATCGACAACTGTCACTGTGCTAGCTGCATGTGTACTAGTGCAAATCCAAACAAACGAGCTTAGCTGTGTCTCTGGTTCCAGTGTTTCCAGACTAGCACGCGATATTTGACGATCTAGCGCCTCCGCTGATTGCTCCGCAGTGGGACTAGTGATTTCCGCAATTTTTAGCGTCGAACGTGGCGCATAAGCTGAATTGGCCGGTATCACCGATTGGCCATCTTTGGTAAAGCCACCGTTCAAATTCACGCCCGCTGCACAGAATACCTTCATATGTGGCGATGCCTCAGCCAGTGGGTTACAATAGACAGGCACGGGTACACCGCCAGAGTGGCGACTCTGTTGTTCCTGATTTGTTTTATTAATAGGTAAACTCCAGCCGTAAGCATGCAGTCGTCCATCCTCCTTCTGTACATGTGCGCGTAACTGACGATACTGTTCTCGACGTCTAGCGCTAATGCGCTCCGATGTGCCTTCGTCAGAGTAATCCTTTGCCATAATAAGCGCATTAGCCAGACCGGCACTAGCAGGATGCGGTGGCGCTTGTAGGCCATTGCTGCCATCACGTGCTGTAGTTAAGGCAAGGCGATTGTCGCCACTTCCACGGCTTGGGGATCCGTGACTATGTGCTGGACTTCCACCGCTTCCTCCACGAAACATAGGCCCCCCTCCTAGCCCGTCAGCAACACGTTCCTGCGGGCGATTGGAGGGGCTACACAGAGCGAAAATAATTTAGAAAAAAATCATTATTTTTGTTGTATGCTACACTTTTCCATTTCCATTTCGACTTACGTAAATAAACTACTAAAATACTTCCAAATGCTTTGCTTCGATTTCTTATCTAGATTGTCAACATGACGCGAAGCGCGTAAGATCTCGGTCAAACGCACTGCTTCCTGCAGCTCCATGAGTCGCTCCTTATATTGATTGCGTTCCATCAGCACCATAGCCATTTCGACGCGTGTGAAACGCTTGCGTTGTGCCAGCGGCACATCGTTCTCATCCTGCTCGTTGTCGTCTGCGTCACCGAAGCAATAGTAAATATAATTAATCACAATTCCAAAAGGCTAACGGCTTATACACTTACTTTGTTGCTTCACTTGCTCTTTGGTCTTCTTCAGCTCCTCTTCCAGCTCACTGACGCGCTGCCGTAACTTATTACGTGACTGCTGCATGGCATTAAGCTCTTCACGCACAATTTCTACCTCGCCTGTAAGCTCATCGACCTTTACAATGAGATCGTCTTTGACTATATTGAGTGCATTTCTATAAAAATGAAGTGGTTTTTTTCTTTACTATATATGTTAGGAATATAATTTATATAAAATACGTACTTGGTTGCTAATAGCTCATTATTCTCCATTATAAGATTTTCAACCTCTTTGCCCATGCCTGTAAAAAAAAGTTGTTGAATTATATAGAATTTAAAAAAAACTAGTAACACTAGTAAAAAAAATGAAATAAAAATACGAAAAGTGCATTCGATACCATTTGTTTTTCTTATAGATTTTGGTATGTTGAACTAGAAAAGAGTCCTAATCATTTTTTGAATGAATACGTTTTTACAGTAGGTTTTTTTTTTTAATTTTAGTTGAAGTTAGGGGCACTATTGTAGATATACTCGTATGTATGTCGACCAATTTGGCTGCGATTAATATCAAAATAATAATAATAAAGATTGAAAGAATTGAAAGATATTAGCTAATATATTTAAAAAATATATGTTTTTTAAACAAAAACGTGTAAAAGAGGCCAAAAAACTTACTTTTAAAATAGGAAAAAAGAAAAGTAATTCTTAGGTAAAGAATGCTCTTTTATATTCATTCGCATGGCACTTTCCCCTCTTTTCTTATTACAAAAATGTGTATGTAGAATTTGATGGTTTTGGCTCTAGTATGTACAAATGACGCAGCTGCACATGTACATACAAATGCGTACATATGTACATACTTCTCTAGTTATGCTCACATGCAATAAAAAAAAAATTGGTTTTCAGCTTGTAGAAGTCAAACGGAGAGACAGCTAAAGTGAGAAAGAGACGGACGAGGCAAGTACTGTTGAATAGTAAAATTTAAAATGAAAGACTGCTCTTTTTGTTTTGCTCATTAGCTTTGTCTTAAATATTTCTTAATTGTAACTTTTTTTTAGAGAAGCTCGGTAATTGACGAGAGCATGTTGAGACTTTTCACCAGGAAACTAAGTCCACAGAGCGGCGCTATCAGGTATATTGGGATGAAATAATGATGGGAGACTACATTTGATTTGTGATTGGAGAGCCAAAAGTATTCGTAAATACAAAAAACAGTAATTTAGTTTCACAGTTTATTTTATTGCTATCAAAATCAGATCAAAAGACTATATCAAAACACGGTCTAATTCGGTATAATTCGTAGTTCGCTTTGTGCAAAAGCACATTTTTTTAATCTCATTATTGTTAAAAAAAAAAAAAATATTTCTTTTAAACATTTCAGCTCATAATTTTCAAACTGTTCAATCGATTTTAGAAATCTGAAAACTATCTTTTTAATCAGATTGATCGTTTCTAAATATTGCATATGTCACAGTCAGATTGGCTTGACTTGAAATATAGCTAAAATAGTGAACTTATGTATCTACTAAATAAAATTATAATTTCATACCGCGAAAACGTATTCATTCAAATATTTCTTAAGGCTATTTTCGAGTTCAGCAGACAAAAATTTATAAGAAATAAAAATGTAGCATCGAATGTACATTTTGGGTGTAGAATAGTGTAATTGGTTAAAAAAGAAATGTTTACTACTATGTACTTACAATTAATAATAAATTATAATGAACCGTTACGTCACAGTCTAATTTCTTACGAAATCAAACCGTTTCGCAACACAAACTACCTTAAACCATATCTTTATACTCTTCACACATAGTGTGAGTTTAATATTTACATATATTTGGTCAAAGTTTCTTACACCAAAAAAGTGAAAACATAAAGTGCTTATAAATATTATAAACTTGTTCTTCTGTTGGCTTGGTTGATAGTTATTCAGTTTCATTGAGTGGCTGCAAAAATCAACAAGTGACTCTCGGGGATCAACAAATCTCTCAAAAACACAAGTCAATATGCTACGCTCAATTTAAAAGATGCCCCTCATATAAGCCCATAACCCACTTTAAGGTTTTTGTATGAAAAAGTTTTTATATTATAGCCAATATCAATTAGCAGTGAAGTGTTAAGGTTTTATATGGAAAAACGTTTTACATTTGGGTTTTCTATGGGAAACTTTTAAATTACAACTAAAACCAACTTGAAATTCGCTATGAAGACTTCCTATGAAAGGACTCTTCGCATATGCAATAATTAATTGTGTGAGAGACGTCTAGTCTACCATACAGATTCCACTATAAGGTTTTCATAGCAATAAATTTAGTATAAAGGTTTGCTTTGAACAGCTGCACCAAGTCCCACCGCTCACTTTTAGAATATTGTTTACTTTTCGTAATGTCTGATATACATTTGTTAACAGTTTTAGTTCCTTTGTATGGAACTGTTTCTTCAGCGGAATTCTTCTTGTCGGAATGGAAAATCAATTATCTCTAATTCGAGTCAAAGTTTGTTTCAATCAGACTTACTGTTCGCAAGTTATGCTCAACTTACTGACTACACTATTCTCGAAAACGAAAATTTGTTAAATTGGCGCTCCCGCGAAATACGTGCTAGAAAAATGTTAAGACATTTGAATTCAGTTGCGCTCAATTTACCGAATAAAGTATGTTTTAGCCAAGCGTATTAAAATGAGTTCAATTTTATTCCCTTGTATTATTTACATCGATATACTTTAGTTTAAAAACTAACATACACTGTGTAAAGAGTATTAAAGCTTCGATTTTACCGAAGCTAATATTTTATTTCGAGTTTTATTATTGACGGTTTAACTAATATTTAATAAGTTATGCACAGCCAATACCACTTAACCGCAGTATGAAACCAACACCATAAAGAGAGAAAGTAAACAATAAAAATGAAGTAATAGTTTGAATATAAAAAAAAAAAATATGCTATTAAACAAAAGTCGTACATACTACATAAAATGAAACTAACACCATAAAAATAAAAATTTGGAGCAAAAAAACGACAAGAAAACAAGTAAATACTAAAAACTACATATACTCCTGTGCTCTGGATTTCGAATCCCTATAAATTGTTCGTTAGTGATTTCGTAATTCATTTGGAATTGATACCATGAAATTCATATTTTCAGAGCGTGATAAATTCAAATATCGAAATTCTTCTCAAAGTGAAATACAAACAATTTATAGGGATTCGAAAATCAAAGCACTGGAGTATGTTATACCACAATCAAATATAATTAAAACAAACAATAAGTTCGTGGAAAGTTTAAAGTATTTAATAAATTAGTCAAAAGACAATAGTTAGAGAGAGAGTTCGTCAGACATGACTTACCAAAATAGTTGTCGTTAGCTATATTTTTTTGTTTTTGCAATTTGTGTAAGTCCCAAATGTATCGTAACATTTTTGTGTATGTTAAGATTTATTTATTTATTTATTTTTTAAATTGTTTTCGAGTTATGTTGTTGTGTTGGAGAGTGGTTTTAATTTAATTGAATTTTTTTTTTGTTTTTTTTTTTTTTTGTAATTGACCATGGTGTTTGGTGGTAGTTTTGGTGTTGGTGGATTTCGAGAGTGTGGGCAGCACAAAAAGATGAGATTTTTGCGTTATGTTTAGAAATATTACAATTAAAAGAAATATTTTGCATGATTAATTTAGATTTTTTTTCTATTTGCTTAACATAAATACAATTTTATTGTTTTTGTTTTTTTTTTTTATAAATAAATAACTTTAAAATAATCTCAGTTCCAATTAAATTCATATTTTGTTTTTTTTTTGTTTTTTTTTTTGATTTTAACAATTAAATTCGTTTATGTGATATTTAATGTATTTACAAGTTATATAGATGAATCCATACAAGTACGAGCAATTGTATAGCTGTAGTAGTATTTTTGGATAATACCTACCTGAGGAAGCGTATTCGCCTGGATGCACCCAGCTGCCTGTTGTGCGAGGCGAGTGGCGAGGGTATATCGAGCCAGACAATCGAACGGAGAGCATTGTATTTATATTTGACGTAATTGTAGGTGTGTTTCGAGTGTTTTTTTTTTAAGAAATATAGAAAGAAAACAAAATATATACAAAAGTTAAGTAAATAAATTAAATATTTAACAAAAATTATTGTCACAGACATTCAGTAACCCATTTTCTATTCATGTACATATCTATTTGTTTGCGCAATGTGCAGCCAATTATTATTATTAGACATAATAGTTGAATGTAGTAGTTGCGAAATGTGTCGATTTTGGTGCGCTGAATTTAATAATTTTTTTTTTTTCAAATTGAAACTCTTTCAATTTACGCTGCTCACCTGTAACAATTTCATTCTCTTCACTTTCTTCATTATCCTGAAAGGATAACTCTTGATACAGTGTATTTGCAGAGCGTTGCTCCTTTTTGGTAGTAGTGCGACCAACTGCAGACACGCGCCACGCGGCATTAAAATTGATAACGAACGGGCAGACAACAATATGGGGTTGGGTTCAAAAAGGTTTGCATGTGAAGTAATACAGACGTAGAGTGTAGAGTATGTGTATAGGTAATAAATAGAGTTGATTGATTGGTTGATTGGTTAACACAAACGTTACATATTAAAAAAAAAAAGAGAAAATTAGAGAGAAGAGATTTCAAAATTACAAATTAGTACAAAGTTATTATTATCATTGGCAGCATATACGGTTAATAAACGTCAAACTAAATCTATAAGCTAATGTACTACCTCGACGACTTCAATACTAACCATTCGCTGGCGCATTTGGCACAACGGGACTGACGGTTTCGCTTTGCGGTGATGTTGCCTGATTTTGTTGCTGCAGCGTATCCGTTTCGGCAGCGCGTTCCATTGTCTGCAGACTATCAAATTCATTTTGCAGCGATGGTGGCCCAGAATCATCCGAATTACTGCCTACACTACAAATGGTTTCCGTATCGAGCATTACAGAATTCTCCAATGATGCAAAACCATATGAGACCGGACCAGATGAACGTGCCACTGGGTTGAGTCGCGAACGATTCGCTACTTCCATACGTTCGCTGGCGGTGCTCATTTGTGAATGTGTCGAACCCATCAACATTTTCGTACGTTCCATATAGTCGACGTGATTCTTGAAAAGTTCCGTATAGCGTTCGTGCAGTTTGTTGTATTCCTGCGTTAATGGTTGTATAGGTGAGTAGTTATAAACAAATGTATACGAGGGTTGCACTGTACATTGTGTTGTTAGATGCCAGCTGCCATATCTATTGAAATTTTTGACATTTTTTAGCATAAACGAAGGCAGAACGTTTTGATGTAGCACGAGCACTAGTTGTGTTGTTTGCAGTGACTTGAAAAATTCATCTTGTGAAAATTTTCGTGCAATGATTTACTATGACTTTCGACAAGGATTATCGCAACAGAAATGCAGCAGTCAACCTACTTCGACTTTTGTGGAGGAATCGCCATAATGAACTACTATTTATGAATGGTATGATGCTGAATTAAAACGTGCTTGCAGTTTGTTTTAAGACGTATCTGGAGAATTTCGTCCAAAAACAGTTGTTGTTCCAGAAAACATTTGATGCTGTGCGTGAACTGCTAAGACTAGACTAGACCTTCATACTGTGAGTTTGAGGCATTTTTGTGCATTAGTGGGACCAGCATGTATTCGATATTACATATTCATTTGGCCGTCAAAAAGATTTGTTCTCGTTGGATGCCGTATAATACGGCAATCTCCTAAAAACGACTTGTATTGATTTGAATAAATAAGGCCGCAGTGGTTTAAAATACGAATATGACATCGGAACAGATAATGAATTATGATTTTATGCATATAAGCCCGAAACAGAACAACGCTTGATTTTATGGGTATTCCAAGACGAACCAAATGGAGCAAAAGTTGTTCGGGGATAAATCACTTCGGAGTAATTGTTAAATTAGAGTAACGTAGGACGGTCAATTTTGAACAGTATGCAATCATTTGTTTGTCAGAAATAGAGAAAAACCCACAGCCGAAGACTGAGTATTCTCCAGGTCAACGTTTTTCGACGCCTGTTTTGGAGGTACCGATTTCTGAGTGGCAAAAATGCTTCAAAAATTGCTCGTACATTAAAACGTATCTGCGTACTTTAATGCTAAAAAATGCCAACTTTCCAATGATAATGTCAGCTTGCAGCTAACAACACAGAGTTGCCAATGAGTAAAATGTACAAGGCAAACCTTATATAGGTTATTGAATAAGTTTGATTTTCTTTCAAACCAACCTTCTTTAGTTCTCCTTCACGCTCCTCTAAACGACTCGCATGCTCTAAACTGTTTTTATGCTTTAGCTCCAACATGCGCACTATACTTTCAAGTGACTCCAGGCGACTAGCGAGTTCTTTGTTTTCCTGTTCGGCTAGATCTTCAGCCTCAAGAAGCTTTTTTTTTTGGAGTAAATTGGAGATAATAAAAGTTTTGTAATTAGTAAGTTAAAATTTTAAAATAAATATTTAATTTTACAAACCTTTTGTTCTGCTTGTTTGCGCGCGCTTTTCTCGCGCTCATACTGCGTCACTAGCTGTTCATTATCCTCGCGCAGAAGCTCCACCTCGACATCCTGCTCCTGATTAATACGATACGAAGCATCCAAACATTCCAGCACATTCACCAATAGTGGCATCAGATTTTTGACTACATCCTCATCATAACGATTGATCATGCGTTCGAATTCTTGATAAATGCTGCCCGCTAATTGTTGCACCTGTAAAATGGAGTTTATTAAGTATTTTGGTAACAATTATACTAAGCAACAAACGAATAAATAAACTCTCTAGGTGACACTATTTCTTTCTAAGTTAAGTAAGTTGTTTCAACAAAACACGAAAATTTAATAAAAATTTCAGGGGATTGAAAATGAAGATTTTCGGTTTAAATAGCTTTTTATTTCGATTAATTCCAAATTGGTGTCATAATTGTAGGTGCTCTACCAAAAAATTTTTGAAGGTACTGTATATCGGGCTTGTTAAAATGTCAAAATGTATGTAACATAGAGAAGATGAAAACGGAGTCCTCATAATGTTGAATGTGTATATAGAGATAGCTATATTAAGTTTCGCTGAATGAAATCGTAAACAATCAAATCTGGTGGATTTATGCCACTGCTATGCCACTGGAACCGCTTCACGATCAACGGGTCACATTTTTATCGGAATATCCGTCCAAATATCGGACTCATCGGACCTGTCATCTTAGAAGATGATACTGCTGACCATTACCTTAAATGGATACTATTATCGGGCCATGACAACGCATTTTATGCCATTTCCAGATGTTAATGACATGTAAAACTATTGACTCCAACAGGATGCTCATACAGAACGAGCCAAGATAGCGTTATTTCAGTTACTGTTCGCCGACCGCCAAATTTCGAAAAATGGTGATTTCGACTAGCCAACGCCATCCCCGATTTGACCGTTACAGGCTTTCTTTGGTTGTTTCTTGAAGTCCAAGTTAATGTCAACAAGCCACTAATCCTGGAAACTTTGAAAGACAATGTACGACAGGAAATGCCCGCTATTCAGCTCAAAACAATCCGAAAAATGATGGAAATTGCTGAAAAACGAACGCATGGCGCCATTCCCTACTGTTTACGCGATATCATGTTCAAAAAGTGATCATAACAAGTTTAAAAAAAAAACGAAAAATTACTTCACAGCATGAAAATTGTGTTTATTTTTTAAATTATTACTAAAAAACATCTCAAAGGTTTAAATGGCACACCGTGTACATACGTAAGCTAAGCAATTTAATTCTAAATTTTGTAGTATACGAAATTTCCAATAAATGTCCAATAGATGAGCAATTGATTATCTATATATATAAAATTCTTTGTCCGCATTCACAGACTGACTGACTAAATGACTCACTGATCATTGCACAGCCCAACCCATAAGACCTAGGAGTCTGAAGTTTTCACACAACATAGATGAGACAATTTTATCGTGCAATAAGACGGCGTTTTGCGAAAATTGAATTTGGCAAGCGAAGCGAGCAGAGGGCGGAGCCCCCTAGTTTGCTATAAAAGTCGAAACATTGAATACGTTGTAATCATAGTCAGGTTGTGCAAGTATGAATGGTTCTACATTTATAATTAATGATGAAGTGTTTAGCTCGGCATTAAATTTCATGTATAATTGTTTAACATTGAGATATCGGTGTAAGTCAGTATTTCGATCGTACCATTGTATATCTATACTAGCTGGTACCCGGTGCGTTTCTGCCTCTCCTTCCCTCTGCCACTCCTGCCTCTTACCATACCACCCATCTTCCCTGCCACCTTTCACCTCTTCGCCTACCACTCTTTACCCTGCACCCATTCACCTGTTTTTCCCCTACCTCCCCTTACTTTACCACCCCTTCTCCCTGCCTCCTTCAATCCCATTAACATGTATACAACATTTGTTCCCTCTACCTGCGCGTTGCTGCTCTTCCCCATGCCTCACCTACCTCTACCCATCCTTCCCAATGCCCCCTTACCCTACCAACATTTCTTTGCCCCCCCTTCCCTTGCCCCCTTTTCCCCTTCCATCTCTTTCTCATCCGGCTCTTTTCCATCCACCTCTTCCCCAATACTACCCTTCGATCCCATATACAACAAATTGGTCCACCCGTTTAGGAGGAGTTCAGTCACGTACACACGTACAGAAGATTTTTATAAATAAAGATATATAAAAATGGAAGTATGTATGTAGGTTCCCTATAGACTCCGAAACCGCTCAACCGATGTTGATCAAATTTTGTGGAAATATTCAAAATAGTCCCGTGGGTGATCCTGTGATTCGTGGCGATTGGATAAAATTTTACAGATTTTTTAGATTTTCCTTCCATTTTTTGTTTTTTTTGTTTCAATAAGAAGGAGCATGTGGAAGACGGGGAAGTGGCAGGGGAAAGGGGAGAACATCGTACAACGTCGTGGGGACCTAGTAGTGTATAGAATAGTATGCTGATATTTTTGTATTATTTGTATATTATACTGTCACATAACTTGTATATAATCACTTTGTTTGAGCTTAATAAGAGAATAATGCCTGCATAACAGACATTTAATTGATCCGAACTTCAGTTAGAGTTACTCTTGTTCTATAGCAGGTAATAACGTTGAAATCATGGTCACGTCAGATAGTTTCAATATATCCCTAATCCCATGTAACAATTGCTTTTAAGAGCAGCTCTTGTAGTAGTTCTTTTTTAAAATAAGCTCCATAATCTGAGAATTTTTGTTCCCAGATCCATGTGGATTATGTCAAAAACTTCTACTTCGGTAGTGCACGGAATATCTATCAGTATTATTAAGTCTTGATCAACAGTAAGATTGTTTTTATTGACATAATTTGCCATTGACTTTAAAACTTCAACTAAGTGATCACTGATAGTATTTGCCTTTAGTTTCTTCTCGTTGGTTCATCAAGTTTTGTTATTTCATATCCAGGGATTTTAACAAATTTTAGATTATTCAAGTTTGAAGTTGAAGTTTTAATTCGTTAATGCATTATAAATATAAACGCGTTATTTCCAGAAGAGAATGTGTAATAGCTGCTAAAATCGTACGATTTAATGCCCTTCGACTTTTTCTCTGGGGCTATGATAAGTCGCTGGTTTATGGCAACAAAACATCATTCAGAGAATTGGAAAGATCCAGTCCGACATATGCAACAGAGTCATACAAAATTTGACTTCTCGGAACGAGTCCTGTAAACGAAGCCGTGTACAATACTTTCAAAACATAATGGAACGTACTTTAATGCGCAATAAAGCTTTCCGTCATATCTCACAAACAACTCCTTTTAAAGTTCAGACACGCTTAATGGAAAACCCTTTATAAAAAAGTCTTTGAGAAAATCTAAAAGTTTTAAAACCACATATCTTCAAATCCTAACCATCAATAGTTTATAATTCTGATTTTCGTGTTTACGGGATTCAACTTAACGTTAAAAACAAGTGGCCACTTTAGAATGATAATTGTTGTTGCCTAGTGGTATTACAAAAAGCAAAACATAAAAGACATTTGTGTATTGAAATATGTAGTAGATTTCTGTAGTGTGATTATTAGCTAAAATTCAAATAATTTAGAAACAGATTTAGTTTTCAAATTTGACGACATTCAGTCTATCATTACATAGTGAACCAGACTGGGAGAGACACCAATCCATGCTTTTATATACGATAGTTAAACGATACCTCAGGTTTTATTTATTATATACATATGGTATTCCATTTTTATGAATGAACCAGTTGTGTAATTTTAGACTGTGAGAGCGTGTTGTATGTATATTTATGTGTATATCTAGTATTAGAGTATAGAGTAGTCGAGCTCCAGGTGTCAATGAAGTTGAAGAAGTAACTTAATAGCTTAATTATTTATGAATGAGTGGCGCTAAGCTATTTTCAGTTAACAGTAGTAGTAAAAAAACAACATTAATAATATAATAAACAAATAAACACATAAACAAACAGAAAAAGAAAGTGCAACAATTGAGTTAGAGAAACGTTTAAGTAGAATACGAGTATGTAAGTTAATTATTATATAGCATGGGTAACTACTACTAAGTTAGTTAGTTATTGTATCTAATACTATATACCAAAAAAAAAAAAAAAAAGTAGTATAAAAATGAAAACCAAATGAAACTCATGTACACCAAAAGTTAGCAAAACTCACGAGACTGTCAACCTGTTCATTCTGTAAATAAGAAAAGAAAAATAAACAAATAAACAAAATCATAATAAAATATGCATAAATTAAAAAAAAGAAAACAAAGAAAATTAGCCAAAATAAGTTTATTTTTTAGAGATACATGTATATTTTAATTAAGAATTAATTTTGGTGCCCAATTTTCTAAATCTGTTTGTGTACTTATATAAAAATGGAATGGTACTTGTATTTCTACTTGTTTACGTTTTTATGATTTGGTTGTGTCCAAAGGAAATCTTTCTTTTTATACGATTTAAACCATACATGGAGTTTGACTTTTAAGACCCATGACAAAATTCTAAAAACGCTTTGCAACTTCGTTAGTTTTGTCTAGTATTCCATTAATATAGACTTTCATGACTAATAAATAAATGGTCCTGTTGCAAAAATACAATACTTTATGCAAAACTTAAGCGAGTTGCCTCAATATATTATATCGTACATGGATAAGCTATCCAAAAACAAAAAGTATTTCATACACAAACTTGAAAAGGAGTGGTAAGTTTTGAAAGGGTGTTAAAGCTGATAATGGGGTTGGCACATTCAATTCATAAATTCTGTCTGAAGAGTGATTAAAAGTGTCTAATACTATGACTTAGTACGTAAGCATTATTTTGCCGTACCAATGTCTCCGCATATACATATAGGTACATATGTATAGTAGAAGAACAACAGATATCATTGAAAAGATAGTATAAACAAAATATGTGGATTCCTCATATAAAAATTTCATACGAATATAGGAAGCAGAAGCACAAACGACAATACCGAACTGTGTGTTTGCTCGAATTCACTGTGCTTCGTGTATATTATTTTGAGTGTGATTCATACTTTATTTCAACCTCGTGTTTTATACATGCGTGACGAAATTATAAATTTGATTGTCGAAAATGATCGAATTTCGATTATTGATTCAACATCATCTTCGAAGAAGAACGGTCCGATGAGTCTTTCCGCACAAATTCGGAACAAAACTGTGACTCGCTGGTCATGAAGAGATTCCTCGTGGTTTTTTTTTTTTTTTTGCTTTTCAGTGGCATAAATCTGACAATTTTGTTTGTCTACGGCTACTATCAACGAACGAACGATATAATCCCATCTGAAAACCGATGTGCAAGTTATTGGATTTCCAATTGATAATTAATAATTACAATATGATTTATGTTCATGGGTTTCTCGGTGAGTAAGAATAAAAGTTGAGCTGATATGTATACACGTTCTTTCGACCGTCTATTTGAATAAAAAGAATTCGAAGACTGTAAGAGATAGTCTTAAAGTTTCGATATTTAGACTCCCCTGTTCCCTCTTCACATAAAGTTTATTAAATGAACGTGCCAAACCCACCATAAAGAGTAGCCCCATTCAAATCAGGCCCCTCATTTACGATATATTATGTTACTTAAATTCAAGACGCCCGTCAGTCAGATATATTTGTAATACTTATAAAATCTATTCTTCGAATTGAATAGAACACATAAGCAACGTATAAAGTAAATTGTTTAAGTTTCCTGCATATGTTTATTTATTTTTTTTTAATAAAAATATTGTCTATATATGTTAATACACATACATCAAGGCCGCCATACTGTCGCTTTATTTCGTTTAAAGTTTCTAACAATTTAAACTTCATATACAAAACGAGTTTTTTTCTAAACAAGGTCATCTTGCTACAAGTAAGTAGGTTGGACCGCTTAATAAGCGTACTTTTTCTAGCCTGACTTAAAAAGCTTAAAACTTGTGTTGAAAATATTTCAAAACCTTAACATAACTTGTAAAAAATATTGCCAACGTGTTAGAGAATGAGCTAATTGGGTAAATATGTAGGAGCACGTAGCTTATCAATGGTGATAAGACCTTTAATACAATAAAATATTTAGAAACGCACTATGTCATAGTTTTGTCTAATGCCAGAAATGCCAGACTGCAAAAAATATAATAAAAAGAAGAAAGAACGATGCAGTCGAGTGTGCTCGACTTCGAGATACGCTGTACCTTGTTTAAGGGTCCTTACACAAACCATAGATAATATTCTTTAGTGGTCCGATCTGGACATATTGGACATAATATCAGGACGTATTTTATTAGAATTAATTTAAAATAAAAACAAGAAATCATACGAAAACTTAAAAATAGAGGTCAAGTATGTATGGGACTTTTCCTTATAAAAGTCCGAACTGGAACTACGCGGTATATTTTATTAGGATTTACGTTATACTTATACACCAAATTTGGCGTTTCTAATATTTAAATTGTGAAATAAAATGCCAGTTCGATGGATGCTTTCCTTCGATTTCAGTTTCCAAGTGAGGTAACAACGACTATAAACTAGATTTATATATTTTCGTTTTAACAGACTCTAATGTCTATATCGACTCATCTTCCGATGTGTTCAAGAATATATATACTTTATATGGCCTGCAACCCCTTCTTCTTGCTGTTACATATATTTGCATAAACTTAATATACTCTTTTACCCTATGGATACAGGGTATAAAAATAAAAAAAATCAATGCGTTTCAAGATTTGCTAAGCTAAATCGCCGAAGCTGATAAAATGCAAAATCAATGAGACTAAACAGTCAGTCATTCAGTTTCTATATAAATAAATTAGAATTAGGTTGGCTTTAATGGGCTTCGTCGGACAAGTTGACTATCGACTGACTGACTGACTGAGTAACTTGGCTGTCTGCTGTCGCTTTTCGCTATGTAAAATGACGCGGCACACGGCTGGGGTTGAATGGGCGTGCAGCAGCAGCAGCAGCGGCAACTGCGGAGTATTGAAATAGAAATAAACTCAAAAGTTTGCTGCCAATTTGCCAGAGAGCCTAACTACCTCGATCGATTTATTACAACAAAATGAATTGTTTCTTGCGATATTTCGTGCTGGTTTGTCTGCCAATGTGAATGTCAATGACCAGTTTATGCGTTGACTGACATGCTCAACAAAAAAAAAATTTACATACGAACATAATATCATTAATCGAATTCTGCATGTCTTTGCTTGCTTGAAGTTTGCTACTTCCGGTTAAATATACTGGCAGTAACAACAGTAGCACTTATATCGCTAGTAGTACGATTCCTCATTATCTGGTTTTCATAAAGTACATAACAAAGTCTGAATTAAAAGTTCCGGAAGTAGAGATAATTTTTTTTTTCTTTTAGATTTTTGACATTTTTTTTTTTACCATTTTCGCTATTTTCGATTTCAGTCGGCCAAAATTTATAGTCTAGTGTAATTAATTAAGCTGGCATTGTCTCATATAATATGAAGTTTGCATAGTCCTCTTTATAGGGAAAGAAAAGTGCAGTGTTGTAAAGATGTGTCCAATGAATACGGAACTTTTAAAAAAATTCCTCTCCAGTGACGCCATCTATATGTAACCTAGTGCGTCTGAAAATTTTAAAGCTCTTTTCTTACTTTCAGGCTAAACTTCATGACAGTTGGTCCACTTCAGCCGGAGTGAAGCAACAGTATGTTCAGGGTGTCGACACAACTCTTTTGGATGGGTTCTACGTACACAAACACTTTCTTTCATCGACAAATTCATTTTTTTCAAAAAGTAAATGCAACAGTATAGTAAATTAGACGTATACGGGAAGTGGGTGACACACCGGTATTGATGTATATGGTAATGGATATGCTCAAGGCCAATTCCAACAATATCAATAATGATTTTGGTTGAATTCATACACTAGTTTGGTGGAAATTGCGATAATTTTTGTTGGCCATTATTAAATCGCATTTACCACTCATGAACACTGTCACTTTGAAGCATAGGAAACACAATTAGGTATATTAATTCCTAATTGGCTTGACGAAGTGTATTAAATAGTAAATAGTATGTAAAATTGAGTCATTAATAAAATAGACTGCAGGTTTTTTTTTTACTTTTTATACCATGTACCCTTAGAGTAAAGCGTATATTAAGTATTATTTATAAAATCTTAAGCAATACAAGTAATAAAAGGACCTCAATTTACCCATCAGAATGTGTTAGGTTCCACCGAAATGTTGTTTAGTTTATTTAGCTTTAATTTGTTTGATAAACAAGAAGCACAGTATCGATGTGTTACAGAAAGTTTAGTGGGTTTTGTTAAATTATACATATCCTATATATATAAAATATCCTATATAAAAAAAATTTTAATTTATATGTCGTGTTTTGCCTTGCACGCAAAGCAAGATTAATGAATTTTGTGCATGAAAAAACCAGATCCGCCTCTAATCTTAAGGTCAACGTAAATTATTTTATAGTTGGATAAATAAAAGAAGTATTTTGAACTAATGGGATCAAACGAAATTAATGAAAATTTCGCTAATAATGTTAATTTATTAATATAATTTTAAATGCCAAGTACACAAAGACAAATTTCCAAAAGAAAAAAAATATTTTTAGTGAGCGCTATCTATTGTAGATATATAAACTGGATATGACTCTTAAAACAATGGGTATTTATTCTGCAATACCATTTATACCATTCCCACATAGTTTGAAATCATATTATCAGTTTGTATGAAAATGTAAAGCATACATCATAGACCCCATAAAGTATATATATTCTTGATCAGTACGTTGAGGCGATTCCGTCCGTCTAATAGTTATTGATCATTTTTTGGGATACATTTTTAAGATATCTAGCTAAAAGCCAGTACACATTAATGCAGTCAAATAGAGTATCTATATTGACATGACACGCCCAGTTTTTAGAGTAGCACTCATATAAAACAATCGGTCACTTTTGACTTTTTGTATGAAAAACTTTTTTACTGCAGTCAATATCAACTTGAAAATGCACATGGTGGATTCTTATGGAGTCACTGTTTACATCGGGCAGATTCTCCCGCCTTTCAGGGTAGCCTCCATACAAACCACCCATCTCCTACTTTTTGTATAAAAAACTTTTATATTTAGGTCAATATCAGCTTCAAATTTGGTATGGTGGCTTCTTATTCTAATGGGCGTGTGTCTCAATTTTTTTTTTGGAGTAGCCCTCATATAAAGCCACCGATAATTTTTGCTGTTGTATGAAAAACTTATTTATTTAAACCAATATCAGCTTGAAATTCGATATGATGGACATTTCATGGTGGTGTAGTTAGTCTCTATAGAATCCCCTACCCATGCTCATGTTTTACAAAACGATTTGAAGTTTCGTGTGAATAGTATTAGAGCTTCGGTTCAAGCGAAGTTAACGTTTTTTCTTGTTTGGTTCCATTTTCCTTTCTAAGTAAACTTTCGAATCAGGTCTTGTAGATAGGAGCAAGTGAGCACCATAGATAGTCGCAAATAAACCGACTTATCACATGGCATATCGCCGAAGTAGCAAACATGCCTTCAGTATTTTCCCTCGAAACATAACAGAACATCGTCAAAAACTATTATTATCATCATTAAGAGACGCAGCAGTTTGTGAATTTAGCAAGATATGCAAGCGAAAAGGAAAAATAAAGAAAAATGATTCATTATATATGTATATTGTATGTATTTATGTTGTTACTATAGATATGTGTGCCACTAAATAAAATTAAATACAAACCTTCTCAGACATGACCATGTTGTTGTCCTCGGTGCCATAGACTGTCTCAGCGCCAGGCTGAGGTCCGCCGCTACGATTACTGAGCATTGAGTCGTCGTCGTCCATCATTTTAACTGGCAATTTTTGTTATTATTGTTGAAATTTCAAAAGATTTTCGCAGCTACTAAAACTTTAAGTGACAAAAATTATATCCAATATTTCAGTGTGCCAGCGGATGAGGAGGAGGCGCAGTGCGACGACGACTTGTGTTTGTGTGTGTGTCCGTCTGTGTGTGTGGTGTTCCTTATGGGTTGTTGCGTTTGCAGTATGAGTTGTTTTACCTACTCCTTCGGTTATGTTGCTGCCTCGTAATCAACTTTCAACCCCATATGAATGTGCGTGTGCGCCTGCTGCACCCACACACTTTACTCCACTCTCCACCACACTCCACAATCCACTTTAAGGCAGACAGACACGTCGCTGTTTGCTTATTAATTCTCACTTACTTGTATATGTATTTTTTTTTAATTATTTAACACTTTCAACTATTGCGATTCATATGCATCATATTCTGTATATATATATATATATATATATGTACATATGTATATTATATTTGTTATTTTTAAAAACAAATTCGTTTGGGTTTCATTTTTCTGCGTGTCACTTGATTTGCGTTTTTTTTCTTCCACTGCTCTGCTTCGCTCGCTCTGCTCTTACTCTCCTTTTCTTTTGCACAATTTTTCTCAAACGCTTCGACACTCTCTTTTTAATTTGCACTTTATACACTGCACTGCTTTGTTTGCAGCTCATTTCAGCACTTCATATTGCATTTATTTATGTTTTGTATTTTTTCTTGTTGTTTATACTATTTAATTTAATGAATGAACAACATTTATTTATTTTTTGCAGCTGCATCTTTTCTCATTCGCTCACTCACGTTTGTGCGAGTAAAATTGGATGGTGCTGCTAACTAGTTTCATATTTATAGTGGCCCTGTCCACTTGCCCCTACATGAACATTTTTGTATTTGGTATAAAGTTTGGTATAACATTTTTAAATTAAAAATAAGGGAGTAACATTTTTTCCATCTGGAGCAATGCTTATTCCAGATTTATTGTTAACCAAAAGATCAAAAATTATAGTTAACCAAATTTTTATACTCTTCATACAGAGTGTGAATAGTAGTATAATTTAGTCACAATGTTTGCAACGTCTTCATATAAGCCAAAGTACTGGTTTGAAAGTTGGTCTGGAGACTTTTTCTAACCAGTAGCAGTTCAAGATAAATAACATACTTATATCAGTAAATACATGAGGTATAGATAGTAAAACTGGCTAGCCTAGGTTTCAACCCCCGCTCGATCCAAAAAAACATTTAAATACTGAAGTCAAACACTAGATTAGTAAAGCTTCGGTTCCACAATATTAAAACAAAGAGCTATAGTCAAGGTGGTCGCCTATGTTATATCCTGTACACAAAGTATGCTAACAAATTTTTGAAGCTAATGAAGGCATAGTAAACAATTAAACAAATATTTAGAAAAAAAGGACATTAGAACTGAATTTGTTTACTGAAATTTGTTTAATGGAATTTCAAGTTACTTTTGTAATTGTGTGGCACATAGCGACACTATTCCGTGAGTTTAGTTTGTCTAAGTATTCTGTACATGGAGAATTTTTCTTTCAGACAGACATACGGACGAACGGCTGTATAGACTTGTCTTGTCACGCTGATCACGAATATATACTTTATGTGGTCTCCAATGCTTCTTTCGCTACATTACATACATTTTGACAGCTCAAAAAATCCAATATACCCTGATACAAATATTTTTGGTATAAGGTAAGCAATTCATGGAGAACCCGGCATTCCGGCGTGGCACCGCCAATTTTATTGTGATTATAAATTTTCTTGGTGCCCTTTAAATATGTAGCAAATCGCATCCATCTGCCTCAAATATCAGTTAAGATATGATGATTTTAGTTTCCCTTCTATAAAGAAGGAGTAGCACCACCCACATTCCACCGCATCTAGTTTCTCCCATATGATTCAAATCATATCCATCTGCCTCAAATTGTTACTGAAATATGTCTTATTTTGTTTTTCTCTTATATACAAGGCGTGACACCACCCAGTTGCTGGGATATGAGAAATCACATCTTTCTGTTACTATGATACGACGAATTCTCGTTTAATACAAAGAAAGAACTTTGCATAACTTTGAGTGAGTTATAGTTTAAAGAAGCATTTACAGTTTTTCCCAAATTTTTCGAAAATTCGCATAGATTTCGAGATATCGAATTTTAAATATGCATACACTGAAAATGGTATAGGGACACTGAAAAATTAAAACCTTTATTTTTCAATTAAATTTTCCAAAACTAAGAGAGATATAGAAAATTTGTATTCTTACTCTTCGTCTTACTGGAATTGGTTTCTTCTGCTGCTCTTTACATATGTATGTACCAATTCTCATTCATCTGCCTCAAGTAATTACTGAGATATGACGAATCTGCGTTTCGTCTTATGTGGTGGGGTGTACACCTCATAAAATAAAATTAATTACAAAACAAAAAAGAATTTCACATATCCATTGTTCGTAGACTTGAGTTCAATAAAGATTCCAAAGATTTTAGTTTGAGAATACTCGAGCGTTTATTGATGTATACTCTTTCTTTGAAAGAAGCTAAAAGAAAACGGTCGGGAGCGGATAAATCCGGTGAATGCAGTTGAAGTTGATAACAAAAATTGCGAAATAATGTGCTCGAAGATGTCTCGTAGCAGCACTATTATGCCCTTTGCAGTAAGTGTGTGGCTCCATTCTATTGGAACCACAGATCTTTAATAGTTCTGAACAGTTGGTCTCATTAAATGTTCCCACAACGTCCGCTATTGAGCAACATTGCCATTGTGGCACCGGTCGCATTTTTATTTGTTTAAAAAAAACAAAAATATATAAACATTTTTATGAATAAATTTAAAAATCTACGATACATGTATTTATAAAACAACAATTTAGACAACACAAAATACATACAATAGCTAAAATTATAGTGTAGAGTACAAAGAGCAAATGTTAGACTTGAAATGCAATTATTAGAGTATAAAACTATCTACCTTCCCAATACCTGCCGCATATAACTTGTTATAGCGCTCTGCTCCGTGGCGCCCTCCTCCACAATGTCAAAGTGATCGTATTGCTCGAATAGTTTGTAGTGCGCATTTAAGCCCAAGCCCCGCAAATGATTTGCATAAGTTCGCGATTGACCAATGAATGTCTCACTGTCGTATGCGGCAACCAATATATGAATTGGCGTACGAAGTTTTTTAAACTGTTCCAAGAATTCATAATGCCAACACAAAGGCGAAAGATCTTCTGCGATTGTTGCTGTTAAGCTCAGAAGATTATTCGGATTGATTAACGCCAGAGGCCAAAGTTCGCGCAGATCATAGAGTCCACTAATAAAAAAGATCGCCTTGATAAGGTGTACGTGCTCACATATCGGAGCGTGATTCAGCAGCAATGCCAGCAAATGTGCTCCACCCGAATGGCCAGCAAAGTAGATTTCCGGTGTTTGAGTTTCCTGTGCGTATTTGAAAATCCAATCGAGAAAACCAAGAAATTGTGTTACCAATTCCGTAAGCGTAACTTGTGGACAAATATTGTAGTCCATCACAAGCACCCGGTAGCCACGCGCGACTAGAGGTGCAACAAACGAACCGGCTGAGCTTTTATCCAGAAATTGCCAATAGCCGCCGTGAATGTATACAAAGAGCGGTGAATTTTGCTCCGAGGCTTCATTGCTGAAATAGATATCCACCAGTTGACGATCATCCGCTTTTGTGCCGCCATAGCGTACATTTGCGCGTACTGAAATACCATGTTTTGTGGTTAAGTCATTGGTTTGCGCTATTGTAAGTTTCTCAAAATGTTCCAGTAGCACTTGATCCGGTTGTGACTGATCTTGAAAACGCTTCGAATGAAAACTGGGCAGATAGTCACGTTCTAAATCAACGCACTTTGGATTTGCGGTATACATGGCGTGGATAATGTTAACAGAAGAATAAGCAGCAACAAACTGAAAGAAAGTAAACAAACACAATTCAAAAAAGCAACAGAAATACTTTGAAAGTGTTGCAAAGAAAACAGCTGTTGCAACAATGGTGAGAATACTGAGGGAAGTGTGTTGAATTAGGCGAATATATCGAAGTATACAGTGGAATTCGAATAGAGCGAACAAATATAAAAACTCAACATTATAGTGGTGTTCATACAGCAGTCGTAACGAAATTAATATGTATGTTTATTTATTTTATAAATTTCTCTGTTTTCCATGGAAATTGTTTCCTTTTTTTGTTGTATTTAACTATGAGTTAAATTTTTCGATATATCGCTCACATTTCGTGATATCGAATTTTAAAAATTAAAAAAATACAATGAAAAATTCAAAATTTTTAGTATTCGACTAGCTGGAGCCCGCCCACTTCCACAAAATGACGAACAGACAAAGGGTAAATATTTAGTTTATCCGGTTTGCTCTGTTATCGGCCTTTCTTTCTCTTATGTGGGAACTTGGCACCACCCATTTTTCCAGTGGTTATAAATTTTCCCAGTGTCCAAATCTTATGCATTTTCCTTTAATAGTTACTGATATATGACCAATTTGGTTTTTCTATATAGCAGGCGTGGCACCAGCAACTTTTCCACTGTATCTTGTTTCTCCCGGTGTGCTTTACATATGTACCAAATATCATCTATCTAGCTCATGTAGTTACTAAAATATGACAAATTTGTGTTTTCTCTTATATAGTAGGGCGTGGCATCGCCCAAAAAACAATTTATTACACAACAAAAACAGAATTACGAATATCCATAATCCGAAACGTGAATTATAATCTTGAGTTCATACAAAAATCACATAGAAAGAAGGACCTTTTCCAAATTTTTAAATTTTCGTGGTCCAGTATTTGTTTCCCTTAAAACCTTTTTTGTACTATTAAGTAAATTTAAAATAAAAATTTGTAAAACCGGTCCAGCCATTCTTAAGTGATGTCAATACTTACCAATGAACATCATTTCACTTTGATTTACATAGTTACACTACACCGTCACCCATCTCACCGTTTGTAACTGTAGCTAAGAACCATCCAGCTGACCCCATAAGTATCGTACAAAAACAAAATTTCATCAAAATCGGTAATGCAGTTTAGGAGAAGAAGAATTGCCAATACATTCGCAGCGGTATATTCAAACATTTTTATAATATTTTTCGTCTTACTTTGACGAGTTATATAAGAATTCGTTGTCAGATCGAGACACCTCGGGGATCATAGAATCCCCTTGACATAGATGAACGCACTTTTTTTAGCGCTGTTTGCATAATACAAGTTCTGTCAGCTAATTGAGTGTAAATTGTGAATATATGATATATGATTATAGGTTAAAATCCAAAAGGCTTTACCTATAACTCCTTCGTGTTAAAAGATATGTCCTTGAAGTGAAAACGGTTGGTAAGATTGCCTTTATACCTTTCTAACAAGATTAAATTAATTTACTAATGTTCCCAGAGCTGAGCTTACTCTGGATTTTGTATGTTGCATCGATTGCTATTAGTCGCAAGAATCTATGTTTTAAATCAGCGGTGAATCATAATACCTTTCATAAAAACTTCTGGATTTTAATCTATAATTTTGTAATGTAAATATCGAATTTGGAGGCTAACTTTGAAAATCGGCGAACGTCATTAAATTATTATTTAAACTAAAAAAAATTTTTTTCTATTTAATAAAAAAATTCTTTTTTTAACACAATTTTATTTACAATCCCTTCCATAGGATGGCCCATGAATGGTAAATTATCCTTAATTATGTAATATTACACTATTTAAATCGAACTTAATTTAATCTTATCAATCTAATGATAATGTATCTGGCTGAGTTAAGCACTCTTATCTTTACTCTTATATGGGGCGTGGCACCGAAATTATTTTGATTGGTTCCTATTTCTCCCGATGCCCATTATGTACATATGTACCTAATGTTATTCAAATAGTAGTACTGAGTTTTGAAGAATTTCGTTTTCTCAAAAATGCGGTCCGCCCAAATTTACAATTTAAGAATTAATAGTATTCTTCTCTGGAAAATTTTTGGTCAGTGAAAGTTTCATCAATATCGAGATTAACGCGGACAAACAGACAGACACAAATTAAAAAAAAAAAAACGTGTGTTTGCGATTAGGTAACGTACAAATAATCACATATGAGCCTAAAGAAAATCGTTTAGCTCGAGTTCACAGACACTTTACTTTTATAGATAAAGCAACCGACTTCAGCTCTTTTAATCGTTCTTGCTTTAGTAGTAAGTGATGGATGTCACGTGCCTAGTTCAAATTTGTCAAACCATATTGAGAATCTTTAGCCAGATGAGAAACCTCCTATGAGTAGATGACTTGCAACATACCCAATGGTCGGAGTACCGTTCCTTTAATCGTCGATGCCATTGGTGAACTTACGCTTCAGCTTAGCCTCTTTCTCTGTTCGAGCAGCTAGATTTCTTTTTCTTGTTTCGGCATCCTCATTTTTATGTTCAGTGGAGTGCTTTCGCATTTCAGAGGCAAACTGAAACATTCTCGGACAATAATCGCAACTGTAGATTTCTTTGCCGAGATGCATACGGAGATGATTTTTAATACCAGAGTCTTTTGGAAATCCCTGATTGCAATATTTACATTTATATGGCTTCTCACCAGTGTGTATGCGCATATGAATGATCCTATCTTTATTATGATAAAAACTGAAATGCAATAATTGTTACTAGTTTCTATTTTTTTTTTTTTTTTCTTACAATGCAAGAAATTCACAACTTACCGCGCGTCGCAGTGTTCACACTGGAACCTTTTTTCCTTGCTGTGATAGATTTCGTGATTTTTTAGCTCGCCTGGACGTTTAAATGCTGAGCCACATAAGACGCATACATATTTCTTTACATCACTATGTGTGCACATGTGCTGGTTAAGATGTTTACGGTATGCGAAGAACTTCGGACAAACGGGACACTCATACTTATTTTCATTATTAACATCAACAGTTCTTGTCGCTTCATTTTTTTCATTAAGATGTGCATTATCGGTTGTTAAAGCTTCATTCGCTAATTGTATTTCGGACCACTTGACGTCACGTTCTATCAGCAAATCTTGAGTAGCAGCATTCTTGGAGAGAAAAACTCTGATATAAGCAAAAATGTACAGTTAATAGCAACAAATAAATGCATATTTCAAACCATCTTAACTTACGGAACTGCCGTTTCTTTTGCTGTTCTATCATCAATATGCGTAAATTCTATTTCTGACCATTTAACTCCATCGTCGATGTCCAATTCTTCTTTAACTACGACTGCATTGGGCAGAATTACCGTTGATTCTGCAAAAATGTTTTTACTGTCGAACTCCAGAGAAGATTGATTTTGGCTCTCAGCCGCTATCAAACTTCGCAGAGTTCTTTCCGACTGCATGCACATCTCCTGGAACATCTGCACTTCTAGCAGTTTTCCCAAGCAGCTTCTACAGATTACTTGAGGTAGTTCATCTGTGGGACTAATTTCCATCCACGGTGTTGTCGCTATGAATATCTTTGCAATGCTCATAGCGCCAATCGCCCATTCCGGCTGGCCGTACAATGACTGAAGTTGCGGCTCATTTTGCGCGTTGTAAATTTCGCATCGTATGCAGAAGCGACAGGTGTATGCGAAATCTCTAACAGATGCACACATTTCGGACCAGTTCCCAAGAATTATTTCGTTTCGTTCTTACTTCTTTTGAAATTGTTTAGTTTTCATTTGTGAAACATATGTTTATTGCAGTTGGAAAATGCATTATAGTGTTACCAGACTGGCCAGCGTCATTCTTGAGCAACTTTCTGATTTCCTTTTTGGATTTTTTTTTTTTAAAAGGTGAGTTTGTTTCTTAGTACTTGTAAACGCCAGATCTTATTTTTTTTTAGGAAGTCCCCGTAAAATCATTTTTTTTTAATTTGTATCGAATTACTGTTTTTGTTCTTAATTAGACAAGTAACGCCAAACTTCCATTATAGAATAAAGCGTCATAACTATGATTGAAACATATTCAGTTAGACTAAGTACAGTAGATCTCGAACTTTTTACACTCGACTGCAGCGTTCAGTCTTGCTACATATATACATTATGTAACAAGACTGAACGCTGCAGTAAAAACTTTGAGATCTACTGTACTTAGTCAAACTGAATATGTTTGAATCATAGATATGGCGCTTTATTCTTTAATGGAAATTTGGTGTGTTTGTCTGAGCTCTATTCTCTCAATCTTTGAAATATTAATTTGAAAGTTCATATTGACAGTTTTTGTAACCATTAGCAACGTATAGCTCCCAAGCAAAAACGGGTAAGTGTGAAAAGTATTTAAGCTTCGTTTCCACCAGAGTTAACTTTTTTCCTTGTGTGTAATGGTATTATCAGTTTGCAAGTTTGTAACGCCTTAAAGGAGACCCCATTAAGTATATACATTCTTGATCCAACACTTCACATTTATGTTTTACAAAACGATTTAAAATTTTCCTCAACCGAAGTTAACGTTTTTTCTTGTTATGTATTTTTGAATAGCTCTTAATATTGCTCAAATAAATGTATCTTATACATATAACTGCAAATGCATTAACAACCCTAGATTCAAGAGGAGCCGATTGGATTGGAACTTTTTTAAAGCGCAATAAAACTACACGAAAAGTATAAGCAGAAAAGAGCTGTTTGCTTTGATTATAGTAGGCCTCGATTTGCCATCAAATTTTGCTTTCCACAAACTATATTAAAAAGTATGCTAATACATTCAAATAAAGTCATACTATAAACTTATAGCAAATGTTTCGAAAAGAATATCAGTTGCTGTAAAACGGTTGCGAATTATGTAATTTCAAGTTGCTCTGGTAGCAGTTACTCCGGTACTTAAAAAGCCTATACCGTCTTCTCTAGACGAAGAACGTTTTCCTCAGATAGACGTACGGATGGATGGCCGTCACGCTGATCACAAAAATCAGCTGAAATTTGTATTACTACGAAAAATAAATATGATGCGTACATGGCATAAAATGCTCAAGCATATCGACTGTAGTACTTTCTTGTTTATATGAGTGTTCATACAGAGTAAACATTTCTCAATCAAAAGTAAATTATTGTATTTCGTTACAAAACTTGTTTATTTTTAAACAAACAGCTGTCTGGCAACGCTATTTATTTTTTTGGTTTTCTACAACTTTGGTATTTTATAGTATCTTAGCTCGGCATATTTATTATATACCATTTCACAGCATAGCAGCACACTGCAAAGCGGCCGTTGTAATTTCGATTTAGAAGCCGCGCAGCAAGCAACGCAAGTCGCTGCAACGCCTCGCGTACGCGAATTCTTATATACATATTCATATGCACTGAACATATAAACGTAATACTTCAGTTTGGTGACGCAAAAACAAAACGTTTAAAAATTTATATTGGAAACATAAAAAGAGTGCTGAAATAGAATTTGATTTTAAGTGTAAAGTGATTAAAAAAAAAAAAAAGAAGCGACGCGCTTCACTACAAATGCGTCTTGGTGCGTGTATTCGCTTAATACCGTATATATGCATATAAGAATTTATCTATGTATGTGTTAATGCGCGCGGCGCTGTAGTTCGAGTTTTTTTTTGCGAAAAAATGCATAAATTGCATTAAAAAGAAAAGAAAGCATTGCTGAGCAGCTAACAAGTGAAATTATATTTAATTGAATTGAATTAAATTTGTACAACAAGACAAATAAAAAAAAAAGCAAGTGTAAGCAGAAAAATAAAACACAAAAAAAAGAAACAAAATGGAAACAATTGAGGAACAATCTTCGCTCTCAAAATGCGGTAAGTGTGTGTATGCGTGTATTGTTTACTAATGTGTGTGCCTGATCCTTGCGCAGCGCATCAGCTGCTGCTGCGTTTCCAAGTCCTTAATTTCGTTTTTAATATTTTTTCTGTAGTACACAGCACCTAGCGCGCGCAGCTTCCATTTCGTTACCATTAACTCCCCTCCCTTCACACCATCATCTTCCGCTCATTTATCAAACAGGCTGCTGTACGTTTGCCGCACTCCGCTTGCCACCCGCTTCCGCTCTACTAACGTAGCAGCGCCTTCGTCGGCGACAGCTATAAAAAATGTCGCTGGCAGCAAATAAATTCTTTAAAAATAAAACAAAAAACAGAAATTATTTAAAAGATAAAGCACGTCACATATTCGTATTGAATTTTTGTTTTTATTTTATTTATTTAAAAAAGAAAAATCTACGATAAAATAAAAATTGTTTTGTGATTTTAGCACTTGTTGGCCTGTGGCTGGCAGTGTATGTGTGAGAAAGAGAGAGAGAGAGAGAGTGGTAAGGAACGGAGATATCTTAAGCGTTCCAGCAACAACAATGATAGTGTTTAAAACTAAAATTTTAGAAATTCCCACGAAATACAATATAGCAAAAATCTATGCAATTACCTTAATTTTAAAAATTTATTAATGTCCATATGCTAAATCTGTCTCTCTCACACGCTCCTCATCGTTACTGTACCCGAAGTACAAACAGCCAAAATACAACAACAGAAAGTTTGTTGTTGTTTTTTTTTAGCCAAGCTGAGCTGAGCCTGTGCTTATTTCATTATTTCTCTTATTCTCTCGTCTCTCGTTTTTACCCTGTGTGCAAGAGCTGCTATTAAAGTTAGAATACTGTATGAAAATATCGCTTTTTGTTTACAGTTTGAATAGATGCTAATTTATTTGTGTTTAAAATAATTACATACCGACGCATTTAAATGTTTCTGCATTTACGGGAGAAATGTCGATTGTGAAATCCTATTTCAGTACATCTTAAATATATGGTTTTCTTACAATTTTAGAAGATCATGTCACCTAAATCTATTGAATGATTGAAAATTGATTATTATTGTATTAAATCCGACGAGCTAATTATATTTGACCTATAAGTGAAAAGTTCAAAACGTTACTTAATATAGAAATGCTCTGATTAATAACTTAGAAATACTAAACGAAAAATAAAATATTTTACAGATGTTTAAGTTATATGGAAATATATCCTTAATTTGGTTATTTAATTTAAGATGCACAAATAAAATATATAATATAAACAATTTTTCATGCTTTGCTTCAATGGTATCTGTCAGAATCTGAAAAAAATAAATAGTTTTTATAATCTTCTTAAGGGTAATGAACTGCTAAGTATACATAAACTCGCATGACTGAACTCAAAGTCGATTGAAAAAATTTGGGAACGGCGCCTAAACGGCTACAAAAGTTCATTTTTATCATATAATAGAACGTATAATGAATAATGCTGAATAATTATTTTTGTGTAATTCTGTGATACTATCAAACTTTTATTCCATTAAACACAAATATTTGTAAGTTAAGTTCTTCTAGAACACCAAATAAAACATATAAATAAAGACAAAACATAAAAACCATGGAGTATGTTATGACAGTTACATTTTGCATATTTATTTTCCATATGATATTTGATTATTTTTTTTATTGAGAAAACTTTATTTGGCATGATTCAAAGTTTGCATTAAGTTTTGGCACTTACAAAAGAAAAAATTAATGTTTAATCATTATTTTCTAATCCACTGAAGTATAATCTACACTTTTTTTGTTTTTTTTTAATGCTTACTTTGTGCACTTTACACATAGTTTAGTAATTTTTATAGTGTTTAAGTTTGTATGAGTTTTGACTCGTGTACAGCGTCAAGAAGTCTATAGTGCTACTTATTTTACGCCTAGAATAATATATACATCTGAAAAAAAGTTCACGTATTTTGCTTTGTACGTTTTACCATTCAATTTAACTTTTTTTAAATAGTGTTAGAACTTTTTAATCAGCCCTTAATTGCTTTGTCCCTCTCCTTGATACCCTGTTTAACATCCTTCTTGTACTCAGGTAGTTTAGCATCAAAAACAATAACAACTCTCATGATGTACTGCTCAACGCTAAATATGAGAGGGCAACAATAGCAACATTAAAAGAGAGAGAATGCTAACTGGTGCCAGAATGTTACTCGAACCGTTACAAGTCTGACTCATATAGCCGCATTTTAATAGACGCCGCATATTGTTGTTGCTGTTTTCGTTTCGTTCTTTGCTTCTTTTTGTCTACTTGCTCTTCATCTTATTCTCTCATTCATTATTTTGTGCATTGTCGGCTATCCTATTCGTTTTAATCCTTTCCTTGTTTCAGGCAATGCTTCGTTGCGATATTGATTGAAGTGTAATTGCTGTTATCACAGATTATCTTGTCACGGCGCACTTTAATGAATATCTATCTCTCTCTTCACGCACCCGCTTATTACATATGCGATCGTACCACATACCAACAGCAACAACAGCCAAAAACGCAGCTGTCACACATTGCAACATGTGTGGGAAAGAGCACAAAAGAAGAAGAGTATGATTCGTTACGTACGGCGGAGAGATACATATTCACATTGTGGGAGAGAATTCTTTAAATATTTTCAATGTTAATGACATTTTCTTACACACATAGTTACAACGAACTTAAATAAAATATATGTACAATATAAGTACATGGTTAGTCTATACATGCGAATTTATATATTTATGTATCTATATGTATAAACACTTTGTTTTTCTTGATGAAGGTTTACTTGGAGATCGTTCAAAATGATAAAAATTTTAAGACCAGACAAGTTAATCGGGACAGTGAACAAATTTTAAACTCAGCTGATTATTCGCATATATGTAACTGCTTATAACTTAGAGATCAAAAAGAAAAAACTAAAACAAATTAATTACTTTGGTGTACTTCGTAAACTTCATTGAAAATCTCAATGTTAATATGTATTAAAAAAACAATCTTACATTATCATTTTTTAATTGAGTCTCTTTTGCAATTTATAACAAATTGATCGCCCAATGAATTCTTAAAACCAGACCACATATTGTCTTCGCTGTAATATACTCATACCAAATACACCTTAGTTAATTTTTCGCGCAATAAGTTTTCAATATCACAAAATCAAGATGTTATGAAGTAATTCTAAGGCCAAGTTTGAATAAAGCGAGCAAAAATTCATGAAAAAAACTCTTACCTTCTCTGGTCCATAAGTTGACCGAAATTTGTACACCTGTGTTATTATGTACCTCCAAAATCGGCCATTTGTCATGGACATATTTATGAAATTTTAAGAGTTTGAAGATTTTCTCACGGGTCTCATAGCTCATAGACAAACAACTCTAGATTGTCGAGCGTCCACTGTATTTAATTTTCTTTCAAAACCTATTACATATATTATTTGAGTACTACATGAGCGTCGCACTGTCTATTTTACCAGTGTAACATATTTGTCTAAGTGCCTTCGACTTGAAACGAATGCCTTTGAATGCATTTCTACAATCCGCACTAATAAACTACGCAGAAGATCTTACAATGTCTGCTTCATGCCGGAGTATATTCTGAATGAAAACGAAAGAAATACATACAAATTTTGTCATTACACATAAAATTATTTCTGAAATACGACGAATTTTGTTTTCTCTTATGCAGTATGGCTTCCACTGCCCTTTTTGCAGCCTCAAACATAACTAAAAACCTCCTTACAGACAAATCTGACATACATATGTTCAAAATATGGTTCAGTGGTTCTGGAATATTGCTTTAACTAACATATGCACCAACGATTTTTATATATTAAGCTTTACATTTTTCATGAAGAGTATAGTAAGACGAATAGTTACCTAAAAAATTAGCATACGTGAGAGATCACATTGGCGCCATAAGCGCTGAAAGCTGATGTATTTACGCATAGCTTGTTCCAATTCGGCTAATCCTCACAAATTTTTGGTTAAACATGAAGAAATCAGAGCAGACACTACTCACAGATTCGGACTGTTAATTATAGCTTCTTCCTCTCGACACATTGCAGCACACGCCACTTTTGACAAGGTTGCCACGCTTTGTGGCATTATTGAAATGAAATGTTTCATGATAGGAGGTGACAAGAGAAGTTTGGTTTCGTCGTGAATATTACAGAATTTTTTCTAAATAAAAGTGACTGGTAGCGTTTAAATTCTTTGCTGATGATTCTTGCTTTTCAGCGGCATTCGTAATATTTCGTATTTTTTCCCTTGTTTAATTTTTTTTCATTAAATACTCAATTAGTTTTTCATCATGTTTCTGGCAAAGCGCCAAAGCAAATAACAACAACAACAGTCATAAAATAACAATCAAGCATAAAAGCAAAAGATGAAACGAAGACAGAGAAAAAAATTTGCACTTAAAACAATACGAAAACGCAAAGCAATATAGAAGAAGGAAGAAAGATAGTCCCAGTGCGATTATCCAGCTGATCTCTTTCTAACGCTTTCACTCTGTCTCTCTCTCGCTCTCTCTCTGCTTCCTTTCTCTCGCTATTTAAATTTTATTATTGCGAACTTTGCACCTGTTAATCCTATCAAGAACATCTTCAAACATATTCCGAATCATTTCTTTTGGTTCCACGAAGAAGTTCAACAAAACAGTTTTCAGTCTTAGTTAAGCTGTCTAACTGAAAGGAGGTTTAATATTCGTCCTCAATTCGTCATGCTGCAGTTAACAACGCCGCCGCAGTACATTTCGCCACATTCTTCTTTCGTTGCTGCAACACCGTCGAACTTCGATATCACCGACACCAGAGACAATGGAAGGAACCTGGTCACAGTTCAGCGCTCAGCGTCGAATTTAATGCGCAAATTGAAGGGCGCATGGTATCAAGTGTACAGCGATCGTACAGGTATTTCCTTAATCTTTTTCGCAACACTCTTGATTACTTCGGAGTTTGGCTTGCAGGTAGTCCTTTACGAATAGTTTGAACAGCCAGCGTGTGATATTAACATAAACTGCACTTGTTGGTTTTCCCACACTTAGCTGTGCGAGCAAACACAATTTGAACACATTTTTGCACATTTTAAATTAAATTTATGGCTTAAATAGAAAAACAAGATGTGAAAAGTTGTAATATGTGAAGAAAATATCAGGATTTAATGAGAAGTTTGTGGAATATTTCTATGTAGTTTTTCAAACGCAATTTTGTAGGAAGGCTGTCCAAATTATCCTTACTAGTATGTTAAAAACCATAAAAAGCAAGTTAAACGTGCAAGTATTTTATTTTTATATCCTGTTCGCATAGGTTAAAAGGGTTATAAAGGGTAAATCGAGTCGATATGGCCGTGTCCGCCCGACCGTCTGTTTGAACAACGAAATCTTTGAGACAAAACAGATGACACCTTGTTTTATATTTCCTCCCGAATATTCACTCGCTTACATTCTTAATTGTTTTAAAGTTAAATAATTTGTAATTCTTTTTCGAAAGAGATACATACATTGGGTGTTATGGCTGACATCTCACAAACATACTCAATAAACAAATTCACACAAACTGATTTCATAACGGATTAAAGATTGATATAATAAAACTAAAACGTCGTACAAACGCATCATGCTATATGTGAAGATTACCATAGCGCCTCGAAGACCCGGATTCGGCATCGTATTAAAAAAAAAATCTGCCCGATGGGTTGTATTTTTGGGTGTAACGGCATCTATTCAATTATTTCAGAAACCCAAATACAACAATTATGATTATTTACGCAAGTTGTTTATGTTTTAGTAATTTTAACTCATTTTGTGGTTAAATGAGCACTTATGATCGACAATGAACTAATAAAACGACGCTTGTGCAGATTAGTTCGACGATTACTGACGACGGTCCTTCGGTTTTGAAACACCCTATATACGATGGATCTATGGGATGGATCTATGGTACATATAATGAGCCTTGAACAATGTACAGGACATCTAGAAGTCAAGCACAGCTGACTGCAGCGTTCTTTGTTTTTTTTTTTTTGAGTTTTCTTGTATTTTCTTTTAAATATATTTTTCTGACTTCCGGCTAAAATCCGGTATAGAGTCTTAATTTTGTCACATCCCTGTGTCACGACAACTTTTTGCGGAAGCCCGCATACAAGCCCACCGTCCACTTTTTTTTGTATGACATTTTTTTCTTTATAAGTCAATATCACTTTAAAATTTGATATTTGGGCTTTTTATGAACTTATATATCAATGGGTGTGTCCCGCCTTTTTAAGGCAAGTGCCCTTAGAAACAACCCACCACCACTTTTTCTGTCTGGGATTTGAAATATTTCATATGAATATATCTAGTAGTTAAATATTTTTACAAAATATTTCTCTGTAATCTGTTTGGGCTTATCATAGCTTATTGTCGATTTTTTAGCGCAAGAAGTGTCTAAACAATTCAATTACACCGACTTGAACATTTTGTCTAGTTTTTATATAAAACTTTCTTTAAATTGGTTTCATATTGCCGGCTTTTAAGGCACGTTCTGCTGCTTGATGTGGTTTTTTGTATTTAATATCTACAACGATCCGTGTTCCATTCGAACAACATTCAATCTTTTTGTGCTGAGACGCTTCAAAATTTGAAAATTCGCATGTCCATCGATAACAAAAAGCAGACGCATCGAGCATAACGCTGCGCATATAGTATACATAAATAAATGGGTATATAGTATGAATAAACATGCAATATTTTTCTTCATTAAGAAACTACTACAACTAAACGAAACGTGCATTGAGATGCTCTGTGTTGAGCTACTCTATAATTTATTATTTAGTCATCACTTGTTTGTGATAACTAGAATCTTCAAGAGTTTACTGGCACGAGAAATTTGTATACTCTTCAGTGTGAATAGTATTATAATTTTGTCACGGAGCTTGTATCGCAGTAAAGGAAACATCGGCGAGCTCATAAAGTACATATATTATTGATCAACACAATGATACGAATCAAACTAGACATGTCCGTTAGTCGCCTGTCTATGTGAATCAAAAATAGTCTCTTAGTTTTTAAGATGTTGAGCTAAAATCGGGTATGAAGACTTCCTATGTTCCTAGAATAAACATATATCACAATGTCGATGTCACGCCCTCTTTTGTGGTTTTCCGCTATACAAACCCATCGGTACTTTTCGGTTTTTGTATAAAAAACATTTTTACAGTCCGTATCAACTTGAAATTCGTTATGATGGCTTATTATGGACGGAAAGATCTTATATGTACTTGTATGAATGCAAACAATTGAAATGTAATTTTAGGATTAGCAATCTTATGGCCAGTAGCTTTAGATATGTATTAATGGGCGTGACCCGCCCACTTCTATGTTTAGTTATTGTACCACAAACACCCACTTAACAGATAACAGTCTATATCAACATATAATTCGATATTGTAGCTTTTATGACGAAAGATACACACATATAGTAATGGGCGTGTCTTAGAACTCTACCACAATCTTGGAATAATTTTGTATATTATTGCTTTTAACCGTTTGTTATTATTGCTTTTTCAACATGCCCCAATCACAGCACAACTACAAACTGAAAGACAGGCATCTCTATCAACAGTCAATCTTCTATTGGGACCTTGAATGAGCGTTTCACTAGTATATGAACCTATATTCGAGTTTCTAATTTCTTGCCGCTAAAACATATTGTCAATGAACCTCTTTGTCAGCTTGTGTCATTTGTTTGACACGTAAACAACAATACTAAATATTGACTCGAACAAGTTGAATTTCGTACCGGATAAAGTGCTTTTTCTTCATTACTTTAATATTAAGAAAAGTGCGGCCGAGGGTCAATGAATCTTAGTGAAAGTTTACGGCGAGCATGCTCTATCTGAACAATCGTGTCGGAGGTGGTTTGGTCGTTTTAAAAGTGGTGATTTTGAGCTCGAAGATAAGGAACGGCCGAGTCAACCCAAAAAGTTTGAAGACGAAGAATTGGAATCATTGCTTTATGTGGACCGATGCCAAATGCTTCAGGTGTTAGAATCATTGGGAGTGGATTAGTCGACAGTCAGCAAACGTCTAAATGCCATGGTATTGATTCAAAAGCAAGGAGACTTGGTGCCATACGAGTTGAAGCCTCGCGACGTCGTTCGCTTGTGAACAGCTCCTCGAACGCCAAAAAAAGAAAGGGTTTTTTGCATCGAATTGTGGCTGGCGATGAAAAGTGGATCCATTACGAAAACCCCAAGCGCAAAAAGTCATGGGTTTTGCCCGGACAGTCAGCAACATCCTTTGAAAAGCCGAATATTTATGGCATGAAGCGTATGCTCTGTATTTGGTGGGAACAGCGCGGCGTGATCTACTACGAGCTGCACAAACCGAATGAAACGATCACGGAGCAACGCTATCGGACTCAACTTATGCGTTTGAGCCGCTAACTGAACATATTTGTAATCATTTTTGAACAATAAATCCGTAAATTTCGAAAAGAAAACCGCTCATTATTAATTCAAGGTCTCAATATCTCTTTCGCTCTCTCAGAGTTTTATCAACTAGCTGATCTCGCCAGCTATAGTTTTATATATGTGCATGTGGGTTTGTGTTTCATGTAAAACATAACATCTGTGTATTTGATTTCTTGTGTCAGCGACGACTGTTTAATCCTTTTACACCAAAAATATTCAACCTATTTTTATAAAATATAGTATGTGCATATCTGCAATACCTAAATACCTTTCAAATGGTATACGTTTTTTTTTTTTTTTTTTTTGTCAAAATCGTTTGTATATATACTGTGAGCGTGACAGCCGTCACAAAAAATTCGCTAGGCTCTTAATATATATGTACATAGATAGCATTAAAAGAGTTGACAGTAATTTCTTAAATGCTTGTGAAGAGTATTCAAGTTTCGGTTATATCGAATTGAACTTTTTCACTTCTTTTATGATTGTATGATATTGCATTGTATTTAGGTAACATTTTAGGATGATTGCATGTTTTGTTTTACCCAGTTTTGATATCTTATCTAGATATAAATTTTCTCTTTTATAAAATAGAAGTTCAAGGTCTGGATGAACTGAACAGAGAAAAAATTTCCATCTAAGAAAACTATTTTTCAATTGAAACAACTGATGATGTTCTTCTTGTTGTATTTATTTTTATTATTGTTGTTGTCGACAGTTTGAAATAATTTTGCAATTGCTGTTTCGTTGTTCTTGTTGTTGTTGTTGCTATTATTTATTATTATTGTTATTGTTGTAGTTGTTACACTTGCCATTTTTGTGATTATCAATTTTCTTCATCAACAAAAACACAGAAATTTTCCAGTTGAACGCGTCATTAGACATTGGGCACTTCAGAACTAGATACAGATACATAACGTACTATAAATGTATCTGCTGCTGTATGGTGGTGTATCTTTTGTTACTGTACCGCGCTGTGCGCTAGTCTTCTTTGTATGCAGTTGTAGCTGCTTGTTACTGGTTGAATAAAATGAAAGCATATTGTAAATTGCACTTGAAATTCTGCGCAAATGAAATGTAAGTGTGGCGTTGTTGAGAAGGGGGTGGGGGCTGCAGAATGCCAAAGATGCAGAAGTGTGGCACCAGTAAAATTATGATATAGTGTATAGTGCTGGACGCTGGAATTTGATGAAGAGAACATTTTTTCAATTTGCGCACTTCGATTAGGCATAAATGTAATTTTTTCTTTTTGGAAAATTAGTTGTTTTTGTGCGTATTATTTTTGTCTGTTTTCAAATTGATTCGAAATTATTTGTTTTCGTTTGGAATTTGTAAATGTTTTCTGCAATAAATTAAAACCATAAGTATGCGTGGGTCGCCATTGGGAGGAGAAGAATGAATGTAGACAATTGAAACTTGTTGCAATATTGTTGAATTCCCAGATACATATTTATAATAGATCAATCGAACTGCGGAACTTTCTTTTCGTTGAAGATACTTTAAGGAAGCTTGGACCAATTTCTTTTAATTTCTCATTCGATATTAAGAATTTATTACTTTGAATTATTGTTAAAATCGTTTATATCTACTATTAAATGTTTGCGAGAATAGCCGTTTATATTTCGGAAACGGGCGATGCTTGTTCTGTAAAAGATTTCATCTGTTGACAGTTGACGACATTCGTTGTGTTACCAAAAAGCATCTATATTGTCCCCAAAATACTAATGCAATGTTGTCATTTGATTTGTAACATTAGAAGAAGCTATTTTCGCGTTGTATTAAAATTCACTTAAAATATTGTGTAAGAAAAATCAAAAAAAAAAAAAAAAAAATTTTGATGCCGGTGCTTTATGTACCATTTACAAGATGGTGGGTGACATGTAACTAGTCTTGGATCTTTGAGTTCGAAAGTAAACTTCAGTTTGAGTCCTCGAAGTTCAACAAAAACCAATAAAAGCTGACGCAACACTTTACAACTTCCGTGGACTCAAGAAACAAGGTTCACTCATCGGCTTAGACAAGTTACTTTTTTTAGCACTAAAAACGTGGCATTAATGATACATCCGTCGCGCAGTCACGATAAGGCAATCAATAATTTATTTGGGTTTTCAAACATGAAGAAGAAACTACGCGGAGAATGGGTTTCAACGACAGAAAATTCGGTTGGTGCCTGTTTTACACTGTCAAAAGTGCATGATAAATATTATTTGTTATATATGAAATATACGCGGCTACCCTCATTTGAAGACTATTGACTCATGCACTGAGTTTCAATAGTACGTGGGAATACACTTAATTAAAGCTCCACATCTCCCAAACGACTGATGATAGAGACTTAATTTTTTCAATTAAAGCTTATTTTGCTCTATTCTTTATGACAACTTCTTTTGTATCACTTGAATAGCACACCATTTCACAAAATCAATTAACGAGAGTAGTCGCTTAAGTACCTAACCTAACTTCGGATGGCATTTGTTGGTTTTGAACAATTTTCATTCAAGATTCATGCTTCTTCATCCACGGTCAATACCAAACACTACTTCGAAGTTGTTAAACTATTGAATTTAAGGTCAATTTCTGTTCGTCTGGCTGCCTTTTATGTTCGCGCTCAATGGCTGTCATACACCAACTTAGGGATGCAGATTGCATAACATTTTGACCATAGTTTATTGATAAACGGTATTTGACAGATTTAAATTTGTATAAAAACTATAAGCGACATCCGGCATCAGGTTTTGGGCACTTGAGTCATAAATCTAGTTTTAATTTACATTTAAAGTAAATTTAAATTTTTTTGAACAGTAGATGTGTGTTATTTTTTTGGTAAGCGAAGTTTTGTGTTTTTTTAACAATTTGAATAAAATTCAATAATTCTTTATGATTCTTTTATGTTATGTAAATTTTGACCTTCACAATTTGTTTACATATAATAAGAAACTTTGGCTTGGTACCCAAGAATTTGCCGCCTACAGGCAAATGAAATGTGCATGAAAATCTCCATTCTATACTCCATTTCGCTTCACCCAAATCAAAATATTGATCGAACGATTAGAAAAATGATTGTGAATAACGTCCAAGAGAAAAAGTCTCCCTACCAATCATGTAAATTGCGCTGTTAACATTTTTTTGAAGGTTCAACTTCGAATAATCTAGTAAATGTTTTGTAACATTATGTTTAGCAAAAATTAAAATTTTTCACGAACTTGGTGGTCGGTCAACTTTCAGCAGTGTGTGTAAATCTCAATACAATAAATATTAATAGACAATAACACGTACTTTAAAATTTCTAAATTTGCAATGCTTTTCATTATATTTTCAGAAATGTCCATCACCACACTGCCCTCGCGCATCTGCATTGTCGGCAATGCCGTACAAGATGCCACAACGCTTGCGGCCGCAGAAAGTTTCGACGTGCCCGTCATACTATCGGAAACTGGTCTGGATATCATAAACGATAATGATTGGCGTACATACTATATACTGCAAGATTTCGAGGGACCAATCTTTGAGGCCATACACAAGGCAAAGCAATGGTGAGTATTCAAAAAAAAAAAAAAAAAAAAAAAAATGAACATGCCCGCAGCTTTTGTTGTACTTAAGATAGATAATCTTAAATAATACAGCTAAAAATAATGTATGTATATTGAGTTGTAATCTAAATATAGCCACAATTTTACGACTCATTCACTTCACTCCTGTCTGTATCTATTTGCAAAACCAACGCCTCCGAGATCCGGCTTCATCAACGCAACGCGCCCGCCACTATAATCAATTCGACCATATGTTCAATGGATCATTATTATGCCAAATGCTGCTTACTTGGGTTGGGAAAACGCGAAAGAGAAAAAATTGTCGCATGTGTGGCACTTGGTAAAAATTTGATGTAGTCAGAGGCCGGCAGTGCTGGCGATTACGTCTCTGGCTTGTGTTGGTAAGGCTTATGCTGCTGGCCCCCATTTTTTGCGTGGCAGACGCCATCAACGCCAGCATAGTCTTTCTGACTGTTGCTGTTCGCTCGTATGGCTAATTTCATTTTCATATTATTGGAAAAACAAAATTTTCGTTGTCATTGTTGTTAAATGCGTAAAATGCGACAAATTGTTGTCAAATTAAAACAAAAATTCGCAAATAAAAAAGTTGAAAATTGACAGAGGGTACAAATTTTTTAGTTAGCATAATTATATGCTTGATTAATTTGTGTTTATATCTCTTTGACAAGCGAACATGATTTTTGATTAAGTTGTTTTGCATATTTCACGGTCAACTATGATGGTAGCAGCAACTTCAAACCAACAATATCCGGTCATTTTGGCGGAAGGGGCAGATACGCCATTGATTTCTACTACGCTCGTTTCATGTTAAACACTTTTACACTTTCTTAAAGATCGTTTGCTGTTTTTTGTTTATCAAATAAAAAAACCACTTGACGGGGTAAAAACCAAGCGACGAAAGCCTACTTGCAACTATCAAAACTGCTGATATCAATTTTGTGACGTAAGAATTTTGTTTTTCATTTGTATTGTATATGTAATTAAGTAATATGTAATTAAGAGTTCGTAATATGTAATTAAGAGTTCGTCATGTTGCGATGTTGTGGTGAATTTACGAATAGATGATTTCAATTAAGTAGAGATACGAATTGGAAGTATAAGTACACAAAATTGGTCTCAATTTTCGTCAAATCGACAAAATTTGAAAGATATTTCCAACGACATACATGTTACAATAAAAAAATATAATACGCCGTTTAGTCACAGTAGTTGAAATCTGAGTTTTTCCCGCCAAATTCTGCAATTTTGGAAAATGTTTTAAAACAAATGTTTCTTATACTAATTTAGGTTTTCTAAACGATTCAAACAAACAAACTATTTCATTAACTCGTTCATAACTTTTGAACGTGAGAACGAATTTTTTTGGTTTTGGGCTCGTTAGACTCGTATCGTAAGTTTGCGGCGAGCTCCAATATCTCTTGGGAATAGGTAGTTTCAAACACCTATATATCGGACTCGTGTGATCCGATTTTGTAATGTTTTAACTTAAATTTTTAACTTAAATGTTTCTAAATGTACATTTCAAGACCTTTTTATTGATATATAACAAGTCTCTATCGTACTTATCAGTCAGAACATCGTTATTGTGCGTATTAAATAGTGCCCGTGCTGCAGCCAGTCACACTGAGGTGGACTTCCGTTGACAGTGATAGCTATTTCGTTTTTTTGTTTTTGCAATAAATATTATTTATTGCTCAGATTTTCATTCATATTATTTTTTACTTTGCAATTTTATTTTTGCTCTTTTGCGTTTTGAAAGTAAAACGCGCACATAAAAATTTTGTTATTTATTTTATTATAATATTTGCCGTGTTATATATTTTTGCTTTGAATATTTATTTCTGCACGATTTTTTCATGAATACGCACACTAAAACAATTGTATTCTGTGATCTGTGCGAGTTCATAAAAAAGGGTCTATCAACTAGAAAGCATCAACATAATTCACCTCGGGATATTGTGAAAAACGTTATTGCATTAATTTAGCTCAACTTTTTCGATCAAGTCGAGTTGTAGCCTGTATGCTTTCAGGTTGCCACAGTTTGTATGTTGACAACATTGCTGTATTTCGACATTCTAGCTAAACTTCGAAGTGGACAGATGTAATAACAACGTGTAAATTAATATTTCTTAAAAATTGAAAAATTAAAATTGTGTTTTTGTACGTTCTGTGCTCATAAATTGTACTGTATATTGTATTGTATTGTGTTTTTTTCGACAATTCATGGTAAATATTTGCGTTGTGTTGCTTTTTCATTTACATAATTCCAAATAAATCATGAATTTGTGTCAAAATGCTGGTTTGAACCTTTATTGGCATGCAGGTTGCCACCTCTCTCTCTCTCTCTCTCTCTCTCTTTCTCATCGCTTGTTTACAATCATTTGCCAGTTTTCATAATTGTATGATGTTTATGAGTTTTCCTATATTTTAAAAATTTGTTCAAGGGTTGGCAACCTGAAGAGAATTGAGAATTAATGAGAATAGTTTCAGACGATCAGGGGGGGGGGGTATCATAATGTGCAGCTGTCAACTCGTTGTTAACAAAAGATTCAAATTCATGCATAGTGTTTTTGTGTAGAATGTCGCAACGAAAAACGTTGCGTTACTACTTAATCACAAAGCAAACATAACAGTTGAAAGACCCCTTAGAATATGTACATATAGGTATATCCATTGGTGCTATGTGAATGTTAGCGTGTCTATATTTTTGTCTTTTGTGGCTTAAGTGCTTTCCATTGCTACGATGCGAAACATTTGTTTTATATACTACTGTACATACCTATTTTATTTGTTATTGGTTCAAGTAAATGTATACGAGTTAGTAGCGTTTACCGACTGTATAATCATTCAAAATATACGAACACAAAATATATAATAGATGTATTGAATAATTGCTGAAATCATTCATTGAGTCAGTCAGTTTATACAGTACTTTCGATCAACATTTCTTGTGTCACTATGTGCATTTTAAAATGGCGAAATGTCTATACAATGATTTGGTACTGTAGATCAATAGACTATATTCTTGCTCTATATTCTATTCTATACTCTTGCCAACTTTGGTCACCCATAATTAATCATTCTGACAAAATATTGTCCAATGCGAAGTTGTTACCAGAATCGTACCCGTTCAGTACACAAAAAAATTTAATAAGCTGTACGTTTTTTAGGTGTTTTAGATGTTACTGGTCACATTCCCAATTTTGGTTGACTAATGTAACTCCTAACAAATAATTGGAGGTGCATTTTTTAGAGTCTCGCTAGCACTTTTCATAGGGATTTATAAAATAATTTTTCCGCATATTTAAGTTAGTCAAAAAGTAGGATAGAATATTAGCGTTCAAAATTATATATCAGTTAGCTTTGGTGTTCGTTCTTGTAGAATAAATTCAGGAATGTTCGGAGACCTGCTTAACTCGATCTTCCATGTTGTCAATTTTTGCAAGGTTTACGAAGGAAAGCTCCGGATTGCCTGCGACTGGCGCCGGCGCGCACTAAACTACACCGAATGGTGCGCTTTACTACGTGCGGCCTTAACCGATAGACGGTTGTAGAGCCACCTAAGTAAGTAAGTAAGTTTTTTCAAGCCTTAACATTTTTAGAACATAGTTTTGTGAGATCCACGGCAATCTTTACTTTATAAGGGTATTTTGAAATTTGTACAAAAATGAAAATTTTAAAACAAAATTAAATATCTTCGGGTAAGCTTTATTATCATTTTGTCCAGAATTGACTGACGCGGATACGATTTCAGTCTTTCGTCTCTTCAAAAGCTTGAAGAAGTTCCACTGGTTTTTTTCTGCAATGAGGCTCATTTCATTTCAAGTTAATGTTGACTATAATGAAAAAGTTTTTATAACGAAAACCCAAAAGAGGAGCAGTTGATTCGTATGGGGGCTAACACTAAAGGTGGGCGTTGGCCTACCGTCTTTTGTACAACGATTTTAACTTCCGAACTATTCGAATACACACATCCAGACGGGCGTGACCAGTTCGACTCGTCTTATCGAGCTATGAAAATTATGAAGACTTGAAGACCCCAGAATAAGTTTATCGCCTTAATAACGCCAAAAAGTCATAATTATTATTATAATTTGACATAACCTCAACAATGAATCTTAACTATTTATTTATATATAATTTAGTTAAATGCCGTGTGAATCAATGCAGATTTACATATATCTCTGACTGTGTGTAATAAATTGTTGACCGACTCGTGTGCTCACGCTTCCCATGACTGATCATCTCCATTTCCCACACTCAGTACGATCTACAAATCTGTCAGACCTTAAATAGAAAAATTTAAATCTTTCTATCTATCGCGTTCAAAAATAAAAGCATGACAATTTTTAGTTAAGTGATGCAAACAAAAAATAACTCTGCGCGCTGCATTGCACAAAATGCTTTTTCAAGGAAAAACCAAGTCGAATTCTCATGAAAACATAATGAATCGTCAATTTGTTTGTTCTTTCGATAGATGCTGAATCGTTTGTTTTGATCTGATTTGTTTTTACTCATAGGCAAAGCATACTTATACATAGTATTATGAGTGAGGACGCCCACCAACGGCGACATTTGGCGACATTGTACAACATCGAATTGGCGCCAAATTAAATCCAACAATTTGCTGCTATCAAAATTTATGATTAGCCAAAAGTAAAAGTGTCAAAAGTGTAGAAGCAACAACGGGTAGCAGTTCTATCAAGGCATTCCCCTGTATAAAAAGCGCATATACTATATGTATTATTTGTTGTATATATTTCTATATTATTTTATACTCTTCAATATAAAAGGTGTAAAGAAAGATATGATTAATTTGCCGAGAAGTTTGTTGTCATGCAGTAAAAAATTTGCCACAAATCTCGTAAAAAAAATAGTTAAAATTTATTTATGTGAACCAGTAGTTCAATTTGAAACTAGACAGATTTAGTGTGCCATACACATCGTTCAAATTGACTTACAATAACATGGTTTTCTATTTTGGAATTACTTATTAATCGAACTAGTTGATCCCTACACGTTTAGTATGAATATTGTTTAGGTGTAATTTTGTTTACGTATAAATTCAAGAATAAGCGAAATATTGGCGTTTCTAGTAAACGCTTAATTTCCAAAACATTACTAAATTTATTACTAAAGAAACGATTCGAATCTGAATTTGTCGGAATATTTTTTTAATGTATATTCATCGGTAATATATAATATCATCGCATATAGAAATTAAAGGGTATAAACGTTTCGGTTTTATTGTATCAAAGCTAAATTTTTTATTTGTTGCTTTCCAACGAATATAATTATTAAGAGCAAAAAAGAAAAAAAAATACACCGAGAAATAAAATTAGTATAAGAATTTTTTTATTATTGAAATAATTTATTATCTCTTGAATATAAGAAATATCTGAACATTTTTTTTTTTTTTTTAAAGATTATTTAGCTGGTAAATGCCAACGGGTGCGACAAGTCGATCGACAATGGCCCTCAAAAAATTTACACAAGTGGTGCCCTCCATCACTAGATAAGTTGTTGCTCCGTCAAAAGTGTGTTCGGGTCAAAGACTGCTCGTACATGTTCCAATTGGGGGACACACGATCTTGTACGCATTTTTCTTAAATGACTAACCTCCAGCTCTTGATCGATATATTATATACATAATTATACTTGTCTATAAGCATGTATGCCTCATAGGAAAACTTTGGATTTATGTGTGAATTGAATTACGGTCGACTTTAGCTTTGGGATTTTCAAAAATGTTCAGTATATGAAAATATTTCAGCATTTTAAATATTTTCAACATTTTTTCAAAATGAATTATAAAAAAATAAATTCCTATTTGATTAGTTGTATTGGTTTTACATACACTCCTACTATAAAAATCCATTTCAGTTGCTTTGACTGGCTGCTGTTGTTTCCTGCTTTTTATTTAATAGACAACATTGCACCTTCGTCATCGGGTTTTCCTTTTAAATATTTATTGTCGTTGTTGAGTCTCTAAAACTATTTAATGTGCTCAACCCCAAATAAATATAAACATATATATTTGGTAAATGGTTTGTATAGTAGGTTGTTGTCTATTGTTTCCTTCAGCAGTCTCTTGATGGCAACAGTTGTATTTGTTTAGTTGATCTGATAACATTTAAATGAGTCCATTGAAGAGAGAAGAATTTCTCGTGTGAGTTTTTGTTGGTATTCTGGTTTGCGTACCAGGTGATTCTTGGTAAATATTTGTTACGCTTCTAGAAGTATTTGTTTAGGTGTAATTTTGTTTACGTATAAATTCTTAAACAAGCGAAATATTGGCGTTTCTAGTAAACGCTTAATTTCGAAAACATTACTAAATTTGTTACTAAAGAAACGATTCGAATCTGAATTCGTCGAAATATTTTTTTAATGTATATTCATCGGTAATTCTTTACCACGTGAACCGATTTCGTTGAATGTTTTTTAGCAAAAGGATGTGTAGGTGAAGATTATGAAGATAAACTCTTAAATTTGCATAATCATGTGTATGATTGTCACAAAACTTACAAAGACCAACTGAACTACCATGCTCCAACCGGGATAAGTAGCCGAAGTCAAGCCAAACTATATTGTACCATTCCTGCACAGGCCCGAATTAAGCCATGTAGAGAGCCCTAGGCAATGCAAGTCTGGGCGCCCCTAAGCCCATAATCTCAATCTCAACCAAATCGAATCGAATTTTTGAAGCGCCTAAAGCCGGAAATAAAAAATTAATTTTTTACAACAATGTTCAACGTTTACGAAGTTGAAATTGAGCGATCGAAACGACATCAAAATCCGATCTTCATCAAAAGAAAGTTATGCTCTCAATATAGTGGAACTCTAAGGGTGTGGTGTTTTTCGATCGGTCCTGATGTGTAGTATCTGGATGGTTTGTAAGTTTGGTGACTCACCAGAAGTGGTTGCAGCTTGAATAGGAAGTTTTGCACTATACTATCCATACTCAAAGGACCTTGCGCTATTAGACTACTATTTGTTTCGTTGCTTGCAAAACGACTTAAATGATTGGATCTTCGATTCAAAGAGCATTTCACACAGTTATTCGATGGAAAGAATGTTTTTACTACGAGCGCGGAATAATGCAATTTTCAGAAAGATGGCAAAATGTCATCGAACAAAATGGCCGATATATTATTGATTGAACTACAATCTATTATTAATAAATGTGCCTTGAAAATCACCACAAAAAAAAAAAGAACGATAACTTTTCCGACAATCAAATATTAATGGCACAGATCGCGTTTTTAGCTTTAGATTGTCTTAATAATCAATATTTCATAGCATTTAACACTACAAAACACAAATTATGCCTCACACGTCTCTCTCCACTTAAGATCCCATTGATTTCATTCTATTCATTTAATGATGCAATTGGTGCACTTCGACTGCGGTTTCATTCGATCATAACAACTTGCATTTACAGCACCTTAAATTCAACTCCCTGAGAATGATCTTAATTAAATGTTTTTTAAATTGTTTTGTTTATAGTACATGCTTCCGGTGTTTTTCCTCGCAGCTTGATGATCTCCCATTGGCAAGGGACTGAAAGTTGCAGGCGGCAGTGTTGTAAACAAAAAATTAAGATAAAAAATTTTGAGAAAAACAAACAAAATGACATATGGAATTTTATGAGAGTAATAAACATATTGTGTAAATATTTAACAGCACACGCGATCGTACATAGTTGACAAATTAAAGTATTGTTCATGCGAACTTAATGTTCAATTATTTACGTTAGCTAAGCCTGATGAATTTTAGAAAAAAGTGGATCAGATATTCTTTACTGTATACATAATAAAAAAGAAGAAACCATTTCCTGTTTTTCTATTAGGCCTGTTCCGCCACTCACTATAGGAAAAATTTTGTGAAAGAGAATTTCATAAAATGGTACATTTCAAACGAAACTTTCGGAAAATCTTGCCGAATGTGACAACCGGAACAGGCCTGTATGTCTCAATAGTATCTGCACTTAACTCGTGCCAACTGAGCAGTCCTTAGTGTGTCACACTATTCTTTCGTACTGATAGCAGAGAGGCAGCGAGCATATTGCATACTTTGTACTACTCGAGATATTAATTTTCTTGAATGATTATTTTCACTACAGAATCTAGTACAATCACTCAACGCTGCATGATAATTAAATCCCTTTAAACACCTGTGCTGGTAAATTTTACTCTGAAAATTTCTCACATTTAAATTTGCTTCATTCATAAATTCAAAGATTCTTCTTTTGTTTAGTTTACTACTTGGTTTGGCTTTTAATGGTTTGTTTAAATGGATACATGGCGTATGGAAGATGTTTAATCATTATTATTATGATGTTGATGGGAATCATATTGTTTCGCATGAAGTGACCCTGATACCCAATAAAATACTCTGCAATAATATGCAATTTTTATACTATCAAAAATAGCAAAATACAAGAGAAATGTTTTGTTAATTGATTATACTTCATGTTCTTTTAAAATTGCAGTATACTTGGACCGCCAGCACTAAAGTACACAGCCGAGATGAAATATACGCTGGGTCACAATTCGCGTCCCGTTTACAATTATTCGATGCGCGGCGTCGTCACCTGCTTCACGGGCATACGCAGAAAGGATGAGCTGGTGAGTAGACGTGCAGCTACTCGAGGCTGCCGAAAACAATTTAAGCAGAATTATTTAATTTGATTTTCGATTTGTGTGTAATTAATTTCAGACCAAATTGGTAAATCTTATACACTCCATGGGCGGCTGCATCAAAAAGGATTTGAATACGAAGACAACGCATTTGATTTGTAATTACAGCGTTGGCGAGAAATATCAGTAAGTGTGCATAATATTGGGTGTTTGAATTAATTGGTCGCGTTTTCTAAGATATGGCACAACACTTGTGAATTTTCAGTATTGAGTAAACGTATCGAAAGTTGAGTTGAAAGACAAGGAACCACCACAACAAAAGAGTTCGAAGATCAAAAATGGTTTTCATTGCTCGATGAAGATCCATATCAAACGCTTCAAGAATTAACTGAATAATTGGGAGTTGACTTGTCAGCAAACGCCTAAAAGCATATACAAGCAGAGAAATTGGGTTCCGTACGAATTGAAACCATGAGACTTGGAAATGTGTTTTTTAATCTGTGAACAGCTCAGCTGGTTTTACAACAAAAAACAAGAGATTTTGTGACTGGCAATGAAAAGTGTATCCGCTACGACAATCGTAAACGCTAAAAGACATGGGTTACTTCACTATAAGCTTATCAAACCCCATGAAACAATCACGGAAGATTGCTACCAAAATAATTTATGCGTTTGAACCGAGTATTGAAGGAAAGACGGCCAAAATGCGAGCAGAGAAACGATACTCAAACCCAATGAAACAATCACGGAGGATTGCTACCAACAACAAATGATGCGTTTGAGCTTGAGAGGGGATTCATGAAAAAACGTCAAAAAAAACGACAAATATAGGCTCCTTGCTGCAAAATCATTTAAATTCAAGTTCAAAAACTCCACCCGCTGTATTCAACAGACATTGTTCCTTCCGATTACCAATTGCTCCAATCGAATAATTTTTGTCTGGCTGTGCAGCACTCTCATAATTACGAGGAAACAAAAAATGGGGTTTATTCTTGGATTGCTGCCAGAAAGATGGGTAAACGTAGTGCCTGTCGATGGACAATATTTTGAATAATCTATTCGTAACCATATTCGCATAATAAAACCTCAATATTCGAAACAAAAAGAACGCTACGAATTAATTCAAACAACTTCAAATACTTAAGCGTAAAATATTTATTTTGAATTATAAATACTCTTTTATTTTACAACTACAGATACGCCAAAACCTTTCGTCTGACTGTGGTGCGGCCAGCATGGGTTTATGCTGCCTGGGAGCAACGTGATGCAGCTGAGTTTTATGCTACTACAGAGAACTTCTCCAAGGAACATAAACTAAAAGCATTCGAGGGACAGAAAATTTGCTTTTTTGGTTTTCCAGCTGAGGAACATCAACACATGGTTGATGTGTTGCTAGAGAATGGCGGCGTGGCCGCTGAATTGGATGATCCAGAATGCTCGCATGTCGTGAGTTTTTCAATCTTCATAATTGCAGTTTTAAATTACTGTGTTTTTAGAGCATGCACTTATTATTTTGTGTGTTTATTTTGTTATTTTTATTTTTAATGTAATTAATTGGTTTAATGTTTTTTTTGTGTATTGCTAAATTTTCAAAAAATTTTCGTATTAATTTTACAGGTAATGCCCAATACGGGTGCATTCTTTTCAAGCACTACTAATCGTGCCACAACCTCCTCCTCCTCCAACTCCTGCACTAACAAATCCATCAATCAAATTACTAACCAAACAGATTTGAATCAGAATAGCACACAGGCAATGGATGTTGATAGCGAGAATGCTGCTGAAACTGCTGTCGTTATTTGTGTAGATCAAGTAACTACAAATTCGGATAAAGAGAATCTTGAAGATGACGACGACGACGACGATGATGATGATGCCATACATTTTGATGAGCGTCTTGTTATTGATTATGCACTAGAACACCAAAAGATTGTAGACAATGATGAGGACGAACAACTGCCCGACTCGGATGAGGACATTACGAATTGTACCAAATCAGAAACTGATAATGTTCGCACACCGAAAACTTTAAAGTTGAAGCAAAAAGCACTTTTTACAAATGAAGCTACACCCAAGCAACCAATTGCTGAACTTGATGGCATTGTACTGTCGAAACATGCAGCGCATGAATTTCAAGAGATATATAATCCACAATTATCACCTATATTGAATGAAACTACAACGCCGCCAACAGTTGTCATTGAACCACTTACCACCGTAGTTGAATGTAATTTAGAAGCAGCGCAAGAAATTGCCGCAGAAGCTGCTGACGATGCAAACGATGTTGATGAACTCTCCGCCGCTTTTACCGAGCAAAACAATTTAAAACGTAAATTTGATAATAGCTTTGATAATGTTTCTCTCATGTCCGTTGAATCATTTGCACTACCGGCCAGTGCTAAGAAACAGAAACTTTTACGCACCGGCTCCTTTAAGCGTACCATTAAACGCTCCATGAGCTTTGTTGCCGATCGTACGCCCATCTTAAAGACACTGCGCACACGTCGCAGTTCTATTGCAGCAGCAGATGCTTCAGCATATTTGGCCAGCGAAGCGGACGATTCGATTTGTTCGCTAGCTTCAATAAATAATACATTTAATGAATCGATACGAAAGCCGGTAAAGAAACTGCGTAATATTTGTGCACGTGTTACGCGCAGTGCCAGCAAAAGGGAGAAGCAGCAATTTATTGACGAAGAGAATGAAGATTTCATAGTGAAAAGATCACCGCCAAATTGTTTTGAGGATAAATACACCGATGGCTTTAAAACGCCCAAAGCGCCAGTGCAGAAGTACAATTCTTCCACAGCACCGTCAGCAGCCGGTGGCGGCGGCAAGACGCCGAAATCAGCCAAACGTTTATTTGCCAATGCATTTAGCAGCTCTACAATTACACCCGCTGCCAATTCCTCCATCCTATCCGCCAAAGAACCCAACATCAATACCTCTGTTGCATCAACCACTTCGTCACTAAACGACAATACCAACGTCACTGTGGGCGCCAATATTAATACTACTAACCCAACCGATACCGCCGCTGATGCTGTTTTAGCTATAAACGCAACAACGCTCTGTTCTATGCAAAACAATCAAGAAGATATTGATATTGCCGTACCTGTACAATGCTTAACGTCTAAAAGCAAGGAATGCGCGCAGATGGTACAGATATTTTTTCTAACAAAAGAGAAGAGAGCGTTATTTGAAACTTATAAAAACAAAGAAGAGCAAACAAAGCATTTAAATTAGATGTGTTGAAATGTCTTCAGCATAATTAATTTGAGAAAAAGACAAAGTTTTGCATTTTTAACATTTTTCAGCTCATTTATTCCCTACATATTCTCCCATAATTTCCTATTGCATAAATTCCTTTTATCTACCATATTGTTTATCATTTTAAGTGTTTTCTGTTTAAACGTCCAAGTTTATAAATTTAAATCAATATTTAAGCATAATTTAAATGTTTTTAAAAGTGATGCAAATCGATTATTAACTGAAAATGAAGCATGTCTTGGTTTTTCATTAAATTTATAAAAACCACTTCTGGTGGAATTCTCGTATTTCACTATTCATCTATAGTTTTCTTTCGATTTCCAAATTAAAATTGACTTGATTTACTGAATTGTTTCATGGTTCATTTTAAAAACTAGTTTGGCTGACTCTCGGCTTTCTATAATCTTCTCACACTTAGTGTAATTGGTTTTATAATTTTGTCCCGTATTTGAAACTATGAAAATGAAACTATACATTATACATACAGTGGCGGACAATGAACACATTCCAAACGTCATTGCAATAGCTCATGTGTTATAATTTTTGACAGATGACAGGTCAAATTAAAAAAAAAAATAATGATTGGTGCGGTTTCTACATCATGTTAAAGTATCATTTTGGCTAGAACCACCTCCCGGACATCTTGCAAGTAGTTGGTGTACTTGGTGTAGTAAAAATGTTCACTAAGATGGAGTTTTAGGAAATTCACCCTGAGGATGAAAATGATGTCAATGCTAATATAGAGTACAATTTTTTTTTCAATCGTTTTTAAATTCCGTTTATGTATAATTTACATAACAAATAATTAAATACGTGTTTCGTCGATTTTGGAACGTAATACCACCAAGAGGGAAACGGGTGTGCGAACCATTGGTTCTAGGGTTTTGAAAATCAGTTTGTTATATACAAACCAAATTATTAAATATATTTTTTGTGGATTTTGGAAAATTCTACTTGGTTTGTATACTCTACACAATCAATAATTAAGCACCAGATTGGCTGATTTTGGAAAGTTATATTCCAAGGCTCAAAGGTTATATGGGGTACATATTTTCATCCGACCATAAATTTGGTAACTCTCTAAAACGAATTATTAAACAAAGGACGTAACGTTGGTAAAAATTACACGATGTGATCTAAAAATAACCGAACTTTTTAGTTATAAAATAAAACAAGCATGCTATTATATTTTAAAGCTAATATTTATTAAAAATACGATCCATTTAACTCAATACAATGTTTGGAATGCTCAACCAATTTGTTGGGAAGAGAAAATAATCGCACGGTGATAGATCAGGCGAATACGGAGGGTGGTCGATGAGACAAATCTGTTTTTTTTTTTTTTTCATCAAAAATTCATTGACTACAAGAGCCATTGGTTGATCATCATTTAACTGAGGTGGAACACAAAACGTGCACACACCTTTCATTTACCCAAATCTTCAGTTAATGTTTTGTAGATAGTACAGTAAGATGACCTTAATTCTTCTGCCAGCATTCTCACAGTGAAATTACAATCGACAGCGATTATTTCACTTACTTATTCCATTAACTCAGCATAATTAGATACTTCGGGTCGTCCAGGTCTTGGATCAACATTTAAATCATCACGACCGTTCTTAAATCCTGTAAACCACGTTTAAACTTGAGTACGACTCGTACCATCATCATCATAAACTTTTTTTAACAATTCGCAAGTTTCAGCAAATTTTTTACCGAGTTTAAAACAAAATTTAATATTTGCTCTTTTGTTCTTACGACATAACTACAAAAACTGCTGTTATTAAAACATGTGTTATTTTGTAACTTTTCAAACGATTAGCATGAACTTAGAGCTGCTTTCGAAAGAAGTAAAATGTACCTTTCTAACACTGCCAACATTTAATATATGGCGCTTTATGATTTAAATTAAAAGTTCGGTTATTTTTAGATCACACTTTGTACATTTGGTACTTTATTTTCATTCCAACGTCTTCAATCTCGATTTGTGTAAACATTTTTGACTACTAATATAATTAAATATAATACATACTTAATGTACCCATGTACCATATGAGTACAGGGTATAAAAATCGACAAAGATTGTTTGTATCACCGTCTATGGACCTCCAAAGTTTTTCGCGTTTTATTTTCGGCCACTGTTCATATATTCTTGAAATCCTTGATAAGCCTAAACTCGGTATAGAGGCTTTCTATGCTCTCTACAACTGAATTGTTTTCATCATTCATATTTTTTTTTTTTTTGTTTTATGGAGGATTTCTATTCTATAATTATGTGAACCAAACATAATAATATATCCTAATAAAAAAATCGAAACTTTATAGCACAAAACAACGTCTACATAAACTGTCTACTATTTGTGTGGAGTACATAAAAACTTCTGTTCCATCAAAGTTAACATTTCTCTCCATTGTTTTTCTTGGTTTTTGGGATATAATGTTTAACTAACCTTAATCGCATATAGTGTTAAAATTTTCAATTCGAAAACTCAACAAAAAGCAGCACAATAAATTTGTACGAATTTATTTTCTGATTAAATGCACAAAAGCTTGAATAAATGTTAAAAATGCTTAAATAACTTTATACAATTTTTTTGTTTTGTTTTTAATGCAAAATATTTCTAAAAATTTTTAGATACACGTACATATTTTTTTCTAAATATTTGCACAATTGTTTTTTTTAGTTATTTACATTTTTTGTTTTGAATTAAAATGTTTGCTTTTGCACTGTTTCATGTCGCGCTCTCTTTTTCAACAAATAGAAAAGAAATTATTCAAAAATGTTTTGTTTTTTTTTTTTTTTTTAGCAAATTTAATGAAACTAGTTTATTGTGCTGCTAAAATTAACTATCCATATCAATCATTTGTATATATTTTGCACTTCATCTAAATTAGTAACTTTATAAATTATTTTGTGACTTTAATTTAGTATTAAAATTTTGAAACAAAACATTTTTGATTGATTTTTTCGCTATGTAAAAAAAGAAAACTTGTAAATTTTATATTAATTACATTGAATGTATCTCTTTATACACCCAAAATAGGTTGTTGATGAGCACACCACGCTGGCGAAACCCGAACCCAAGAATCATCATACTCATATATTGAAATCGGATTGGTTTTGGTATACCATACAGAATGGTTTTGCCAATGAAACTGATTATCTTTTTGGTGATGTAAGTATACATCGCATATGACTTAAAGTAAGTGTGATTGCTAATTGCAGTTCTCTTTACATACAGTATCTGGAAAGTATTGCCAATACGCCGAATACCGATCGACGTGATTCACTACCAATCAGTTTCAATAAACGTAAGCGTAAACGTCTATCACAGCGTCTGCAATTTGAAGGTACACCACTCGGTTCGGGCAAACGTCGTTCATCGGTCTCCGATGCCGGTTTGCTATCATCTGTATCGAATAGTTTCTTTGATTGCACCACAAGTCCGGATAAGTTAGAGTGCGAGAAATTGCATGCTGAGCCGGAGCTTTGTGAGCCAACACCAGCTACAAAGAAATCGATGCGTTTCAATCATTTTATGGATTTCTATACGACAGAGTCGAATTATGTGGGCATTTTAGATACGATATTGAATGTAAGTATAAATAATTTTTAAAATGCATTGTAAATATATTTCTATTGCACTTTTTTAGATTAATTTGGGTGCGTTGAACACGAAAAAAACATACTGATTTTATTTTTAATCAATGCTTATCATTTCGTTCGTGCTTTGCCATTCACACTAGCCGTTGGTTTAAGTAAAATCATATATCGAAAAACACAAATATACCGTTATCTAGTTGAATGGCCCAAAACGAAAGTAAAATCAGTATTTTTCATGTTCAACGCAACCAAATTACTCTAAAAAAATGTAAAAGAGAGTTACTATCTTTTTAAAATTGAAAACTAGTATTACAAAATATGTAAATTAATTATATTCTTTATTCCTTTGCAGCTCTTTAAGAACAAACTGGAAGAGCTGGCAGAAACAAATGATCCACTACTCAATAAATCAGAAATTAAATCAATTTTTGGCAATTTTTTGCCCATACATGAGGTGCATCAGAGCATGTTGGAGCATTTGCGCGCCCTGTATAGTAATTGGCGTGAAGATTGTCTGATTGGCGATATTATAATACAGCATCGTGATGAGCTGATTAAAGCCTATCCACCCTATGTGAATTTCTATGAACAAATGAAGGAAGAGCTTTTGAATTGTGATAAGGAGTATCCACGTTTTCATGCTTTTCTGAAGATAAATCAAACAAAACCGGAATGCGGACGTCAAAGTTTGCAAGATTTGATGATACGTCCGGTGCAGCGACTGCCAAGCATTAGTCTACTGTTAAATGGTTGGTTTTTATTATTAAAATTAAAATTATAAAAATTATTAATTATTATATTTTGTAATAGATATACTTAAGCACACTGGCAATGCTAATCCAGATCATGTTCGTCTGGACGAGGCGCTAAAAGCTATCAAAGAAGTTACCAAACACATTAATGAGGATAAGCGACGCACAGAATCGCGTATGGCTATATTCGATATATTCAACGATATCGAAGGCTGTCCGGTTAGTTTCAAATTGCATTTCTAATTTAATAATATATTGTACAATTATAATTATTACATTGTTTATTTTTCTATTTCTAGGCGCATCTTGTCTCGTCCAATCGCAGCTTCATCTCCAAATGTGAAGCCAATGAGCTTTCTGACTGTTTGAGCGGTCGCGGTGATACACTGATGCTTTATCTGTTCTCCGATTCCATCGAGGTTTGCAAGAAACGTTCGCGTGGTTTTAATACCGCCAAATCACCGAGTTCAACAAAAACGCATAAGCATATCAAGCTGATATCATTGAATATGATACGCATAGTCATTGATATTGCTGACAGTCCGCGTGCTTTTGCACTGCTGCAGCGCGGCGATAAGGAAAAACTTTATACGTTTACCATTGCAGATGAGGAAACGGATAAGTTGGTCTATCTGAAAACGTTATGCAATCAAATGGCAGAACATGCATGCCGCACAGATGCGGTAATTTAAAATTATTCTACGTTTTTTCTTTTTACCATGTATAGATAATTTTTATTTTTAATAATTTGCAGGATAAAATGTTGGTCAGTCGCACATCACAGGAGCTGGATGTTGACATAAGTGATGTCAATTTAAGCACATTATCAAAAGCATTCAAACTGGCAGCAAAAACGCGTTTGAAGGTATGTTAATGACTATAATAAGAACATAAACATAAGTAATCAGTTGGGGCTACCCCAAAATGTGGAAGGACACACATTCCATACAAAGGTAGCATAACGATTTCGAGGTGATACTGAAAGAAGTTTTCATAGAAAAACACATAAGTGGGCGGTGAATTTGTATGGGGGCGTTTCATATGAACATGGATACTCTATAAACTTTAGTTCAAAATGAGCGTAAATATCGGCTTTACGCCAGGTACGGACGGACGTAGCTAGATCGACTTAACTGGACTACCTGGTCAAAAATATGAATATTATAGGGTGTACGATGTTTTCTTTAATGTGTTACGAAAATGCCAAACATTTTTAGGGGGAGGTCGTCTTTAATAGGTAAAAAATGAAAAGAAGAGGTAAAAAGACCCACCTTGGTGGGTACTCCTTGTTACAGCTTACTGTATCCATATGTTTTATTCCTTAACTTCACGAAAGATTGGCGGCCTGATAAAAAGTTAGTTGTTGTTGCAACAGCTTGTGGATTAATGATACAGCAACTTGGTCTGTTTGGACAAACTTTCAATTCTCTCGCCGTAGTTCGGGGTGGCAAGGCGTAAACACACTGTGGGCAGCTTGAATTATATTGCTTGTGAAATTTTCATTAATTTATATTCGATTTTTTAAGACTTTTATAATATTGTATTGTCATCCAGTCCACACGTAATTTTCCATTGCCTGCCTAATTTTAGCTCAATACGATCAATAGAAGTAGGTTGAAATCGAGCTTATGTTCATTACCAGACAAACTGATTTAACGAAAATGCTATTCATATGAAGAGTTCAAACGAGTTTTATTAAAACTAGACCCTCCGAACGCCGAACTTTCATTTCCTTACTAAAGCCCTTATAGACAAATAATGAAGTAACAAATAAAAGAGCATATTATTATTCATATTACTTAATTTTCAAACAAAAATAACACAATTGTCAATTGTAAGTGCTATTAAGTTTTATGTGAAGTTTAAAATTGGACCATATTAGCCGAAAATTGCACATATACTCATTAATCAATCCCTACAAAACTGTATAAAAATACAATATGTTTGCGTATTTATATACAGATTTACTAACTTTGCTTGTTTTTGTTTGTTTTTTTTTTTTTTCTTAAAGGTTGGACGCGCATTTTCTTTCAACAAAACGCCGAATAAACTTAAACGCGCTGTCAGTACCATGATGACTTCACCCTTTGGCAGCACAAATTCATTGACACCAGCTACACAACTTGCGCAAATGCGTTTGGCAAGCTGTACAAATATACATGTAAGTGTGCGCATTTAAATCGTTTCGTTTTCACGATTCAAACAGCGCATATAAACTAAATAATTGTATCTTTTATATGTATACTTTTAGGAGGTTGCCGATGAAGATAGCTCCAGCATGCGCAGCAGTTCGCCTTCCGATCAATCAGATGTTGTGCTTGTACCGCCGTTGTCTGTGCAGCCCACACGTAAAAATAAAGCCGCAGTGGGTCGCATGTAGTGAATTACGTACGCCCGCCCCAATTAGTGCTGCTTGGCTGTGTTTTGCGTGCTAAACTGTGAAATATACTTTTGAATCGTCGCAGCGCTATTGAATTCGTTTTGACCTAAACGCAATTAGTCGTTCAGATACGACACAGCGTCCAATTTGTTTTAATTTCGAGTCTCATTTTGTTGTCACAACTGAAAAAATAACGTTTAAAATTTAGTAGATAGTTATATCAATAACTATTAGTATAACGTCGCCATTGTCGTATGCGTCCATTTTGTCGTATAACTTAATTAAAATGTTGAAGCATTTTAAATCATCACTTTAATAAATATATATATTAGGTATATTATATATAGTTGTAGTTCATATGAAAAAAAAAAAAACTAAAGAAAACAAAGTATATACTGATGTATCTTAATATTATGTTCATTTCTTTTTGGTTTGTATTGTAAATAGTTTCTATTTATCCCTTTAAAGAATATGTCTACATATTTAACGCAAACGCGTTATCATTCGAATTTTTGAGGTTTAAGCTAATCATTCACACACACATACACACAGAGAGATTGTAAGCTCGAATCCATTGTAAGAGTTCAATACAATATTATCAAATTTTGCTAATGCACTAGATACGCTGTGAATGTTTACTGAGTAAATTCTATTATAATAATATATAAATACTATAAACTGTATTAACTGTAGTAACTGATACTTATCTGAAAGAGAATATAAATTACAGATACTTATCTGCGCTTTGCGAATTTTCGTCATTACATTTTGACTTAGAGTTATACCTATAATTATATATGTATATGTATGTACTACATAAGTTGTTGTGTAAGATCGTATTTGAGAAACTATACTATCTAACAATAATAAAATGAAATATGATATGTATTGTATAAAAATCAAATTAAATTTATTAAAAAACAGCGCTATAATTTATGATATTGAACCAAATTCCAGAGCAGTGAATTCTCCAACAGAGCGGCGTCAATTGGGTAGGTCTGGGAAGCATTGGCCAACCACTCCACCTAAAAGATATGATACTGTTAAACAAATTTTGATTAAATACAATGGCTATTTTTAATTTGAAAGTTCTTAGTTTTTTAATATCATAAGAAACAGTAAAACTTTATTCAGTTCTTTTTCTTTTATTTGTAAAGCATAAAATGATCAAAAGCGATAGAGTATAACCGTTTTATATAAAAATGTAGGCGTTGCTGCCACAGAAACATTTAGAGATTTCAGCTTTCCCACAGATCATAGCACAATTTGTGGGAAAAAATAAGGTAAAATTGTATATTAGGTTTGTAGCAATGTATGTATGTAACAGCTCAGAGAAGCGTAACAGGTATACTTGTATACTCGTTTATTATTGATCAACATAAAATTGGAGTCGTTTCAGATATGGCCACCTGTCTAGCAGGTGATTATAAGAGAGATAAGACTCTTTTTTCCTCATCGTATAAAGTGTATAAATTGAACATGCTAGTCCCACTACAAGGTGTAGTTTTGTTTGTTTGATGTTACTATAGCCCCCATACTTATCTATGGTGCACATAACCTGTACCCTGATACGACTGCAACGTTATTTCTTTTTTCAATCACAGCAATTTAAGACATTTCTAATATAAAATTGCTCTTAAAAACAGTTTCGTCGGTAGTTATAGTTTGTAGACTGCAACATTGGAGGCGAATTAAGACCTATGAACAAAAAAAGTTGTGTGCAGGTTATACCCTGTAGCCAAAGGGACAATGCCAATGTATGTAACAGGCAGAAGGTGACGTGGTAGACTCCATAAAGTATAAATATTCTTGTTCAGCATCGGAAAATAAGTCTTTTTAGCTATTTCCGTCAGTCCGTCCATCTGGATGTTTATTCGCTCGACTGTCCTGAACGTCACTCAATTTAAGAAATAGTTTGAAGATTCATTCAGTTGACAGTTGGTGTCTTGGATTGAGATCAGTATGTTTCTCTGTAGCCACAAAACAATGACTGATATCTTGTAATCTTTTCTGCATTCTATGATAGCGCGTTCGATTTCTTGTCAGACTCTGGGGCACAAACGGTTTCATCGACAAGTATTTATCAATAAACCAGATTTTTCAGTATCCAGTCTATGAATGTATTTTCCCACAAATGACTGACATACATTCTAATAAAAAAAATCCGTAATTTCTCATTTAAAAGAAACTCGCTTGAGATATTGAGAAATAAATCTTTTCTCGTGATTAATGCAACTGTCATGTATAAATGTTGTTACAACTGTTATACATTCTTCAACGGACCGAAACACCCAACAAATGGGAAATATATATATATACATACATATATTGGCTCAAAACCCGTAAGAGAGATAGCAGCCGACATAGTTTTATTTTGGAGACGAGTTTTATTTTAATGCGACTATTTGACCAAAAACAAAGTTAAGGTCAGTCCGCAAAATACGTATTGAATTGACATGATCCCATGTGACTTTTTTCTGCTACCACGACTTAAGTTAATACTTCGAGGAAAGCGTTTCGACCCGATTTGGTGAAAAAAGAAAAGTCGTGGAGCGCTGTGACAGTTATTCCAAAAATCGGCTTATGAATATGTGTATGTATTTCATCAAAAGGAATTACTTTAAATGAGACATAATTAATAGCAATATTGACAAATTCCTGGTACTAACAAAATTTAACGGCCGCTAAATTTCTAAAATGCCATAATAAACTGAATGCCATAAAATCTGAACAAAAAATCCGCAGAGAACTTCAGAAACTTGTTAAACAATTCATTTGGTCAATCTGGCAACACTGCATTGCACTTTCCATATGCACAAAACATATGTAGTAAATAACAACGCAAGATATTTTCGAAAGAAGCGAAAAAAACAAGCGAAAATAATTCTTAAAGAAATTGTGAACTGGATGAGAATGTGCACTTCTATTCGAGATTTCGCATATGCTTGCCGTTTCTGCATGCGATGCGAAACGAATGAAATCGAAAATGAGCTCGAACTTCAGTCACTACATGAACATCCGCCGGAGACGGTTGGCGTTCTGACTATTGCAGAGATCTTTACAGCGACAACGCCTTGCATGGAAATTAGCGCCACTGATAAATTGCCTCAAGCAATATGTCGAAGTTGCTTACGAAAATTGCTTGAAGTTCAGATGTTCCATGAGATGTGTAAGAGTTCAGAGAAGAGTTACCTCAGTCTGGTTAATGATGAAAGCCATGTTGTGTTCAATGCAGTCGTCGTTAAAGAAGAGTTGGACATTGAAACTATGGATTGGAAGGAAGATGATACACAAATTCAAGTTGAACAAACCTTAACGAGCTGTGAGACAGAAAAAACAACAACAACAGATCCGTAAGTTGGAGTTTTTTACTGCAATGTAAGAATACTTTTATTGATTTTTCTGGTAACATTATTTCAGCCTGTTGTTTTTTGAAGATGGTTTGAAGTTGGAAACCAAAATAGAAATAGTGAATGAACCGTTGACAACCGATGAATTGTATAATGACATTCTCAATGTAGATCATGTGGAAACAGAAAGAACAACAAATCCGTAAGTAAAACAAGAAAAACACTGAAGTCGTGTGTCCGTGACTTGGAGAGACCTTGTACCTTGTTTGAGGGTCCTTATACGAACCATAGATTATATTCTTTAGTGGCCCGATTAGTAAATAAGTATAACAACAAAATTTTCAATGCGGAATATGGTTTGGTTTGGGCCTACAATTTATGGAATAATATATGGAGTTGACGTAAGATACTCCGAATTTAGCATTTCTTTTTTAATTAAGAACCAATAGAAATTTTCATACAGAAACTAAAATATGATTGCAAAATTTATATGGAGACTACTACTCAAAAGGGGCTTATCATATTCATTTAATATAAGTTTCTGACGAGGAAAAAGGAGAGTGGAAATTTACAAACTTGAAGTCTCTATCTCTTATAGTCTCCAAAAGCTGTTCGTTCAAACAAACGGACATAGATACATGTCCATATAGACTCACCGTCCGATGCTGATCAAGAATATATACTTTATATGGTATGCCACGCCATCTTCTGCCTCTTACATAATATAATCTATTGGTACAGGGTATTAAAATTTGTAACAAATATTTTGATATATTTTGATAACTAAATTTCTTCGCATAGTCTTAATATATGTAAAACTGAAAACCATGGATTAGATTCTGTACTACACAAAGAAGAGCCAGAATCAGTGGACGAAATGGAGTTTTTTAAGGAGCCATTGCCAAACAATTCATCATTGAACAAACCGGCCGAATTATATTCAAACTCGACAAATTGCGTCATAAGGATTATTCAACCAGCCGCTGTTGACGATAATATTAAAAATAAGTTTGAGTGTACTTCATGTTCGAAGATCTTTCCACAACAACATATTCTACTTAAGCACATGCTCAATCACGGTTCGGCGAATAAACACATATGCGAGCTCTGTGGTGCAGCATTTACAGATCCATACAAATTGAGGAGGCACATATCCATACACAGCAAGAGTCAAGCAAAGTTCAAGTGTGACCAGTGCGGCTTGCGGTAAGTCCAATGATTTTGATTATTTATGAATAAAATAAAATATTCAAAGTAATTATTATTTAATTATTTCATTTCAGTTTTTTTTTGAAAACTGACATGGTTATTCATAGGCGCAAGCATGTTGAAGATAGGCCATTTAAATGTAAATACTGCGCAGAGGCTTTTAAATGTAGCTCCAGTCTCGACAAGCATAACCATTTGCATGTTGGGTTGGTATCCGAAATGCGAAAACAGTTTAAGAAATTTACAAACGAGGCCACTGATAACGGAAAAGAGAGACAGTCTAAACAGAAGCTTAAGCTTACCAGTACGTCGAATACGGCTAGAGGTAATAACATTTCTTGGTTTTCTTTTTGTTATTTTGAATTACACTCTTCTCATGTTCCGCCATTTTTAATCGCGGGGATAATAATCTGTACGATTTTTATGGGATTATCCAATTAGTGTTACTAACTCAAACACTAAATCTAGTTTGATTTGCAAAATCTATATTTATTCAAAATCGGTTGACTGTGGATGAAGGACTAACACACAATCACATTTATATATTAATATGATAAGAAGTAATATAAAAATAACAAATATTAATACAAAAACATTTTCTTTATCATTAATGTAGATATTTCTTCATCCTCTGATGACGATTTGAATGATGAGAGTAATGTTGGACGTCAGCCACGCAAAAGTAAGCATAACCAAATTAAATCTATGATGTTTCAAAGTATTATTATTTATACTTCTTTTATGATTAGAAGCAGTAATAAGTGTGAACTGGACACTAAAAGAAAAAGAGGAAGTAACTGCTATTCTTCGAGACATCAAACTGCTTGAAAAGTCACCAACTCCTTACGAATGCTTTCAAATCATCAAAAGTTCTCAACACTTAAAAGATCGAACTGCCTACCAATTAAAAACTTGGCTAGATAATCAGCTTGAAGCGGAACAGAAAAAAAGTAACAATAGTAAACATTAATTTCAAAAGAAGTACCATAGTGTTTTGATTATAATTTTAGAGTGGATAGTGCGGACGGCTTCTATGTCCCCTACTCTGCGGAGAGTGTGATCTATCCAATTTCGATGGTGTCTTCTTATCTCATTATTGATGCAATTTTCTCTAAATGTCTGAAACCATCCACGTCCCTGAGCCATACAAGAGAATAGGTTTTATGCTGTTGTGCCATTCTGCTTTGCTAAAACAAGCAGCTGTGTGCACCCCTATCTGGAGCCATGCAGCTACCAAAATAGCAGAACAGTTCGATAACTTCAATCTTGACAAAGCTGTTAAAACTGAGCGCGAGTCAGTGGTGCTGATGATTTTGTTTGCAGTCGTATCATCTTAGTTTTTGGTAGATTGGTTTTAATGTCGTCTGCATTAAAATTTGCTTCAAGTATCCGCAGTTTTGAGGCGTTATGTCATAAAGCAGACGTCAACAACATAGTCGTGTAGTCACTCAGCCTCTGGTTTAGTTTCCACTATAGACCTTCTGGTGCCTCTGTGGCAGTATAAAGACTTGACGGACAGCACTGTTCATAGTAAAATTAGTGCTATTGTTGATTTAGAACGGCACGATGATCCTTGTTTAGGTTATATATGATATTTTCTCACATTTTGCTACAGCTCTGCAATGACCTCCATATCACGTTTCTATTGAAGATGTTAAAAACATGTCCACAAAAAGCTTTTACAATAGGGACCTTCACTCGGCCGACAGTGCTACAATAATTTTTCAGGCAGGGTGATGCTTTATCGTGCGACTTTTTCAATCTCTTGATGGAGTACATCCCTAAACCCATGCCCATACGTAGAACAGTCGGGCACGTTCTTCCATAAGGAAGTGATGCATCGGCACTAACGAACGACGAGTTAGCACCGCGTTCTCGGAGATTGAGAAACAGTCACGTCTCATGGGCCTAGCGGTGAACGAGGTATGGAGAATTTCAACTTTAATGTTATAGAAAACTTCGTCTATCTGGGAACAGAAATTACTAGCGATAACAACGTCAGTCGAGAGATCAGACGAAGAATCACGCTTGCTAATGAAGCTACTTTGGGCTCAGCAAGCAAATTAGAGTAGAGTCCTCTCTCGAAGTACGAATATAAAAATCTATAAGATACTGATAATCCCGGCCCTGCTGTAAGGCGTAGAATCATGGACCCTGACTTCCACGGGTTCAGCGTCTTTACGAATGTTCGAGAAAAAGATTCTTCGTAGAATTTTTCATCCCCTTTTTTTGAACCACGAGTTGTGTGAGCTGTATGATGAGGTTGACCTGATGACCTGAAGAAGCTCCGGATTGCCAGCGACTGGCGCCGGCGCGCACTAAACTATTGCAAATGGTGCGCTTTCTTACGTACCGACTTGACCGATAAACGGTTGTAGAGCCACCTAAGTAAGTAAGTAAGATCTTTTATCTTAGCAGTTGCTGAAAACATTCATTGTCAAATATGCATAAGATTTCATTGCGTCAATGTACAGGCTTGGGAACCTGCAACTGGCGAGTGTATTGTTACGGCTGAATTCTACTGGCGAAACCGCGTCAGCTATTATAGAGAAGATTATAGAGAATTGATGAAATGTCATACTGTAAATTAAAAACTGCGGATTAAATTAGTACAATTACACGAAAAATAAATTTTGATAAATACTTCAGAATGCATGAATGAATTGTCCCATCTGGTAACACTGTAATGCACTTTCCATATGTTCCATATATACCTATGTATATAGTAGCAGACAATATTAAAAGAATCGGGAAGGAAGTAATTATTGTAGACCTTCCTTAAAACTTGTGAACTGGTTCAAAATGTTTGCATCTGTTCAAAATTTCACATACACGTGCCGTTTCTGTATACGATGCGAAATTGACGACAAGCAAAATGAACTTCAATTTCAATCACTATACGATCGTCCAAAAAGGGCGATGGGCGCTATGAGCATTGCAAAGATATTCATAGCGACAACACCGTGGATGGAAATTAGTCCCACAGATGAACTACCTCAAGTAATCTGTAGAAGCTGCTTGGGAAAACTGCTAGAAGTGCAGATGTTCCAGGAGATGTGCATGCAGTCGGAAAGAACTCTGCGAAGTTTGATAGCAGATGAGAGCCAAAAGCAATCTTCTCTGGAGTTCGACAATAAAAACACATGTACAGATGCATCGGCAATGTCCAATGAAGTCTTAGTTAAAGAAGAGTTGGATATCGAAGAAGATTTTAAATGGTCAGAAGCAGAATTTACGAATATTGATAGGACAACAATAGAAACATCAGTTCCGTAAGTTAGGAGTTTTGGAATAACCCATTTTTTTGTTGTTGTTGCTAATAACTACATTTTTACCTATGTATGTTTATCAGTGCGTTTTTCTCCACGTATGCTGCTAGTCAAGGATTGCATCTGGAAGGCGATGTTAAGTGTTTCGGAATACCATTGACAATTGACACTATCGATAATGCAAATAGCAATGAAGGAGATGAAGCGGCCACAACTGTTGATGATAATATTAGTGGGAGTTTTGAATGTCCCGTTTGTCCAAAGGTATTTACGGCTGGCGCATATCTAAACCAGCATATGTTCACACATAGTGATGTAAAAAATCATTTATGCGATATCTGTGGTGCAGCGTTTAAACGTTTCAGTTTTTAAAAAGGCAAAAACTACCACAGCAAGGACAAAAATTTTAAGGTGACACTGTGACATGCGGTAAGTGAAGCGTATTTATTGCATTTTAAGAAGATGAAAATTAGTAATAATTCGTGTGTTTCAGTTTTTGTTATAATAGAGAAAAAGGTAGTACATATGCGCACCCACACTGGAGAGAAGCCATATAAATGCAAATACTGTAATAAGGCTTTTGCAAAAGCCTCTAACGTAACCACTCATCTCCGTATGCATCTTGGCTTAGAAACCTACAGCTGTGATTATTGTCCAAGAATGTTTCGGTCGGCCTCTGAAATACGAAATCACTGTACTGAACATAAAAATGAGGATGTCGAAACACGAAAAAGAAATCTAGCTGCCCGAGCGGAGAAAGAGTTAAGGCTGAAGCGTAAGTTTACCAGACTCATGGAAATGCAGTCTGCTGCGCCGAATCATCTTATAGGAGGTTTCTCTTCTGATCGATGATTCTTAATTCAGTTTTACAAATTGCACCGAAGTATTTTGGTTCCATCATTCGCTACAACATCGGTTAAAGAAGTGAAATCTCCAAACACTCGATATGCTTTTAAAAAGCAAGCCAGTGGCTACCATAGTCTATCATATTCTCGGTCTGAAGAGAGCATAGGGCAGTAAAAATTTCCAAATTGCATGACAAATCTTCTATAGTCTCCGTGATATCATTGTTTATACAGACGAACAAAAAGACTTGATTATATCGAGTAGAATTTGGATACTGAATATATACACTTTATGGGGTCTATAACTATGTTTCATAGCTATTAAATTGCGGAGGTTAGGTTTTGTGATTAAGAATCTCGCATATCACCTGTACGGTGTTGTCTTATGTAAGATTCTCCCCACCGCGATATGAACTAAAAAAAAAATACGAAATTTTAATTTTAAACATAAAAGTGCATAGTAGGTTTGTATAGGTCCTATCCCAAAAAGTAGCGGGATAGGCAGATTTCTAAATGTATGTGAAGCGGTTGTTCACAACAAACCATAATATCGAAGGGCAAGCTAATATTAACTGATCTAAAGAGGTTTTTTTTTATACAAAACCACAAAAAAAAGGTGATGAGTTTTTATAGGCCTCCCCCATAAAGTGAGCGTGGCACGCTCATTCGTGTATGTATATGAATAAAAAGCATACATATGGAATTTCAAGATGATTTTGAGAAGTTTTTCATACAAAAACACAAAAGTGGGGATACACCATATATTTGGAACCAAAAACCGAACAAGACACCTAAAAAATTGTTAAAAAGAGTACAACTGCTCAATTTCAGATCGATATCTGATAATCCGAATTTGGCTTGGCATGGAGACAGATATAGGAACCTGGCTATAAGAATATATGTACTTTATAGGGTCTTGGATGTTTCCTATAATGCGTATACTATTTGTGAAATAAAAGACCATATACTTCTTATGTATATAATTTTTGGTTTAGCTGGGCTTTTAAGGTTGTCAATATTAAATTGGATGATTTGAATCAATTATGTTTTTGAAAAGTTGATATGTATGACTATAAGTAGAGCAAATGAATAAAACTCAAAAAATAATTAATTGAGTAAATTGCAAAAAATATGCTTTTACAATATTTATTTTCTTGCATGGTCAAATTCTTTTATAAAGAGTATTAAAACGGGCGGCCAGATATGGCTATATCTACTTGAATTTTCATGCTGTTCATGTATATACATATTTACGCGTACTTTATAGGGTCTGCCTAGCCTTGTTTTTGCTGTGCTGCTAAATTTTCAAAAACTTATATCTTAAAGAATATAAAAGCTCTAAAATAAGGCTTGTAGTAACCTAAAAAACTAAAAACGTATCGAATTCACTCTCACAAATTGATTCCATTGAGAAATTCAGAAACTCGCTGGAAAGTACTAGAGTCAGGTTAACAATCCGGCAGCACTGTGATTCACTTTCCATATGTTTTCAGAATTAAAACATAAACAAAATAAATACGCATCAAAGTAGAAGAGCACGAATTTTAAGTTTTCGCTTATTGTAATTGTTCAACAAGTCGGAACATCGTAGAAATGAGTGCAGCATCTGTTCGAAATTTTGCATTTACATGTCGCTTCTGTATGCGATGCGAAATGGACGACGCTCAAAATGCGCTCCATCAACAGTAAATAAAATATTCCAGAAAATATAAAAAATGCTACTACTATATAAAACCTTCAGAATTTGTCTATTCTGTTGGCGAACCAAATTGTTAAATTTGTAATTTGCGTTTTTCATAGACGGTTTTACTTCATGCTACACTGACCATCTTCAGAAAAATGAAGGAGTACAATACATCAATTTGTTAAACATGACCCAAGCAAAAACTAACGAATTTGGCGACCGTGAAGCTATATCTGAAATTTTGAATGAATTGCGGTCGGTAAAATTTGAGCATATAAAGGGCCAAGAAGAGAGCAACAAACTTATGGTAAGATTTTGACAGAAGAGATCATAGCTCTTCGAAGTGAAGTTAGGCAGCTGAAAACGCTACCTTTAGCGGAAGCTAACACAAATCTTTTACTAACTCTTCCAATCGCTACACTTGATGCTTTCAAGAAATTTGATGATAAGTTAAAATTTGAGAACGATATGCGAGCTCAAGTGGTACGTTTATTGATCATACTGTGCTATCATTAATTTCCAATAATCCGGTTATTATGATGTAATGTTGCAGAAACTTTTGATACAACAACTTGGGGGAAACGACATGCCTTCGTTTTTTAGAACAGCTATAAGAACTATTATTAGTGATAAGTTGGCCGTAGATTTGACTTGGCGCGGAACTCCAGATAAGCCAGATAAAATTTAAAATAAAATTTAAATAAATATGTATTTAGAGTTTTTTGAAATGAGAACTCGACTTTCATATGATACTTTATTGACATTTCCTGAACAGACGTCTAAGACACTTATAAAATACACTGAAATTTAAAATAAGTGTGACATATTTTTCCCTGCTTAGATATAGGGAAGCAATGACGTTCGCGATTTATATTGCTGGCTGGATAATTCTATGTCTTCTGCACACAATGAATGTGTATGTACATTTTTTGATATTTTTAACATCTATATATGTATCTATACTTTCAGTCCAATTGCTAAACAAACACAATCAACGTTTGGAGTGTACCATTTGTCCGAAGTTATTTCCGAACCGACGTAAACTAAATAGGCACATGATAATCCACAGTGATCTGAAGGAACATATGTGCCACGAGTGTGGCTCAGCGTTTAAACTTCGATATGACTTGTACAATCACAAAAACTGTCACAGTCAGGAAAAAAAGTTAAAGTGTGATCACTGCGATAAGCGGTAAGTCTGTGGATTTATTGTCTTGAACGACATAAAGTATGTAGTAATAATTATTGCATTGAAGATTTCATTTTAATAGGAGACACACTTTAATAGGATACACACACACTGGAGAGAAGTCAAACAAATGTGAATACTGCGATCTTTCTTTCTTTTTCACATCAGCTATGAAAAAACATTCCACATCGCATCTTGGTGATGAAATTTATAATTGTGATCTTTGTACAAGAGGCTTTCGATTGGCATCCGACCTGCGTCAACACTATACTGAGCACAAAAGTGAGGATGCTGATACACGACAAAGAAATTTAGCAGCACGAGAAGAGAAAGATAGACAAACAAAAATCAAGTTGAGCAATGTGTCACATACAGACAAAGGTACTATTGTTTTTCTAAGACGTAAATCGCTTAAAAAGTACAATAATTCGACGAGAAGAGTAATATTAATCGATCTATGTAGGGTAACTAACATATACAAATCCATTCATAAATTATTGGTCGCTATCAGCAGAACTAATCGCTGACTGATTTATTATTACTGATAACTATTTTTGCAAATAAATCAACGAATACGAAAGCTTGAAGTAAAACTATTCAAACCTATCAGGAGAACAAACACAAAGAAAAATTTACCAAGCGTTGAAAATAGTCAGCGCAAATCAGTAAAAACGCTCTGCTAAACATACTCATTGTCGGACAGAAATTAAAAAAGTATCTAAGGCAGCAAAGTTCCGGCAAATTTTATTGCCCAATAGAATTATTCTGAAATCTTAAGATATCCTTTTGCACACTATTTGTTAATTACTATTTTGTGACCAGATCAATAACTTCAGTTATCGGATCAAAATATGTTAAATCCGCTTTTCAACTTTAAATAATAACCGATATTGATATAGTACATTATTTAAGAGCTCAATATTTTTAATTAATTTGCAAAATCAGTATTTATAAACTTTTGGCTTTATCATTAATTTAGCTACTTCATCACCAAATGCTCTCAGCATTCAGTGTTGATGATAACGAAAATATTGAAAGATTAATTAATTAATAAATTATCATTAGGTATGAAGAGACCAAGGTGGAATTTAGAAGAAAAAGAGGAAGTAACCGCTATTCTTGGAGACGTCACACTGCTTAAAACCCCACCATCAACAAAGGAATGCTACGAAATTATTACAAATTCGCAACACTTAAAAGTCCGAAGAGCTAGTCATTTAAAATACTATATTTACGCTCAGCGTAAAGCCTCGCAGAAATAAGAGCTCAATGTGTAATGCACTTCAAACAACATTTTGTACCATATTATTTGTTTGTACGTTGCAAATGTTCTCGGAAACTTTTCGAAAACTTTTTTTCATTAATTTATTTTTCATTTTGATCATCCGCCGTTTAGATTTGGCCGTAAACATTATTGTAAAACTTAGTTCCTGCAACACAATAAACCCATACGAAATCAAACACAGACACACTCACAATCAAACACACACACATACACGCAGTAAGTTACATAAATGCTTTCAAAATTAGATTTATTGTAGTACTATGAACATTTATCGTCGGTACTTTGCTTATGGACTTGAAATTTTAATGAAAAAAGAAGAAGTTCAAATGCATTGTTACATCTTGAAAAAGTAGACGAAGTCAAGTCCACAAATTCTAAAAATCTATCAATCTTGGGAACTATTGAAAATAGAGCAATGGTATTTTGTTCATAAATTCCGAGGGGCGCGGGGGGTATGTCAATCGGTAGCCTAGCTTTTGGGAATTTAGTTGCTAAGGAGCGTTTCTCGGGAGCGGATCGTGCGTTGTGCGTACGTGTGTTTTACAAAAAAGGTAATTCAGCGACTGTAGCCAATTTGTCACCTCTGCAGGAGAGGTGACATAAATTGGCTTCCACGAAGTCCCGATTTAACCCCGATGGACTTTTTCCTGTGGGGTTACGTCAAATCTAAAGTTTACGGCTACAAACCGATTTCCCTGGCACAATTAAAAGAAAATATCCGTCACGGAGAATACCTGCCGAGCCGTCATCGGAAATTTTAGTGCTCGATTAAATGAATGCCGTGAAAGCAACGGTTTACATTTGGACAATATCATTTTTAAGAAATAAATTCCCAAAGTGTGTATTTCATATTGTAATAAACATTTTTTCAATAAACTACGTATCGATTTTTTAAATGTGAACTTTCTTTTGAGACACTTGATAATATAGTTAAAACAGATTGTAGTGAAAAAATACGGTTGCTTCGAGAATTTTTAACAATTCATCACTCATTTTTCTTAGCGAGAAAGACATATGAGTACTGCTGCGTCGAAATTACCTTCGTTTTTCGAATCAATAATTTTCAGCGCTTTAAAGTTGAACAATTCAAAAACTGAACGGATTTTCGACGTAGAATACAACAAATAAGAATTTAATATTATTAATTAATCAAAACATTTCACGAATATTTTCTTAAAATAGAAATACAAAGAATGAATCAAAATCAAACATTTCAGTGTGTATTTTTATAAAAAATACTTTTTATTGCGTCCACATTTTTATAACTTTTGCATCTTTCGAAGTTTTTTTAAACAAAATTTCAATTCGTAATTTCGACTAGTTTCTGCAATTTTGGTATCTTCAAAAGCAATTTGTCTAATATAGACACAGTGCCAAAAACCATCTCCAGAAATCATCAGCGGATTCATCATTCCTTTCAAAAGCAATTTTAATAAATGTAAAAATACTCGTACTTGTATATGCACATTTTTGTTGGCGGTAAGGTTTATATCCAGAACTATGCAGCATTCTTTTGATGCTATCCAGTTTATATTCCTGTTTAATAGAGTATCAAGATGGACCCGCCACGCCCACTTTTTGGGGTAGCCCCCAAAACAAACCCAACCTCAATATCAACTTAATAATTGATATGGCTACTTTTAGTGGACGGATGCTTGACATATACATTAACGGGTAGGACCCGCCCACTGTTTAGGGTAGCACCCATACAAACCTACTGCCCACTTTTGACTTTTTGTATGAAAAACTTCTTTATTAAAGTCAATATTAGGTTGAAATGCAATGTGATGCCTTTTTATGATCAGTCGCTTGACATACATAGATTAATGGGCGTGGCCCGCCCACTTTTTGGAGTAGCCCCCCATACAAATCCACCGTGCAATTTTGTGTTCTTTAAATCAATATTAGCTTGTAATTTGATTTGGTGAATTTTAGTGGTATCCCGCTCACTTTTTGAGGTAGTCCCATAAAAACCCACAACTCACTTTTATGTTTTTGTATGAAAAACGTCAATATCAAAAGAGAAATTAGATATGGTGGCATCTTCATCTAGATGGTCACGTCATACACATCTACTTGTGGGCGTGTACCGCCAACTTTTTGGTTTAGCCCCTATTTAAACTCCTACTTTTATGTTCTGCAATACGATTTAAAATTTCGTGTGAATGGTATTAGAGCTTCGGTTCAACCTTGTTTTTTTTTTGGTTAGTTGAGAGACATCTATAAACACCTAATTGAAAACTACATCATCTATCTCTCTATTATTGTTGAGATGCAAATAGCGATTTTTTCTCGAAATCCACCTGACAAACCACTAATTTAATCCTCGGAAATAGAAAGAACAGAAAACTTTACCTTTAGAAACCGTGTTTCTGACTATCATAATTTACTCATCTTTCACCAGTAGTTCGATTAGAGTACCGAAATCAAGCATATTTTCAAGTCAGTCAGATTTTGGGCTATTTTTTCAATTAAAAATCAATTGTAATGTTTCTAAAATATGACTAAACTATGTTTTATTGCTATATTAAATGATTTTCATTAATTTTTATGGTATACCAAATCAAAAATAATAAGCCGAACGTACGATATTTTTATACCATTGAAAAAATTCTCATTTATGGTCCATTTGATTGAAAATTTAATGTTCTCTTTAAATATTGTGCCGAAAAATTTCATGCTGAATAAAAATTTGCATTAAATTGTGCTCAAGGTGTAAAAAATTAAAAAAAATTGACAGTTTCAGACTATTTTCCTAAAACCGTACTTATTTTCATTTAAACACCAAACTATTATATATGAGTATAAAATCTACGAATTTGTATTGTATATATATGAGTAAACATTTGGCACAATTTCTTGTGAATAACCGATTCTTAATAATGTCGTTTATAGTTAAATCGGTTTTTCGCTTTTCGGGAACTGCTTTCAAGACATTGACGACTAAATTTATGTCGCAGGTTGCGCTCAGGCTCAAGATTCATTTTCGCATTTCTCTGTGTTCCTATACTTCATTTCTACAAAATCGAAAGAACGAAGTAAAATATAAAAAACTTCATAAAATGAAAGTCAAATTAAAAATTTTATTTTTACAAATAAATACTGCAAAACGTAAGACTTTTTTTTTTATTTAACAGATATGTTATAAAATAATTTAAATATATACGTATATATTTATGTATATATATTTAAATTAAATGCGCATAGTTTATAAGTAGGTACGAAAAAAATTAAAACAAATATTATTATAATTATATTATTACAAAATTTCACGCAAGGCACTTATACAAAGAAACAAGGAAACTAAAAGTACGAGTATAGTAAACTATTAAATTAAGTAAAAACTAAAGCACTGTATGTGTCAGTGTCTGTATGTGTGTGTGTGTGTTTGTGTGGGAGGGTGTATGTATTATGTTACCAAACAAATTATAAGAGAATTTCAGAACTCAGACCCAAAGTACTGTAGCTGAATCCTCATTGGATAGCGTCGAGAAGCGTTGAAATTTATTTGTATTACGATATGTTGTCTTCGAGGGTGAGATATCCCAGCGTGCTAGGGAACCAGATGTTTGCAACGGCAGACCGCAAACATTATTCGGATGCGTTGAGGCAACAGCAGTGCTAGTAGCAACAGCAACATCAGCGGATTGCGCCTTTAATGTTGAATTACGACTATCTGAGTGATTGCCGGCGCCATTATTGGCATTTGCTAGTTCTCTAGCGACAATACTCGGCCGTGGTGTGCTTGAAATAAGTGTAGAGCTAAGTGGTATGCCAACATCCTGGAACGAGCTAATTGAACTAAAGCCACTCTCATCTTCGGTACTTGAACCGCCGGCTACATTGTTGACACCGCCACTGCCACCGCCAGCTACATTAATCGGTTTCGAATGGCTGCTGCTGACATAGACAGCCGATGGCGCAATGTGTAAATCTTCATCGGTTTCGAGCTTCGAAGATGTTGACGACGATGAAGCAGTCGATGAGATAGTGGAATGCACAGAACTGTCGGTGGAGCTGCGCAACGAAAGACGTGAATCACGCATATTTGTAGCGCGCAAGAAGAGCATATCTGCGGCGGCAAGTGGTGACATTTTCGTTGGTGTCACGGCAATGCGTGCGGTGGGTGTGCACTCTGCTATTGTATTGTTGGCTGTATTGCCAGTATTTATTGTCAAGCTTGTGGAATTGTGCATTGGTGGTGCGGCACCGTGTAGCGTGAATACGGATGCCGTGGAGGCAGCTTTAGCAAGGCGCGCATGGCTAAGTGAAGCAAGTGAATTACGTGGCTGCGTTAAATCCGGTTGCTGTATCGAGGTGTTGAGCAAATTATGTATTGTACGTGAAAGACGAAAAGCCTCCTGGTTGAGCTTTTCCTCGCCAGCATCGTTGCCAAGGCGTGAAATGCGTCCATCAGCATTAAACTTTTTGGGTGAGCGGCGCCTCAAAAAAAAAAACAAAAAAAATTTGTTAAAAAAAAAAAATAGTCTAATTACATGCTTCACTATACGCACCAAGTAAAATCCTTAAAAGCGCCATATGAACCCGCCGGCGCTATGGGTTCATAGTTGTGCTCCTCGCTGTTCATGGCCGACATGGATTTGTTATTGTTGCCAATTAAATTTGTGATGCTGCGTGCGCGTAGATATGAATTCGATGCAGCTTCATCAGCGCTGACCATGGAATCGTGCGCAGCGATAGTAGCTCCACCAGCGGTGCCTACTCCTCCTCCGCCGGCATGTACATGATAGAGGCTCTTGGAGCGCGCAATCTGCTGTTGTTCATTGCGGTTTTTCTGCTGTTGCTGCTGGGTATGGCTTGTATAGCGTTCGAGAAACCGCGCCACTTCCTCCATAACAGCGCGATACATTTCACAGCTGGTCTCCACCTGCGCATAGAATTACATATATAGGTATTAAACATTGTCGTGAGTAATAAAGTCGCAATAAAACCACAATACTAAATAGAATTACGTAAATGTTGTGCCGTGTAGCGGTTGCCACAATTAGATAATCTTGTATTATGTACTTAAAATAAAAACAAAGTTTGTGTCTTGAATCTTTTGTGAAACTGTTTTGGGTTTGGGTTTAGAAAAAATAACATAACAGCAGACGTAAAAGAAATGGCTTCACGCCACACTCCAAAATGACAAATTAGTTAAGAAAATTTATTCGCTATGCTGAGGAAAAAATTTGTTATTCAAATTTGTGACTATAAATTTCTTAGCACGACGTCGCTTTGTATGGGAAGTGATTTTAATTGCTTGCACAGTGGTATGAAAGCAATTTTAAAATATAACAAAACAAAAAAACCTTCGTTATGTAAAGCTTACATGTGCGATGTGGGTTTATATAGAGGCCTGTCCTAAAAAAAGGCGAACGCTCCTATTTGTATATGTATGTAAAGCATCCAACCATAAGAAATCAACATATCACATTTTCAACTGATATTGAATTAACTAAAGAAATGTTACAAAATCATAAAAAGTGGGTGGGTTTCAATGTGGAATATCCCAAAAAGTGGGCATATCAATATGGATACTTTATAAACTTTGGACCAGAAGAAGCTTTAATACCGGGTTTCTACAGATATTCAAAAAATGTATTCCCAAAAATGAGCAGCAATTAACAAACGGACATAGCTAGTTCGACTCGACTGAGCTGCTCAAGAATATATATATACTTTATGTGGCTATGATGCCTCTTTTAATGCGTTACAAACATTCAGACAAACTGATGAAACCATTTCACATTATGTGTGAATGGTATAAAAAAAAAAAAAATAAATAAACTTGGACACTGTTTAATCAAGCAGCTGTAAATATTTAAAAAAAAGTATTTGTTTATGAAAATCGGAAACATATTTATCATATTAAAATTCTCTAGCTCACAATAACTTAATCGGTTATCAGTTTTAGGACCATTTTCACATCTTGCCTATATCTTTATACAATAGGTAATTTTTTCACTTTTTCTATTGCTGCGGCGATCACTCTCATACTGTCCACATCTTCAGCATTTTGCAGCTGGCCGATAAATAAGACAAAAGTAACGATAACAAACAAAAAAGTCACTGATAACAGAACAAAAATCGATATAAACTGTAGGGCTACTCCAAACTACTCAATATTATTCCCCCAATAGCACATCTTCGATATTCGTATTATCCAATGCATTTCTATAAGTTATGAAGATGGTCCTTAACATTACTTCTATTCACCGAGTGCAATATGGAGTTGAAAAAGCTTTGATGTAAGTTAATGTTTCAAATTTTATGGGGGTTAGCTACAAGAAACATCTGTATGAAATGAGCAGAACAAAGCTTTGGAGACAAAAATATTACCATACAGAAACTCGAAAGTGAGCGGTGGATTCGTATTTGAGCTACCACTAAAAGTGGGCGTGGTATGTTGCTTAGAAAAATTATATACCGGGTTTCAGTAAGATGTCTCAAAAAGTGATACAAAAAAAAAAAAAAAAAAATGCGCCACTCAGGCAGAAGGATATACCTACATCGACCTGACTTGTAGAGCTGGCAAATAACACAGGTCTACAAATACCGAAGTCATGTCAGTTGTTGGAAAGCTGAGGGTCATTTCCGAAGTAATTTGTTGCGTAGAATCCGGGGTCAGAATTGGACCATCACGTCAGGATTTTGAGACATTTGAGGTTATGTACCCGAAGAAGAAGAGTTTATATGTATAGGGTGTCTCTCCAGTTACGTCATTTAGTACCACTCTTACCCTTTAATATAAGAGTTCAAGAGATCAATTACGATCATTTTTTTCGCAAAGTTATGGCTATTCGAAGTTCGACGTCATTAGCATTTGCATTAAGCCTTTGAGACAATAACACAGGTCAACATGGTTTAGTTAGATTGGTTTAGTTTAGAGTGGTACTAAATGATGTAACTGGAGAGACAGACCACAAACATTTTTTTGCAACCTGTACATAACCTCAAAAGTAGGGAAAACGCCGTTTTTCGGGTACATAACTTCAAATATCTCAAAATCCTGACGATATGGGCCAATTATGACCCCGGATTCGGATTCTACGCTGCAAATTACTTCGGAAATGTCCCTTAGATTTCCAACAACTAAACCATGCGTAATTTATGTAAATGTTCTTACTTTACAGCGATTACTATTTTTCCTTTAATGTGTTACAAACTTTCAAACAAACTGGGGGGATTACCCACTGATAATTTAGTTTAACTTTGTACAGTCCAAGTTTTAATATTAATTACAGTCTCTACGAAAAGTGTGTTTAAACAGATGCACAAATGCACATGATTAGATCCGACGCTTTTTGGCTAGTATACAATTATTGTCATTTATTTTTCTTTTCACATACGTACTTCGGCTTATTATATAGCCCTTTTCAGGAAGCCTGAATTATTTACAAAATACACATTATATTTATATTAAGTGCATATACCTATATATTTTGTAAGTAGAGTATAAAAATGAAACCACATATCTACCATTATAAATTTTTTTGCTTTACTATGCGCTCTCACACCACTGTTTCATGTGCTTCTTTTATTAGGGTGTTCCCTAGAGTAAAATGCTAATATTTATGTTAATTTCAAACTAAACATCTTTCTTGGACATCTATTTGTATACGTACAGCATAAATTAAATAAGAAATCCACAGTTGTGTTGATTTTTTAGAGCAACTTCGATTTTTTCTTTTTAAGAAATTTTTAACAGACATAGACAATGACCAACAATATAATTCAAGCGTAGCACCAAAAACTAACAATAGAACGATGTAAACTTTCTCTCCGCAATTATATTTAGGGTTTCGTTATAAGAGCGACTAAATTTTAGTATGCTATGATGAAAATATTTATTTATTTTGTCAGAGAAATGGAAGGATGGACATGATTAGATCGATTTGTTTCGTTGAGCTGATCAAGAATATATACCTACATTTTCGATGCACAGTAGTCCCTCGGTTTTTGTGATAGTGATTTGAAATTGGGTATGGAGAATTTCTGTAGTCCTAGGTTATCATATATAAAAGTTACTGTGCCACGCCCAGTGAACTATCAACTTGAAACTCTTCTTGAACTATTAACTTGAAACTCGCTACGAAGATTTCGTACGTCGAAAGTAACCCGTCCTGCACAGTAATATACTCATGCTGGGTGTGTGTTTTGTAAACAAAATTAGAGTTTTCTTCACCAAACAATTTAGAATTCAAGCTTGTATTGTTAGATTAGGGTATGGAGAATTTCTGTAGTCCTAGGTTATCATATATAAAAGTTACTGTGCCACGCCCAGTGAACTATCAACTTGAAACTCTTCTTGAACTATTAACTTGAAACTCGCTACGAAGATTTCGTACGTCGAAAGTAACCCGTCCTGCACAGTAATATACTCATGCTGGGTGTGTGTTTTGTAAACAAAATTAGAGTTTTCTTCACCAAACAATTTAGAATTCAAGCTTGTATTGTTAGATCCCTGGAACCTTGTTTTATGCTATTCACACATAGTGTGAAATGGTATTATCAATTTGTCTGAAAGTTTGTAATGGTCTAATGGTGGCTTCGTAGATCCCATAAAGTATATATATTCTTGATCAGCTCGACGAGACGACTCGTTCTAGCCATGTCCGTCCGTCCGCCCGTCTGTATGTTGGGCATTTTATTGGGAACCAATTTTTATGCTATCCACTTGAAAATTGGCACATACACTTATTTTTATTGCAGCTTAATAGAGTATCATGATTGACCCGCCACGTCCACTTTTTGGGGTAGCCCCCATACAGAACACACAGCTCAGTTTTATGTTTTTGTATGGAAAACGTCAATATCAATTTGAAATTCGATATAGTGACATCTTATAGATGATCGCTTCATACACATCTACTAGTGAGAGTGTACCGCCCACTTTGTGGAGTAACCCCCATTTAAACCGCACAGCATCTCTCCTTCCCAAGTTTATGTTTTACAATACTATTTACAATTTCTTGTGAATGGTATTAGAGCTTCGGTTCAACCGGAGTTAACGTTTTGGCTTGTTTTTCTCTTGTTTTTATAACACTTTTTTGTCACCATAGAACCCACCACCCACTTTTGTGTACTCGTATGAAAAACTTTTTACTTTATTACAGTCAAAATCAGCTTCAAATTGGCGTACGCTTTATCGTATTTTAATGGACATTTTCCTCGCAATTTAAGAGATGGCATGACGAGCGTAGCCATGACCGCTTGTCTACTTAATCGAGGGGATCTCCGATTCACTCTGTCTGTCGATTTCACTCTGTGTTTAGACAGAGTGAATGAAATGCAGCTGCCAGCTTTACTATAATGGGTAGTCTCCATACACGTTCACCTCCCTCTGGAGTTTTGTTATGAAAAATTTGTTTGTTTTTGATAAAAAATAAACAGCAAAATTAATATGGGTGGTTGTTATGTTAATTCTAATGTATTTAATGTCATATTGACATATTTAAGCCATGTTTTATTTTTACTTACAACCTCTTTAAATCTAAATAGCCGCTGTCATACATAATTTCAACAGAATACGCGATACATCTTATCACACGGATTTTGGGCTTACCACAAGTATTTGCCTAACCCAGTTTACAAATTTAGTTAGCAACACATTCATATAGGCCTAATTACAGCCAGATTACGAAGCTGATGCGATGCGCGCAGCATCGAGACAAGTTAACCTACTCGCCTTGCCAATTTTGCGCTGATATCTATTTGAAACTAGCGACCAGATGGTGTATATGTTGGCCAATTGGCGCTGCTGTGACTCTTGTTGCCAATTCAATTGCCAAAATGCAACCCACACAGCTTAGACTAGACACCTCTTGGAGTCGTTGGCGGCAACGACTTGACTTGGCCACCGCATCGGTGACTACTGTTAAATTTAATGCCGAGCAGGACAGGCAGGCCGGGCCGTGCCGGGCCTATCATATGAATGCATGAAATTACCGCTGCTCCATGTGGTCTTTTTGTGGTTGTTGGCGTTGCAGCTTTTCACGTTCGTGTGAATTACACTATTTGTTTTTCTGGTAAAGTCCAATTTGGTTGTTTTTTTTTGCTTATTGGTTTTTGGCGCTGGCGCTGTCGTTGGCCACCAATGTCTTTGCTCGCCTCGGTTCGAAGGCGTTTGTTTGGCATTTTTGCGATGTTTTTGTGATTATGTAATTGTCTGTTGTTGTTGTTGCTAATTTTTCATTCGAAATTTTTATGCGCTTTTCCGTTTATAAATGTATATAATTTTCGTATTTTATTTTTATTTCATTGATATGTTTGGTATTTTATTTTTTGTTTTTACACTCTTCACTTTATGCGAGTATAGTATTATAACTTAGGTACAATGTTTGCAACGCAATAAAGGAAGCATCGGAGATCCCAAAAAGTATATGTATATTCGTGATAAGCATGGTAAGACGAGTCAATTTAGCGATGCCCGTCTTTGCGTTCCTACCCGTCCTATTAACTCAATGTTTGAAATATTGGTTTGAAAGTAGGTATGGAGACTTTTTGCAATCAGAATCAACAAAAGTTCCAAAATGACCGTAATTCAATAAATACAAGGCATATCTCCCATACAAAAAGACTTTGTATTTATTTTGGTATTTATACATAGAAAATGGCAATCGAATTAATAATAGCAGATATTGTATAAATTGTATACCTACAATATATTCATAAATATATGATGCATCGTTAGTTTAACAGTCTAGCGTGTAGCCTAACATTCTAGACAACCTGAATTCAACGCCCGCTCGATCCAAAATTTATTTAATTTTTCATTCTTTCTAAAAATTTCATGCGCAACAAAATTATCCACAACACTCTATCCGATCTGCAACCATGAAAAATCCGTTATATTGCTATTATTAGTTTGTCTGAAAGTAATACATTAAAGGAGTTATCGTAGATTCATAAAGTATATACATAAATTCTTGATCAGCTCCAAAAGACGAGTCGATCTAGCCATGTGCTTCTGTCTATCCGCCCGTTCGTCTGTCTGTCCGTCCTTCTGTATATTGTTGCGCATTTTTTTTGGGGACCAAAGTTTATTTTATGTTAATTGACATACAGAATTCTTTTTATTGTAGTCAAAAAGAAAATCCATATTGACCACGTCCACTTTTTGGGATAGCCCCCATACAAACCGCCGCCCACTTTTGACTTTTTGTATGAAAAACTTTTTTTATTGTAGTCAACATCACCTTAATAATTGATATGGTAGCTTCTAATGGATGACCGCTTCACATATACATCAATGGGTATGAAGCCCTCACTTTTAGGCGTAGCCCTCATACAAACCTACCGCCCACTTTTGTGTTTTTGTATGAAAAACTTTTGTAACTAAAACTAAACTTAATTCATTATCAACTTGACATTCAATGTGGTGGTTTCTTACGAACGGCTGCTTCACATACATATAGAAATGGGCGTATCCTGCATACTTTTAGATGTAGCCCCCATACAAACCCACCGCCGTTTGTATTTTACAATGCGATTTAAAATTTCATGCGAATGGTATTAGTGTTTCGGTTCCGCCGAAGTTAACGATTTTTCTTGAATTTTTTTTTAGAGTTTTATGTTTCAGTAGCGTGTTAAGCACATTTATGTTGTGTGATTTATTATGTTGAATGTTTCTTTTTCTTTTGGAATTCGGAGTTATGTTGAATTTGTAGTTTTCTTCGGCAATGTTATAAGTTTGATTATTATATCTTGTATTGTATGTTTTTTTTATAACTAGCTGCACTCTTTCTCTTTTGTTTCGGTTAGTTAAACAGGAGTTTGTTTTTTTTTCTGTTTGCTGGTTGATTTGTATTTCGCAAGTGATATTGTTGTATTTAAGGAAATAGAAGTAGGTGATGCTGTATTTATTATGTAAATTTTTTTTTTGTTATTAAAAAGCATGTACAAAATTTTGAAAAAAAAAATATCTAAATGTCTACATATATTTACAATACTACGTTTGTTTGCACATTTGTATATTTGTGGTAAATTTGCTTTCGCATACAAATGCTTAGTTTGTATTTGATTTAAATCAATAGACTCTGTAATAATCGCACTTGCAGCTAAGTTCCTGTACAACGCCTGGTACATCAACTAGTCGTTGAATAAAAATAAACAGATATTTGTATTGATAAGATCTGTGGCAATGTATTCTGTAGCCATTCGGTAAAAGGCTATAATGGGTTTGTGTAAATGTATGTAAGTCGTGGCAGACCCAATTAAATATATGTATATGATCAGCATCAAATTAAGTGTCGACGAAACCATGTCACCCTCTCCGTCGTTATGCCTCTATTAGAGATGCGTCCACCAAACTGGGAACTGTGTCCTACATATCTTTCCAGTGTAGCAAGGCCTACAGCTTAGAAGGATCCACAAATAATTGTTTTGGTTTTGTTGTTGCTGAATTGAATAATTGTTACAGGTTTTTTTTTTTGTTTTTTTTTTTTGGTACTTACTTTGGTCTCCTGATCACCAACAGAACCAGATTTTTGAAATTGTTAACTTTTTTGTTTTTTGTTCGTCAATATAAGTATGGCAAGTCTTGAGAAAAGTCCGTCCCAGTCCCAAAAGCTCTTGCTATGCCACTGTCTCTTTCCTTTTCAGACGGAGTTCAAAACTGTCCGCCATGCCTAGTTCTGGTCGTCCTTTCACATTTTCTAATGACGAAAATGTATCAGAAACCAAATCAGTCTGTCTGGTAGTATTGAACAGCAGACCTCAGAGACTAAAATAGCTAGATACACTAAACTTGAATACTTGGAATCCCGTTATATATACACAGATCGAGTTTATGTAATTTCGTTGGTGCCACGAATGCCCACCACGTCCACAAGACAGCTATTTTCTGTCAGCCGTGATATATTTTTAAAGCCTGTGCCAAAAAGGACAAGGGTATAACAAATTTGTGCGAATGTATGTAATAGGCATAAGGAGGTGTCGAAAACATGGGGTTATATAAATAAAGATGTCCATAAAGATGTATGAGACAACAGATCTCAGGAAATATAAGAGCTAGAGAGTTTGTTTAATAAAAAACAAATGTCAAAATGTCAATTTGTCCGTGCATTGCGATTGGATCATTAATTACATTAACTTATGCACTAAAAGGGTGGAATAAACCATTGTCATACGTAAATTTTAAGTGTTAGTGTTCCCCATACATCAAGTTCCCATTGTTTTTTGTCAAGTTTTCATTGCATTCCATATTAATTAATAAAAAAGTAATTAAAACAAGAAAAAACGTTAAACGTCCGTTCATACGAAACACAAAAGTGGGCAGTAGTTTTGTATGGGAGGTACCCCAAAAAGTTTTCGGAACCCATCCATTAACACTAGAAGCTACAATATTTATTATTAAATTGATATAGATTACAATAAAAAAGTTTTTCATACAAAAATTCAAAAGTGGGCGGTGGGTTTGTGTGGGGGCTACCCCAAAAAGTGGTCGTGGCGAGTCAATCTTGATACTCTATTAAACTGCATAAAGACGGACAGACAGACTGATAAATAATATATATACATTATGGCGTCTACTGTGCCTCCTTTAATGCGGTACAAACTTTCAGACAACCTGATAATACCATTTCACACTATGTGTGAATACATAGTATACATATACAAATGAGCGAGTCCCTCCCACTATTTGAGGTAGTCCGGAACAGAGTTCGCTTTCACACGTTTTATGCCCAAAACATCAGAGAAATTGCATGTCATGAGTCAATCGTTATGCCGACATCCTCGGCATTTTCTCTAATACTGATTCGACGATTCTCCATAACAATTTTGTTCACTGTTTCAACATTTTCATCGGTTGTTGACGTGCTGCTGCGTCCAGGACAGGCATCTTCATTAACATCCTCTCGGCCTTCTGCTAAGCGCTTGTACCACTTATAAACATTTTTTCTTTTGCTCAAAGTAGACGAGCCAAATGACACAACCAACATTTTAAGTGCGTTGCAGCACTTTATTCTATATTTCACACAAAAATTTAATACATAATCGTTGACCCATTTTTTTCGATAGCCAAAAATCTCCAAGCACAACAAAACACGTTTAAGCTTTATATCTGTCAAAAACAAACTAACAATGCAAAATGGCTGATCATGCCAGTAAATGTCACGAATGTACGTGGCCCGCGAATTTTGAAAAGTCACCTTTTTTAACACATACTGCTATACGATGTGAAAATAGGATTATTAAAGCTTCAGAATCACAGAAGTTAACGTTTTTTTCTTTCCTAACAAAATCGTTGCTGATGTGTGATACATAGATTTAGATACGAGTATACATATTATAGCAATAGACTTTTGATAATGCATTGCAACCATTGTGTATGATTTGTTAAAACTCTTTTTAAATTAACAATATGCAAAAAAAATGCATGAAATAAATCTACAAAAAGATTTTAACAAATCTAAAGCAATTCAAAATGTTGCTTGAAAAAGTCAACGTTACTTCAGAGAAATCCATTTCTTCAATATCATTCTGTACAGCTTAAAACCTTTGAACTACAGCTTTCATCTACGAAATGCAATTGAAAATGTAAATCTCTCACGCAATTCCACCTCTCCATTAACTTCATTTAGTTTCTACAGCCGCACAAACTGAAACATGTTTGCACATTTTCTAAACGTTCGATTCTTAAAATGAAGCATGGTAAATAAATAGTTACGCTTTCATTTCAATTTAATGCGTACATATTAAAAAAGCATCAAATAGAAACTAACGAAGCGCCAGCAGAGCAGAAGGAAATATTGCAATGAAATTGCAAAATAGTCTACGAGTATGATAAACATTTTCAACGCTTATAAATCATCATAACGCAGTGAGCAAGTCTAAGACTGAATAGGCTGAATATTTTGTATAAAATCTAGGTTACTTGGAAAAGCGGCCGAGAAAAATCAATGCATAACTTTTGCTACTAGTGATGGAACAGCATCACACGCACTGAAAATCAAAACAAAAAAAAAACAAAAAAATCGAAACCAAAAAAAAAAGGAAACAAATTATGTACATGTATAAAATAAAATTAATGCAAGTCAAGCTTCCGCCGCCGCTTAGTGGGCAGACAGACAGACCAGCCACTGTGTGGACTGGTTGGTATCCAGAGTTGCAGAGTTGCAAAATTCCAGCGTAGGCAGCGCTGAGCCGTGGGACTTGTAAGCGGACTCTAAGTGCAAGTTGTCTGAGAGTGAGTTAGACTTTCCGCTTAGTACTGGCTGTCTAACTGACTAGCTTGGAGGCTGGGATGTCAGTTGATAGACTATAGATACTAAGTCGTACTAATAGTTGTGTATAAGTAGTATGTTTCTTTGTATAGATGAAAGCATCGATCAATCAGTCAAATGCTCGATTGTTCGATCGTTGATAGTTTGCAGCGTCACCGCACAGATTGATGTGTTCATTTTTGCAAATTGAATTTCTTCGCGCCAGTCAGTCAGTCAGTCAGTTACACAGTCAGCCATACAGCAGAAAAGTTTGTGCTAGAAAATTTCAGTTGAAAAAGAAAAAAAAAATAAATAAGAAAAGACTAAAGTATAACCATGAATGTGTGGTAAAAGCGTCACTAGTATTCAGTATGTAGAAAAAAAAAGATACAATTTATTCATAATAATATTCACATTCTCTTTCGCTCTATGAAAGTAAAATATTTCTATAGAAAACATTGACTACTCATGCTGTGCGAAAAATTAAAATATATTGGAGTGTAACTTTTATTAGTAGAGAGTGATATGTAAGACTATTTGTTTGTTTCTTTCTTTAGAAATAATATTTGTTCAAAGTTGTATACATCTTAAGTTGTATACATTCTGAGTGAGTGGTCAGCAAAAGCTCTGGCTTCTAAAAACTCAGTATTTAGTACTAAACATGTTCAAATCCCTTCTCTTACTGCGATACTTTTTCCAACTTTTGTATACATCTTTATATATAAAAATCTTCTGTACGTGTGTACGTGACTGAACTCCTCCTAAACAGCTGGACCAATTTTGATGAACATTTTTGTGTGTGTATGATGGGGATTCGAGATTGGTTTAGATTCACAATTCGATCCACTGTGAATGCCCGCGAGTGTATCTGGCTTAAAAAATGTTAAATAGAGGGATGAAATGTTGTATATGGGATCGAAGAGGGAAGGGAAAGGGGAAGGGAAAGGGGAAGGGAAAGGGGAGTGTTGGGGAAGATATGGAAGGGAAAGAGCCGGAAGAGAAAGAGGTGGAAGGGGGAAGAGGGGCAGTGAACGAGGGCCAGAGAAATAAGGAGGAAGGGGTAGGGAAGGTAGGGAAAGGTGGCAGGGGAAGTGAGAATGCGAGGTAGCGTAAGGGGGCATTGGGAAGGATGGGTACAGGTAGGTGAGGCAGGGAAGAGGAACTCGCAGGGTACCAACTAGTCTATATATAAAACAAGAAAAAAAGTTAAATTTGGTGGAACCGAATGGTATTAAAGCAAAGAAACAAAATATTTGTAAAATCGAACAACCTAAACGTAGGTGGCAAGTTTATTGGGTCTACCTCTAAAAGTGGGCGAGACACGCCCCTTGATAATTATGTGAAGCGTCCGTTCATAAGAAGCCAACATGTCAAATGATAAAGTTGATTTTGCCTGGAAAATCCCAAATAGGGGTGGTGGGTTTGTATTGGTGCTATCCATAACAAAGATTATCACACCTATTTATATACACATGTGAAGATTTCGTCCCTAACACAATGTCAAATTTTTAGTTGATATTGCCTGTACTAAAAAGTTTTTCAAAAAAATGTTAAAGTTGAGCGGGAAGTTTGTATGGGAGCTACTTCTAAAAGTGTGCGGGACATTATTTAAGTGAAGCGTCCGTCCACACGAAGTCGTCATGTCAAGTCTATATTTACTGCAATGAAAAAGTTTTCCATGCAAAAAGGTTTGTATGGCGGCTACCCCAAAAAGTAGGAGTTTACCACCCAATGATATATATGTAAAGCGTCCTTTCATAAGAAGCTACCATGTCAATTTTGAAGTTAATATTGACTGCAGCAGACAAATTTTCATGCAAAAAGTCAAAAGTGGGCTTGTGGTTTGTATAGCGACTACTCCAAGAAGTGAGTGTGGCATGTCAATGTGGATACTATATTTAACTGCAAAGTCTATGTGCCGGGCTTCCGCCAGATATCGTAAAATTAGTATACAAAAGATACGCAACAACATCCAGACAGACAGACATAGCTAGATCGACTTGATATTAACAAAAAATTATTAAACAAAAACTGGAAAAATTCTCCACTTGAATAGGACACTTTAACGAAGAAACCATATTAGAGAATTCTGATTATTTTTAACACAAACGTGATTTAAATTTAAGGTAATTGGAGCATTTTAGATTTAAAAAAAAAAAAATTGTTTAATAGTGTGTTGAGCCACTTCTCCAATACATCACACATCCGGTTTGGAAGGTATGCATACAAATTGGCCAAATAATTTAGCAAAATCGAACTGCAAGCTAATTCGATGGCTTATGTTAGTTCGGGTATACTCGAATATTGTTGTCCTGATTCATACCCTTGACGTGTCAACCATCCCAATCATTTTTGATAATATTCAAATGCGGTGAGTAGTTTAATAGCTCAAAATTTTGGCTCTCTATGTACGTTTCAACAATTCGGGCAGTATGCATTAACGCATTATCATGTTGATAAATCCACGGCAGAGGTCCAAAAGGATTTTGAAAGTATGGAAAGGCTACTTTCAATATACCATTGTAAGACCACACTATGCTACTCTGAAGCCCAGGTCACATGTGCGCGACAAAAAGTGAGGCGTTGCGCTTCTCTGACCAGGATTAGGGGTGGCTTCTTCTTGATTTTTAGTCTTTTTATATGCTTAGCTTTCGAAATAACATGATGCAAAGTAGTGAGACGTGCCTTGATACCACATTTTTTCCTGATTTTTGCTAAAATTCTTTAAAATAAGAAAAGTTTGGATTTTTAATAGTGATTTCTTACTTAAACCTTATTGAAAAGATAACCCTTAATAGAATAATATTTTAGATGTCAGCATGAAACGCTGAGATATGATATTATCAACTAGTAAATTTCAATAAGGAAACTGCTCATCATGTAGGTTAATAACCTGGCACACCTGTAAGTCTTATTGAATCATATCGTGCCATAAGTCTGCTTCCAAGCGGATGGTTTGCTGATTGTCAGTTTGAGTTTAGAAACCAATATGACACGTCAGAACAAGTCTATCTGGACAAAACCATTTACTCTATGAAAGTTAATATTCTAGGAATAGTGTTCTAGATTTAACTAAGGTATCTAATATGTTCAGCGCAGAGTTTTTGCTATACTGAGGATGTGCATCTCAAAGTGTTACAAATTTTATGCTGCAAAAACTGTTTACATCTTTTAAATTTTTAAACAAGTTACGTCTATCAGGTTTCTTCTAAGCCAACGAAAGCACATTGTTCTACATTGTGTTGTAATAGGATAGAAAATCAAGCGCAATGGAATTTTAAACAAACTAAAGAAAATCTACTAGTAAATACTTTTGCAATAATCTTCAAGTTTGATAAACTTCGATTCGATTAAATATTCTCAGCTCTGATATTTAATAACTTTTCCGCTACGCGAAAGGAAGTGTAAAATTATTTGAAGTTAATTAAGTCCACATATGAGTATTACATTACTGAACAGAACAGAACAGAATAGAACAGAATAAACACAATTCACGTGCAAGGAAATGACTTGTCTGGCGACTGACAAACTAAGCGAGTAAGACAACAACAACAGCAAAAAATTCAACCATCAAGCATGGCGGTCTATAATTAAGCGTTAAAAGAATGTGCCGCCTAATAGCAACGAACATCAACAAGAAGTGCCAGCTAGTACTATTGCAACCACAATGATGGCAATAAGAAACACTATAAGAACAATGTATAAATCTATCTATAAAGAAGTTAAACCAGGAACCATAGAAAAGTCATTCTACTAGAAAGGCAACTAATAAATGAAGCAAAGCACGCAGCAACGACAAAAGGAACTTGAATTCAGACAGAAACAACAGCAGCAGCAGCGAAGACTGAAGATCAGGTTAGAGAAAGAAAATACACATATGGTATAAAATATAATTATGACTGAATTAGGCGTGAGAACAGCTGAACGACGACAACTGAATGAGTACAGAGAATAGCATACCCGGCATAGTAGCTGATACCTATGTCAAGGGAACGAGTTTGTGCCGGAGCTGTGAGTCAAGTTGAATGTATTTAGAGCAAAGATTTTGCATAATACCTGTGAGCAAATGTTTTATGGTTGAATTTAATTAATTCCAGAAGTGTTCGAGAACAATGTGTGCAGAAGTTTTAGTTAGTAGAGTACAGCAAGCGACACCGTTGGCTGTCAATTAAAGCAACAAGGGAATTTCAATGCAGTGCTACACTATGCAAGTTCGTGTCTTGAGTCTTTTGTTTTCTAATGCTTGTTTTACATATTGTAATACCATTTTTCTTATAGTGTAAAAGAAGGTAAATGTGTGTTATGGAAATATTATGATACAGTGTTAGAAACTTCGAAAATTTTTGATCAGTGCGATGCAACGATCCATCTGCTTATCCTTCTACATAAGGCGGAACTAATAAAAGTCCATTAAGTTGCTGGTATTTTATTTGTTTTTAAAGATTCAAAAAATGGTAGACGCTTCACAATTGTCTTTAGACATTTGTTTTTATTTTTATTTCAAAAAGATCGATAGCTATGGAAACGGCAAAACAAAAAAAAAATACTTATGCAGTGTAGGAAAAAATATATATTCGTTATGCGATTCTGTACGATTTTCGGTATCAACTCAAGCTAGCAAAAATTTTCAATGAATGCCAAACTGAATTTAAAATAAATTCACCATCTTTTAAAACTGTTTGTAAGCGATTTCGAAGATTTAGACTCGACATTTTTCAGTAGAAAACGAAGCTCGACAGAGTCGGTCCAAATCTTTGACTGACGAGAGAAATGTTGCTGAAGATACACGAAAGAAATGATTACTGAGGAACTGGAAAATGCTCTGCTATACAAGAAGAAAACTGCTCGATGGGTTTAACGAATTTTGAGTTTTATTGCAGACCTTGGCATCGAAGAAATTCTTCAGGAACCATATTCTCCGGATCTGATTTCTGGTTATTTCCAAAAATTAAAAAAAAATAGTTAAGGGTAAATGTCTTCAGTAGTAATGCGGAGATAACTGAGGAGGAACAACAATATCATGAATTTAAGAACTTTATTGACAGAACATTGACAGACTAAAAATGTTTTTCGGTTTACGAATCCGAATAAATTGTTCTGAAGTCATTTCGTTAAAATGACATGTTTTTCACGTTCAGAAGGATATCGCGGTTTGAATTCACTTGAAATTGACACTATGAAAGTTACATTCTTAACGAGTTTATGTTTCTATATATTTTTAAAATAAATAAATAATCCTTTATTTATTATTTATAGTGCTGCTATATGATGCAAACTTCAGTAATGCTACATAGTACGTTCCATTTCGTAAATTACCAATAGTACTTTTTTGCTATATGAGTACACGAAAACGGTGGCCATCACCATCTTCGTCTTTTTTAGCGCAGTTGCAACTCACTGGACACAAGATTCTGCCACAGTGATGACAAAAAGTTATTTGAGTTCCCCTTTATCAATTTTAACAAAGTCTTTAAAGTATAACATTAGTGCATACAAAAGCTGGTTAAACAGTTAAAGGATCGATATATTTTATAGTGGTCAGGATATATTTATTTTGGGTAAAGGGGAAAAACATATGACCATGGGTAAACTTCTATGTGACAATAGGTGTCATAGGTACGGTAGCTCGATGATAATGATGAGCTAAACTGTTTTGTTTTTAATATCAGTGAAAACTGCTACTGCTATTTTTAATAACCGCTATTTTAAACTGCTACTGCTGTTTAAGTAGCAAAATATATTTCATGTTGTATAGGAGTATAGTAGTTTTCTATTAACTGGCTAATTTTGTACAATGTACAATGATTTCAGTTTTTTTACAGAATATAATAAGAAAGTTCCATAAAATTGTTTCTTAAATTCAATTTTTGTTGTATGAAACGTAAAATGAAGTCGTTTTGATCGAAGTTATTCTTTACCTTTGAATTTGCTTATCGTATTTAAGTAAAATGAAGCTCACCTGTTTCAGTTGCCATTGCAATGTGTCCACTTGATTCTGCAGTATGACAGCCTCGACATTTAGTGTATTCTCATGTAACTCAAAGGCGCCACTGTTGCCAATGCAATTGGGGCGTGGCTCATTGCTATGCAACATAGTTGTTGCTATTGTATTTGCAGTCGTGTTGGCATCCTATAGAAAAAAAGAAAAAGAAACAAAAATTAAAACAAGAAAAATTAATTAAAAATTATGTATTAAAATTTTAAAACAAATCATTTCAAATATGTTGCAATGCATGTCATTGCTACAAATTGTGAAAATGTAGAAATGTTGTTTTTATATATTTACTATTGTATTTTTTATTTAATTTTTTTTAACAGGAGCAACAACATTTTTGCGAATTAACGCACAGACGCGTTAAAAATGCAGTTAAAATTCAAGTTTTGCTGTATATTTATTTAATTTATTTATGCTGGATTTCCATTTTATTTTGGCTTTGCTTTCTTTCACACTTTATTTAAGTTTATACTCTTCACACAGAGTCTGAATAGTATTATAATTTAGAGACAATGTGTGCAACGTAATAAACGAAGCATCGGAGAGCCTATAAAGTATATACATATGTATATTCGTGATCAATATGATGAGTCGATGGCCGTCTGTCTGTCTGTCTGTCTTTGCGTTCCTGTTCTCGTAATCTTTGAAATATTGTTTTGAAATTTGGTATGGAGACTTTTCACAACCAGTAGCAACACAAGTTCTAAAATGATGGCGATTTAACAAATGAAAGTTATATCTCGCATACAAAAATTAATACTTTGGTATTTATTTTCTTGTATCGAACATTTTTGTATTAAGACAAATGTTAATGTTAAAATAATCGTTTTTAAATTGGTCAACTGTGAATCTCTTTAAAAGTATCAGATATTGTATAAAATGTATACTTAGTTAAAATATGATACATCGACAGTCTAGTGTAAGACCTAACATTCCGCACGACCTGGGTTCAACCACCGCTCCATTAAAAAAGTTCTTTAAACTTTAATTTAATTCTTTCTAATAATTTCATGCGCAACAAAATTATGCACATCGCCCTATACCATCTACAACCGTCATCAAAAAGGTGAAATTCAAGCATCCATTCAAAAATGTAAGAACTGAAGTAAAACACCAGCGTTGTCGAGCAGAAGTGCAAGTGTGAAGAGTATTAAAGTTTCGGTTTCACCGAAGTAAACGTTTTTTCTTCTTTTTTTTTATTTGAAATTACAAAATCATAAATGCAGTCGTAGACAAATGTATTTCTATTTTTTAGTTACTTTTTTAATTTTCGAAATAATTGAAACGTGTTTCTTGTTAAGCGCGATTTTGCCAACTTGTAGCGGAAAAGTATGGTAGTATGATGATATATGAGGATTATGGAGGGTAAAACAAAGAGCGGGTGGAAGTGTGCAAGATACGCAGTAGTTGTACAATTAATTAGAGAAATTATTTCAAGTTGTTTTATTTATTTTGTAGCTGTGTGGTCATTTGTAACTGCTTTAAATGGGTTTTATTTAAGAGTTGAGTTTTTTTTTTTCATAAATAATGTTTTTTTTTTTTTTTTTTGTAAATTTCGCCAACAGTGTGAAAAAATGTGGTTTATTAAATTTTTAAACGATTAACAATTTTAATTTAAAAGCCACAGTTTGACCTACTGTGCAGCTTATGTCTATAAAAGAACTTTGTCCTATGAGTGTCATGATCAAGTTTGAGCTTATCCAGTTTTTGACTAAGTTCCAATGTTCGATTTGAGCTGCTCTGTCTTTAAAGCTTTGATTGGTCCTTTGTTGGTCTTTCCATGGTTAAAGGTAATCAGTTCTCTTAGTTGTCTTATCTAGCATCGATAAAAAAAGTAAGTAGTTTATTGAAAATATGTTTATTACATATTAAAATACACACTTTGGGAATTATTTCTTAAAAATGATATTGGCCAAATGTAAACCGTTGCGTTCACGGCATTCATTTAATCGAGCACTAAAATTTCCTATGACGGCTCGGCAGGTATTCTCCGTGATGGCTGGCATTTCGTGACAGATATTTTCTTTTAATTGTGCCAGGGAAGTCGGTTTGTTGCCGTAAACTTTAGATTTGACGTAACCCCCACAGGAAATAGTCCATAGGGGTTAAATCGGGACCTCGTGGAGGCCAATTTATGTCACCTCTCCAGGAGATCAATTTGCCAGGAAAAATTTCATGAACTCGTGGTAGAGACCTGTTGGACGTGTGTGAAGTTGATCTAAGCAAGTTTAAAGCAACAGCACGCTTCCGAATCGAAAGGTCCTGATTGTCACAGACTGAGTAACACTGTCTCCTTTTTCGAGAAAGAAAAACCGTGGGTGGTTTGTTGGTAACAGTAACAAAGTTTTTTATAAAAGAAGTCAAAAGTGGGCAAGTGATTTGCGTTGGGGCTATCCCTAAAAGTGAGAGGATCACACCTATTGATACATATGCGAAGCGTCTGTCCATAAGAACCCATGCTGTACAATTTTAGTTTATATTGTCAGCAATAAGAGATTTTTCATACACAAAAGCTAAGGTGGGTGAGTGGTTTCTACAGGGGTTATCCCGAAAAGTGAGCGGTGGTTGGTCAAACCCATTGATATGTATGTGAAGCATCGTTTCATAAGAAAATAGAGCGAAAAATTCGTTAAGTCGATTTTGATGAGAACAAAAATTTACATTGAATGCAGGTCCAAAAAGGTTAAAAAATACTTAAATTAAAAGTAATAATTTCAGATTACTTATTTTCATTCCAACATCAAATTCGTGTTTACAAAATTGAAAGATCTAAAGTTATTGAGAAGTCTAAGGTTGGCTGAAACTTTACTGAGCTATTGGATGATAATTGAGTGAAGAGCCCCAAAAACAGATTTTTCGCAATAATTTGGAGAATTTTGCAAATGTTTCATATTTTTGAAAAATGTAGATATGTTGTAGTGATAACGTACACTGAAGTCATTGACTTGGTTTTTTGCTGTTCAATTACTTATTATTATATTAGGGCTTGAAGCAAGGGTCGCTGGATCTATAAATGTTTGACGTATACGGAGAAAATTCATTTTTCATTACATTTTTATACGCTTTGAATATTTAAGACTCCAAATCACGACTTTAAGATATTGGTCTCCAATGCGATATCTGTATTATGTAAGTAAATTTTTATCAGACTGCAGATTTTTGTCAAATAAGTAAAAGATTTACAAAGAAGATTTTACAATATATAAACCTTTTTTGAGTATGTTGGATGGAACTGAACCGTTTAAGCATATATATTATATTCTCCATTCATGCACATGAGTTATCAAAAGGAACTACAGGCTACTTTTTGGGTACTTTTCAATTTAAATATACATTGCCGAGGGGCCTCTATATAGCTTAATACGTTACCGAACTACTTATGGTAATCAGCAGATTATAATATATCTCCTGATTACTTCAATATAAACTTATGTAAAGGAACTTTAGCGAAGGCCAAGCAAGCCCTCCTTTTGATCAGGACAAATCTGCAGTTAACAAAACTAGCTCCCAAATTGATCTTAACATTGCAATGTTAGATTTAAAGATTTTTACGTTTTCATTAGTTTCTCAGAATTGATTTTGTATTAATTTGTTTCACTTACTATCATAAATTGTTCGTACTTTTAGACTTAATGTGCAGATACTAAAAGCTTAAAAACTTCATAAAGTGAAAATGTTTTTGACTTCAATTTTTAAATCTAGTCTCATTTAATGTACTACCTACAACTTTTCTTTGTAATTATGCTTTTTTTAAGAATATTTAAATGTGTTTTTCCAAAGTAGAGATTTTCATCTATAAGCTCTGTAGTTACAAAAAACAAAAAAAAGTTTATAGACAATCAAAATGCAAAAAGAAATTGTGTTTTGAAGTTTAGTATGTCAGGGAGTCACTTAAAATTCTACATTAAAATAAAACAACTAGTTATAGCGGGTGATTCATTTAGAGTTTTTTATTCATTTTTTTTTTGTTTGTTTTTTTTTTCCACATCATCTTATATTTATGCAGCATTGTTTGGCAATTCATCATGTAAAGACGCATACCGCGACAACTTCTTCAAATTATTCAGCTGTTTTACGAAAATCAGAGTTCTGTGAAAAATGTTTTTCAATATCATCTGCAAATTTGAGTCTCAGTGTACGTTATTGAATGATACTCGACCGAATGGACAACAGACAGCCCGTAGTGAGGAGAATATTGCAGCTGTAGCAGAGGGTGTGGCTGGAGACCATGACCAATCGATTCGACGCCGTGCGCAGTAACTTAGCCTCTCGTATGGAACAACTTGGCGAATTTTACGCCAGTATATTGGCTTAAGAGCTTACAAAATGAAACTCGTTCAAGAATTGAAACCGTCAGACTTAAATTTACGCTCTAATTTCAGTCAATGGGCTATGCAACAGCTGTTTTCGCGCCGAATTTTGTGATGAGGCACTATTTGGGCTAAATGGATATGTCAATAAACAAAATAACCGCATTTGGGTTGATGAGCAACGCGAAGAGATTCATCGAACTACCGTTACATGCACAAAAATTCACTGTTTAGTGTGGTTTGTGTGCTGGTGTAATCATCGGTCCGTTTTTCTTTAAAAATGAGGCCGGATAGAATATAAACGTTAATGGGAAGCGCTACAGCATCATGATAACGAACTTTTTGTTGCCTGAAATTGAAGTCGGTGATGTGGGTGACATTTGTTTTTAGCAAGACTGTACAACGGCACAAACAGCGCCGTCCATTCAAATCCACCATATCAAACTTCAATCTAATATTGATTTAAATGAAGAATTTTTTCATAAAAAACACAAAACTTCACGGTATGGGGGTTACCCCAAAAAGTGTTAAGCGGCTGTCTATAAAATGGCAACATTTCGCATTTCAACCCAATATTAACTTTAATAAAGAAGTTTTCATACAAAAAGTCAAAAGTGGGCAGTAGGTTTGTATGGGGGCTACTATAAAAAGTGGGTGGGCCACAACCGTTAGTCTATGTATGTAAAGCGGCTCACCTTAAAAAGGCACCACATTGCATTTCAACCAAATATTGACTGTAATAAAGAAGTTTTCATAAAAAGTCAAAAGTGGGCAGTTGGTTTGTATGGGGGCTACCCCAAATATTGGGCGGGTCCTACCCATTAATGTATATGTCAACCATCCGACCACTAGAAGTTACCATATCAATTATTAAGTTGATATTGACTACAATAAAAAAGTTTTTCATACAAGAAGTCAAAAGTGGGCGATGGATTTGTATGGGGGCTACCCCAAAAAGTGGGCGTGGCGGGACAATCTTGACACTCTATTAAACTGCAATAAAAAGAAGTGTATGTGCAAAATTTCAACTGGATAGCATTAAAATTGGTCCTCAAAAAATGCGCAACAACATACAGACGGACAGACAGACAGACAGACGGATATGGCTAGATCGATTCGTCTCGTCGAGCTGATCAAGAATATATATATACTTTACGGCGTCTACGATGGCTCCTTTAATGCGTTACAAAGTTTCAGACAAACTGATAATACCATTTCACACTATGTGTGAATGGTATAAAAACCTCCAAATGAATCACCCGTTGTATAGTAAAATATTTGCGTTGAGAACAAAGAATTCAAAAAGTAGTAGTAGTAACTGAATAAATGTTAGACAAACAATTGATTATTCCGAGTTTATTTGCAGAGTAATTTGTGGTGATTTAGTTTTCTTTACAAACAAAACAATGAGGATAATGTGGGCGAAACGCGAGACACTCTATAATTTAAAATTTGGCAAATGAGGCTAACGAGGCGAATGAGTAAAGTTTGCAGTTTAAAACTCTGGTTTTTTGGCCTAAAAAAAAACTACTTTCAAAACAATAAAATAATTGAAGTGCAGCAATATATAATTTTAATGTCAATGGAAAAAGCAGAAAGATACTACAATAATTATTGCGCCTACTCAAATGTTCAATTAGATAATGTAGCTGCAAGTACATATGTACAGATTTTATGCTTATTTATTACAATACTTAGTTATTTTATTTTAATGCCGATAGAAAAAATAAAAGTGTCACAATTTGTCGCAAACACAAAACGAAAAATTTCATACAAAAAATGCGCTTTTTAATGTTGTATTTTCAAGCCAAGTCATGGAAGACAACAACGAACACATTTGCAGATAATAATGGCGACAGTTGCTGACGAGATCTTGCTGATGATGATGATGATGGTCAGCACTAGTTGATATTGCCGAAATCGCACTCAAAGACAGCAATTGATGTCGAAAAATGTCCATTCATGTGAGAAAGTCATTTCAATGAATACTGAAATAATTGAATGAATGAACGATATTTTTTTTTTCTTAATGTTGCCAAATTAATGACGAACTAAAAGCTATAGTTGATTTGAAGTCTATTTTGTTGTTGTTGTTGTTGTAATTTTTGCTGCAGCATGACTTCAAAATTGGTGATTTTTTCCATTGTACAATAGTTTTGTTAAGTTTTGTAATTGCAAAAAAAATGTTTGCAATAATATTATTTCAATTAAATTTGGCATAGATATTTGTATTTTTATTGAAATTTTTTATTTGTTTGTTTGAGTAGACATAAAAGCGTTTGATTTACAAAAGGGCGCAGTTCATTAGTAAATATGTAACTGCATGTTGCATGATGTAATTGCGCTAAGCTTCCTGTTTGCAACAACATCAATGGTGGTAACATTAAGGCAACAATAAAGTTGCAAAAACAACAACGACAACAACAACTTAATAAACATTTAATACAACATTTTCAAACAACTTTGTAAACTAAGAATGAACGTACGAACGAACGAACGAATGAATCTCGTCAGCCATGAAATGCTATTTGACCCTTTTTCCAAGCATTTTTCACTGTTGCTGCTGCTGATTTAACATATTTTACAACTTTTCTAACGCAATTTAAATAACAAGCGACAAGCGACAAACAAGTAACTACTAAGACATCTATTGTACTATAGGTATACTATCTAACGTAAGTAAGCGGATGAAAGAATCAAAGCATGAACAAACAAGCGACCGATCCAGCTATGATCCGATCTAGTATAGCGCACCATGAGAACATTAAAATAGCACACAGTTGGCAGTTACATACGAGGGCAGTTTCATAAAAGGAGTAGGATACGAATTTTTTGTAAAATTAAACTAATAATTATAAAATTATTAGTTTAAAATATTCGTATATTTGTTAATTCAGTATATCTGGTCGTCTGACCACACTATTCGCCATCAAATTCTTTGATGCAAGCATAATTTTGTTGGCAGGAAGTCAAAAACTCATTTTGTAATATTTGAAAGGTACTAATACATTCCAGTTACATCTGTGAACTTGGCAGATGTAAAAGAAATACAGATTTATAAAATTTAACAACCGAAACGAAGGATGTAACACGCCCCTTGATAATTGTGCGAAGCGTCCGTCCATATGAAGCCACTATGACAAATGTCAAATGTCAAGCTGATTTTGATTGAATTTATAAATTTTTTAATGATGAATCCTAAAATTGGGTGAAGGGTTTGTATGAGGGCTGCCCCTAAAATGAAGAAATCACGACTTTTTCTCTATATGTGAGGCGTTCGCCCACAAGAAGCCACTACTATATTATATTTTAAATTGATATTTGCTGTTTTCATACAAAATTCTAAAATTGTGGGCTATATTTATGTGAAGCATACGTCCATTAATAATCGTCATGTCAAATTTCACGTAGATATTGACTGCAATAAAAACGTTTTCCATACAAAAAGGCAAAAGTGGGCGGGTGGTTTGTATAAAGGCTACCCCAAAAAGTGGGTTATCAGACCCATTGATATAAATGTGAAGAGTCGCTTTATAAGAAGACACCATCCCAAATTGTAGGGTGATATTGATAGCAATGTAAATAATTTGCCTACACAAAGTATGAGTATGTATGAGAGCTACCCTAAAAAGTGGGCGTGGCATATCAAATAATATGTATAAAATAAAAGTAATACATAAATAATCATTCCATCTATCTCACACTACTAAAAGTACGATAAGAAATGACATACATGCATGACACGCCAATATCAGAAAGTATGGCAACACTCAACGGAATGTAGAGAATTCTTTGCACTTATTTTGTATGAAATTTTATAAATCACTGAAAGCGTAGATTCTTGTTTTATAGTTTTAAGTTGTTTCACTTAAGTATTATTTTTTAGATTATTTTTTTTATAATCTGATTCTTTTCTTTTATATGAAGTTCTGAAGCACCCTATTATAATAGAATCAAAATCTGTCTGAAAATCAAGAGTACCCACATTGTAAATAAGAAACGTAAAAGATATAGATAGCAATATAAACATATGTAATGCATAAATTTTCGGTAAAATGGATAGTAACTTTTGTTTATATAGCTGCTAACAATTGATGTGGGAATCTAGTACTTTTTCTTGAATCAGGATGACAATAATCATTATATTTTTAGATAATTATTCGATTTCTGATTCAATTCATGATTCAGATATGTAAACTTGATTCATTAATTCGCTTTCGTGGATTAAAACTGGAGTATGCCGATTCGGAGATTTCGGATTCGTGTCTTCGAACTCGTGTCTTCGAATAAGTGGCGTCGGAGTCGTAAAAAAGTGAAATAAGTTACGATTCGATGCAATTTCGAAAGAAGAACATTTAGATATTTTTTGGTGTTCTAAAAAGTGCTGTCACCTGCCCTTTTGGGCGCATGACATGAGTCAAATCTTCATAAATTTTATGTGTGTCAAAATAACAAAACCTTTGACAACAATAGTTTTGAAAACAAATTTTGACAATCTTTCCATGAAACATTTTGATCGAAGCTTAACTTTGATTTTTGGAAACTTTTAATGAAAATTCATTTGAATTCCAATAAATTGGAATTTCTAAATGCGGCTTCGTTCACATTTTTTGTATTCATCATGAACGAATACATCAACCAGAGACTTTAACAGGTGTTTTAGAGTACTGTTCTGAAGTATAAGATGTGACAGTGCCACTTCATAAGAATTCTAAAAATATGTTTTCTTAATAAGTTCACTGAGTGTTCAAACGTTTCTCGCAGTAAAGTGCGTATTAACCAGTTGCTGGTATGTACGATAGTTGCCAACTTGCTTTGGGGAACCCTTATAACAATAAACTTGTTGCTCTTATGGAGCAATCATCAAACAGCAAACAACAACAACAACAGTAAAAATTACTGGAGCATAAAGCAACTTAAATGCAAATGGAACGGAATGGGACAGCTTCAATAGAAGTTGGATTGATGTTTTGTTGAGGATGTTGTTGTTTCTAGACAACATGTTTGAATCTATTTTATTATATGTAATTTTTTTTTTTCAAGCATTTCACATAATTTGCTTCTTTGATTTAAAATGCAAATTGCAAATGCATTTTTATTGTAGCGACTATTTTATATATGGAAAATAAATAGCGCATTGATGAGGTTGTTGCTTTATGCTGTTGTTGTTGTTGTTATTTTACTATTTCTTTTGTTGCCGACAATTGTATCTGACATTTGGCATTTGTCGGAAAATCTGCAGCTCTATAGTAGCATAATAGATACCCATATGTCTAAATACATACAATGCCAGTCAGGTTCATGCAATGCGCATTATATGTAAATGAATTTGGAATTTGTATAAATTAAATGAAATAGTAGATATGTGAAGCAGTTTAAATTAGTTTTATTTTTCTGGTACATGTGTATCAGATTTAGTTATTATTGTAGAATTGGATTAATTTCAATTGTGGGTGTGCTCTGAGCAATGGAATTTATTGGAATGTGTGAACATTTTATAGTAAGAAATTAAGCTATGTACAATATGTTGTTTACACTTCTATGGCTTATATATTTTGAGATTATACAAGGTTATACTTAAGATTTATAATATTTCAATTGTATACTTTATTATTACTTATGGAATAGACTGAGAGCTAAATACTAAAACATAGATTATGATGGAACTAGGTAGGAAATAGAAATGCTTATTATTGCATCGATACCGCTTGCAGAATATCTAAATTTTTATAGTAATGTTTATTTAGGATCGTTTTAACCAAAGGGAATGGAAAAAATGTAACGGCTAAGACATGGCATTACCCATTACCAAGAAAACTAGGAGAAAACATTTTTTATATTCCTTTCAAAACTAAGTCATTGCGTATGACCTTGAATGCTCCGAAAAACGTTTAAGACTCAATTTTGTCATCATTTCATTTCGAAGGTGATCCTGAAAAAATTATATCTCGGAAACGGTACCACTTAGGTAAAGTGTACCTCTTGAACTCAGATTTCACGTGGTTAAGCTTGGTGAAAAGTCAAGGCAGGAGTGCCGTAAAAAACTGGTACAACAAGTTCGATCGTTGTGATCGAAGCTCTCTCCAAGATGAATTCCGTGAAGATCGTCCAAAATCGGTTGTTATGCCAGAGAACAACGATGCTGTGAGCGAATTGATACAGCAAGACCGTCATGTGACATATCGTGAAATAGAGGCGTCTTTGGGCATTAGTATGACAATCATCAATAAGATTTTTCATGTTCATTTGGCCGTGATTAGATCCCGCATAATCTGACAAACGCTCAAAAAGTGCACGTGTCGATTGGTGCATGGAAATGTTGAAAAAATACGACCGCGGTGCATCAAACGCTGTGTGTAACATCTACACAGGCGACGAATCATGGATCTATGCGTATGAGCCCGAAACAATACAACAATCGACTGTTTGGGTAATCCAAGAGAAGCCAAATTCAACAAAATTTGTTCACGTGCGAAGCACTTCAAATAACCTGTGTTCCTGGATCTATTTGTCAGAAACTACGCTAGGACTAAGGTTCTTGGACCTTTAGCTTGCAAATTGAATTTACTTTAATTTGGTATATGGGTACACTTTCTGTATCTCTGCTCTGCTCTCGGAGATACAGACCAAAATGTTAAAAACTTCAAAATTTGGTTTGGGGACATCCTCTAACATAGCAATAATGTTAAATTTCGTAGTTTTTATGTATATTAAAATAAAGTGAGTGTTTTTTTAGCAGATAGGGTTTATAATGTGGCAGCACTCAAAAAGTTTATCGAAAAGTCGATTGCATATTTTCATACATAATTATTTGGCAAATCATTATATAAAATCTTCAAATACAGTAACTGGACGCTTGAATGATTGATTTTTCGCCGCAAGATTTTCTCCAGTAATGAGATTCACTTCTGGCTTTCGCATTAAACGACGAAAATCTAATGATCTTTTAGCTAGCTACACACCCCGAAAAATGCATGGTTTGGTGCGGTTTATTGGCTAATGTCGAGCCATATTGAACAATTTTTTGTTTCCAAAAGTACGTGAATATGTTCGGGAGGGCCTTTAGTTTCAACAGGATAGCGCCACTTGCCATATTTTTGTAGCAACCATTGGCATGAGGGAAGAATTTGACAACAATATAATCTCCAGAAACCAGAGCTCGCAATAAGTGGTCTTTTTTTACAGGCAGCCAGAAAAAAAAAAAACAGTTGCGTGTGGATATGATTTAAAATAAAAGCGAAGAGACATTTCAACTTTGTTTCTTTTTCAAACGGTCTTGGTTCAATCAACGAGAGTTTTTCGTCGCTTACTTTATGCATTTGTTCACTTGAGACACTTTGCTGCTCAAAATTTGCCCGAACTGTCTTTTGCGCATGTATGTGTGTTACTTATGTATATTTTAACATATGCACACAATTTAGCTCCCTATTTCTTTCTCCCTCCCTCTTCCACGCTTTGCCTGCGATGAAATATTTAAAGCAACAACCACAACCTAACGCAACTACAACAAAAAGACACTTAGAGCTTCCACTTGGCTCGTTTTGCTTAGTTGTTAATGCTAAGTTGCTGAGACGCGAACGAAAGTGTCCCCATGAAGCTATTATCGTAAGAGAGCTTCGTGTATTTTGTTCATCGAGAAGCATGAAACAGAAAACACGAAAGAATCAAAAAGAAGTGTTCTGCTGGGAGAGTCAGCGAGTCTGTCTGACAGATTTTTTTCTGTCTTTTAAGTGAGCAAACAGTATAGAAAAACTTGCTTGAGTATATTTTGCGAGCTCTGCCAGAAACTATTGCCTATCTATTGCCTGGCCCGCAGAATTGTGTGATCTGACACCACTGGGCTACTTTCTGTGGAGGTACTAGCATCGATTTCAGCCTTGGAGTCAATATCGAGCGCACTATTCCTGAAATACTCGAAATTAAACTACTAATCAGATTTTTTCTTCAAAATTAATTATAAATATTTTTGAAGAAAATTTAAGTTTCTATAAAAATTGGCCTTGAACCCAATTGTAGAGTTAATCTTAATTGCTTTAATAACCACAACGGCTCGAAGTCAAACATAAAAGGCAGTAGCCCTTCTCTCTAAGTAAATGATACTTTTCGATTGTGAGGTGTTGATAATTAATGTCAAATAATATCAAATCAATGAATTCGTTGGTAACCACGTTTTTGCGTAGGGCTAAACAATTACGAACGCCAACAACAATGTAGCAGTAATAAGCTTAACAACAATTGACAATCTGAAATTAATTTCAAAATATTTTTTTTTTTTCGATTATAAGAGTGAAGCAAAGTCAAAGCTGAAACTGGCAGTAGACATTAAAGTCCACAACGGATTACGTAAACATTTATTTTTCACTGTCAATGTGAGGAAATGAACTGGAACACTGAGTGAGTGCGCTCGTGTAGTGCTTTCAAATTGATTGACAAAGGCATCGGGACAGAGTACTTTTTGATGGAAAAACTGAGGGAGATTTTAGTGCGCCCACGACGTCGACCATGGTATTGGTGATGTTGACGTTAAAGGTCAACTTCAATTACAATGTAGGAAAACAATTGGCAGCACAGCGCCATCAAAACAATGGAGCCAAGATGAGTCAGGTTCGAACATACATAAATGTTTGGACTGAATGACGGCCCATAAAGAAAAGTCAAAAGCTGGCAGCATAAAAAATTGAAATAAAACTTTTGGAAAATCGTTATAAACGTTGCGTACAAATTCAGAAACCATAGAGCACCGCCAATAGTCATACGCCCATCTAAACACCCGCTGTCCCGTCCTCTTAAAAATGGTAACGTAATGAAGGTGAAGTCAGAGTAAGCTAGCTGAGCTAATGAAGGTCAACAATAGAAAATAGTTTTAACAACAATGGCAAAGAGAGAGAGAAACGCAAAGTCTTTAAATCTGTAATTACGCTAAAATAGTTGTAAAATGCTATTTTAAAGCGTTATTTTTCCCAAGTCACATTAAGTTTTTAATGCAATTGCACATTAGCTACAGAATGGGACGGTTTCGGGTGGTTCCGGGTGATTTTGAAGTACTTCTGGCGGCGTCGGTGTTTTTTAAGCGAGATGAGTTTTAAAGTGAATTAATTCGAAACGCAATGGAATGTAGTGTCGCGTAACTGGCGGATATCAACGGTTCCACTTCGCAGCGTCTGCATTTTAAATATGTGTGTTGCATGAGCTCAGACTGCACAGATAGAGTAAAAAACAGCAGCCAAAATAGCAAAGGGTGAAACGAGATGGATAGATTTATTTAAGAAGAGTAAAGCATATGTCAACTGTACTGGGTAAAGGGAAAAATACAGTGATACAGTGATAAAAAAAAAAAAAAAATGTGAATTACATAATTTTAGAACTGTAAAGAGTTTCAACACTATTCGATTATATTACTAAATCAAAATTGAAATAGCATTTAAAAGTAGTCATTAAAAGTAAACTTTTTTTTTTTATTTTAAAGAAATTACCTTTATGAAATTTAAAAATTATACTTTTTAGTAAAAATTTTTGTGTTAAAATTTTTTTTCAATTTTAGTAAAATTTTCTTAACCCTATGAATATCTCAGCATATAATTACAACTAATTGGTTGGAATAATACTAGACTATATTTTACGCCACAGAGTTTCAAGAATTACGTAGGACTGAGCACTATCTCTAAAATTATTAAAAACAAGAGAATACCACATTTGGTGGAACCAAATTTTCCAATAAATATAAGTACAATCTTAAAACTAATTTTGTTTTAAGAAACATTTTGGTATTTAGATTAAAATCAAGAAAAAAATGCTATGGTCCTGTCTATGTTATACCAGCTAACTTCTATGGGAAGTAATCTTTAAGAATTTAGCAATGCAGTACCTTAAATTACTACTTCCACTCGATGTAGAGTACAAATTTTTTGTAGACTGTACGCAACTCAAATTGTAATTTAACAATGCGTATATATATATATTGGAAGTCTATACATAAAATTTGGTGTCTCTACTTCTTATAGTCTCTGAGTTTTTTTTTTTTTTTGGTTATGCAAACGGAGAGACAGATGGACATGGTTAATTCGATTTTTCTTCCAATGCAAACTTATTATACTATTGTCCCTTTGTGTACAGCGTATAAAAATAGCAATATTTGCGCTTTACGAGGCATATCCAGAAAGTAAGTGTACTGAATTTTTGTAGGTTTTAAAATTTTTTATTTAAACAAAAATCCTCGCGGATAGTTTCCGATATCCGAGAGTTTCTGTGATTGTTTCATGTAGTAGAGATCTGGAGATTTGCGGAAACATCGCAAAAAGTTCATCCACAGTCAATCAGCGATCGTCACAGAGCGCATTTTCGATTTTTTCCACAATTTCTTCAGTCACAATTGAAGGTCTTCCGCTCCTCTGATCATCATGCACAGACGTACGACCGTTTTTAAACATGCGACACCACTTGTACACACTCGTACGATTCATAGCTTTATCACCATATACAGTTTTCACCTCATTATAAATCTCAAACGGCGGTTTTCCCTTCCAAACGAGATAACGGATGTCGCCGCGTATTTCGCACTTGGCGGGAGACTGGATTGACATTGTTCACGAAACGTGTTCTCGCTTCGACAGTTCTCAACGTACTGATCTCGAACCATTCTCGTTGCAAAGGGGAGAAGTGAGGCTACACTACAGTGTTGCCAGACATCTAGACATGCTACGCCTACTTTTTTGGGTTGTTCCCACACGATTCTTATATGTATATACTTCCATAAAATACTCAACATTCGCCCTACTTATTATAGCCTACTTATTATACTTATTATAGGCTTATTATAGGCCAAATAGTCCAGTTAGGGGTCCTGGTACAGGATAAAGATAAAAGCTGCTATACAATCTGAAATTTTGTGCGAAGGGTATTAAAGTTTCGGCTCAAGGAACGTATAGTTTTCAATGTTTTCTTGATAAATAAACGCATGCAAATCGAAAAAGATACGTTAAAACTTGATGAAATATAAAGCACATTACAAAATCTTAATTTGCATGGAAACTGGGACCAGAGGGCGAAATTGATGATCGTAAACTCTTAACGTTTTGATTTCACGATATGTATATAAATATAAACGTGGGGGGTGGGGTTGCTGAATGGGTTTCTATAGGGGCTACCTTAAAATATATTCGGAGCTAAGAAGCCACCTTACCAAATTTCAAGCTGATATTGACTTAACTGAAGAAGTTTTTCATACAAAAGCATAAATGTTTGCGGTGGTTTTGTATGCGAGCCACCTCAAATGGGCGGGATATATCCATTTGTATATGTAAATATTATAGAGCAGCCGTTCATAAGGATCCACCACATCGAATGTGAAGCTAATATTGGCTTAGTTAAAAAAAGTTTTCCAACAAAAATGGGCCATGAGTTTGTAAATAAAGAAGTTTTTCATACAAAAGTACAAAACTGAGCGGTGAGTTTCTATAGGGGCTACCCCTTAAAGTGGGAGAGTCACAGTCATTGATGAATATGTGAAGCTTCCGTCTGTTTTAAGCTACCATATTAATTATTAAGATATGACTACAAATGAAAAGTTTTTCATACAAAAAGTCAATATCTTTGATAGTTTTCGAGTTATAGGCGCTAAGGACAAACGTGCAGATGGACACTGCTATATCGACTCGGCTCCTTTACTTAACAACGCTTACTTCGCTATGTCACATTTCTACTCATTTGTTATATCAAGGCTTCACTGTAGTATGTGCTGTTCTGCCACATAAAGTTGTTGTTGTTGTTGTTTTTGTTATTGCTGTTGTATGTGCAGCGAAACGTAATTTTGGAAAATGCGTATTTTCAGTCTATGTATCTGTATCCTACTCTCTCACTTCCTCTTCCACAATCAACCAAACTGATTCACTTTTTATCTCACTCACGCTCACTTCGCGGAGAAAAACTTTGCTGGAAAAGCAAACAAATATTTTTCAACAATTGAAAATTACAGCAAAAAACAAAAAAAACCAAAAACAGAGAGTGGCAATTTTCAAAGGGATTAATTACATGCAGCAGCAGCAATTTTCTACAACAATAAAATAACATCAAATAAATACCATACTCATGAACAACATAGCCTATAATAGTAGTTAATAATTGCTACTTTAACGGAAACGCACTTAAAAGATACATTTATTTAAAAAGATACATTTATGCGACAGCAGTGCGAAGTGCTTTAAACGCGGCGTATGATTAACCTAATTATTAACTATGGCAAGCGTGGAAATAATTATTAAAAACAAAATACAACATTTTAAATACATGAAAAACAATTTCGCTCAATCAAATGGAAAAATGGTTTCAAATAAAAATTTTTAACTATTCATTAAAGTTGTAGATACACGCAGTGGGAAATATTTACACATACTTGTATACATTCTTTATAACAGCCACATTGGGTTCATTAGAATGACCTCGGGGCATTAAGTTGGCCACATTTTCGTTATTTCTCGAGTGCTGCAATGGCACTTGTTCTTTCAAATTACGCGTATTTTATTTCTTGCAAATCATAGACGTAGCCACTCGATTTGATTTTGTTTGAAATTTTGCAAATCATTCGCATCATCATCATCATCATTAGAGGCGGCATTTCGTAATTGATTATTCACATAAGCGAAATTATTCTAATGAATTTCATTTTTGACAGCTGACGTTCGTTGTTTCCAATGCGGACAGCTCGTCGTTCCATAGCTAAAGAGTTCTACAACAGTTTCATTAGATTTCGCATTAAAATGTCCAAAAGAGAAAACGTTGTTAAGTATTAAAATTCTTCTTTTCTTGATTTATATCAATTTAAATTTTGATTCGCTTGCTTTCTTTTGAAGTTTGCGTTAAAATTTTTTGTTTTTTATTTATTTAAAAAAATTTTTTTTTTGGTATAATTGAAATGCTGCGCATGAATTTCGTAATTGGCCGAACGAATTTTTTAAATAAATGGCGAAAAAAAAACCAACTTAAATTAGTTCTAGTTTGAAGTAGTTCTGTAAATGCTGCCTTTCACAAGAACCCTTGCAGTCGCGTAGTTTAAACGACAAATCAGTTTTGCTTCTATTTTTCCTCAATTTTCCACTTGAAGTGAAATAACTGCTGTGGAAAATCATGTTAACCTTTCTCTTAACGATTATTGATTAGGCCAAAATTGCAAGAAAACAATTTTTAGATTGATGGTCGTTGTAGTCAACGACGATGTTTTCAATAATTATAGACAATGTTGTCGGCAATTGGAATGTTTACAAAATAAGAAAACTACAAAAAACAATTGAAGAAAACAATATGAACTTTTTCAGGACAAATTTTGTATACCCTTCAAATGGCTTCTAAAGTAGCATTACTTTGTATGAGCTGGATGGTATGGGATACTTGTAAAAGTAAGAAGTTAGAAAAAATTTTTCAAAATATGAGTACGTTCAATTGGTTTCTATTTGTTAAGAAGAGTGTGAAATAGTTTCTGAATAATTTTACTTAGTTTATAAAATTTGTCATTCTGTAGTTTTGGGGTTTATATACTACGATAGAAATTGATATTTTTCATTGTGTTTGCTGTTGCGAAAATTTACCGGGGGTAACACTGTTGATAATCTTAATCAAAAGATTTTAACAGCTGACAGCATATAAAACTAAACAGCTGTCGACTGAATGGTGATGAACCAAACAAAAATGAAAGTTCTTTGCACTCGAAGAACTTTGAAACAAATGATCGCATTATTTTTCGAATATACTGGACATATGGCAACAGCAACGAAGTAGGTCAATTCTGAATAGTACACCACCATTTGTTTGCCAGATGTGTTCTGAAAAATGAGCAAAACCAACCGAGAAGGCATTTAATTCTGCACTACGACAACGCGAACTCTCACACATCGTCACAAACAAATTACTTTGTGAGCAATCAAAACATCAAGTTAATGGGTCATTCACCGTACACTCCGAATTTGGTACCCCATGAGTTCTTCTTGTTCCTGAATATTAAAGACAAACTGCGTGGACGACGATTTTCGTTTGCAGAAGAAGCCATTGATGCGTTTTGGAGGTCTCTCAAGCGAAATGAAAAATGCCTTGACAAATTGTTCCATTGCGTACAAAAGTATATTGTTCATAAAACAGAACTCACGTATTTTGAGAATCAATAAAGCCATTTTCAATAACAAATTACTTTTTCTTTATAAGGCTCATAAAATAAATAGTGACCCTCGTACGGTTGAATATAATAGGGGAGCATATTTCTTAGCTAATTTAAAATCTCAACAAATGTTTCATTCTTACAGTTTAATTTATCGATGATAGCATATTCGCCGAGTACAGAGTACAGATCCACAATACTTCAATGCAACGGATGATTTCAAAGGAGTAACTCTGATACTGGTACTTTCTACTTGACAATGTATTATTAAAGCCTGCAGAGCATAAAAAAAACCGGCCAAGTGCGAGTCGGACTCGCGCACGAAGGGTTCCGTACCATTATCTCTAAAAAAAAATCACGTTTGTTGTGTGTATGGGAGCCCCTCTTACATATTTGTTTCATTTTAATTTAATTATTTATTTTTAAAGTGAGTATATAACTAAATATTCTGTGAATATTTCAAGCGTCTACCTGTTGCCGTTATCAATATCGAGCAAAAACGAGCAAAAAAATCACGTTTGTTGTATGGGAGCCCCCTTAAATATTTATTTTGTTCTGTTTTTTAGTATTTGTTGTTATAGCGGAACAAGAAATGCATCATCTGTGAAAATTCAACTGTCTGACTATCACGGTTGATGAGATACAGCCTGCTGACAAACGAACAGACATACGGACGTGCAGCGGAGTCTTAGTAATAGGGTCCCGTTTTACCCTTTGGTACGGAGCCCAAAAAAACAGCGGAGCTACACAGCTTATTCACATAAACTTTTCCAAAAAGATGCGACGCACCTATTGCAGTGTACCATGGTCATGCCTAAAGTCAAACTAATGATCAGAGATGGCACTCTAGATGACCAAAACAGCTAGCATTCTAGAAAAAAATATTTTTTTTTAATATTTTCTAGAATGTTGAAAGCTAACTGATTGGCTTTTTGGTTTACCAGGTTTTGGAATCATTGCTATTACCACACATTTCTGTTGGCACGGGAAATAGTGGATACGAATAAATTGTAAAATATATATCCAATCAGTCATATTATATGTAGAATGAAAATATTCGAAAATCTTTAATTTAACAGTTTCAATTGTAATTTTCCATTCTACCATTTAAACCTATATTATCACTGAATATTTAACAAACTTATCGAACATATAGAATATAAAAAAAATCTCACTTTAAACATATATCGTAGAGTATTCATCAAACATGTAAACAAACGTTAGTGTCGCGAAAAATATCAAATAATCTCTAGAAACAATTTCTTTATTAATATTTCAGTAATAGTACTTTTGTAGCACACTATTTGCAGTTACAGCTAAAATGCTGAAACACACACACACACAAAAAATCGTATATAATTTCTTTCTTTAAGAACAGTACTCAGTTGACAAGTAATACTTCAAAAAATAAAAACTTCATATTAAAAAAATGTTGAAGAAACAAAAATGATTATGATTTGGGTATTTTTTTTTTTGTAGAAGTTTTGCTTTTCTGAAGCATTTGTTAGCTGGGTACTGAGCTTAAACAAAAAACAGACAAGTCTAAAGTATAGTGCATATGTTATTTATTAGGTTTCACTTGAGAGTATTGTACAATAATAAAAATCTATTAAAATTTGGTTAATTCTTCAATTTTTTAATGATACTTCAAATGTACAACATTCATTTTAAGAAAAATTATTCTGTATTTTGAAAGATTTTGTGCAAAACTGCAACAGAGACAAAAATAAATCAACCTAAAAAGCAGAAAAACAAATTGACATGCGTGTTTACTCATCATTTAGAGCTGATCAAGCTTCTATATTTACAATACAATACTTTCTGAAGCCTTCTATGCCAAAAACCAGACTTTCCATTTAATTCAAAATATCCACTTCGATATTAGGCGCATAGGGTATAACAAGTGAAAAGAATGCCGCTTGATGCTTTTCCTACTCAACTGCAATTATCACGTCACACACGCCCATGCCATGGAACATAATCAATTTCCGATGCAATGCCGGCAATGTATCGAGTCAAGCTGGATTGGATGAAGCCAAGTCAAGCCAGTCCATGGTGCAAGCGTCGCTGCTTTGGGTCATGTTAACAAAAGAACAACCAAATAGCAACAACAACCGGCAGCAACAATAATAAAAGTTGCAAACAATTGTTCCCTCACTACGTCGAGTATATCGCTATTGTTATTGTTATGTTGTAGAACTTTTCCAATGCCGTTGGCCTTCATTGACCAATAAAATTTTGTATAAACCCTGTGGAGTGGGGAAGGCGTGTTTGGAGTGTGCGAGGGAATGCTCAATGATTGTTTAGGAAAAGTACGCTCGCTATATAAGTAAATATATTGGAAAACAATAAAAGACATCATCATGAATGTTGAATTGAACAAAGAACGGAAGTGCAAATGTACAAACGGAAAAAACTAACGTAACAAATCGAACTCTCCGGCAGACAGACCAGACGACGACGACGTAACGCTACAGCAAATGGTTGGGGATTTAAACGTGTTCACAGATTGAACTTCAGCGCACTGCCCGCAGTGCGCACTTCTCTGTGTGGGGTCGGTTGCATGGATTTCATGTCTTAGATGTTGCACAGTGCTTTGAAAATGGATAACGTGTGCATGAGTATTGAAAGAAATAGCTTAAAGATATATTTAATGTATCTTTAAATTAATATTGATTTGAGAAATTTGATTTTCTGAATTTCAACAGAGACCAGTACGGCACGGACGGAGAAAGTGCTCAATTACAGAAAAAAAGTTATCAAGAAACAAAACGTGAAAAATAATTTCGACCTTATTACATAAGATGTTTTTCTGGATTAGACTAATTCTTGTTAGATCCGCGAACTATACATAGAGAGTGGAAAACTCCACTGTATTAGTGATCGCTTCATACAAGCATATGTATGTTTGTGTTTCAGCACTGCCGAGGTTGCGAGGACTGCACCAAATGATCTTAAAATATGTAATTAGTCCTACGTTAACTAGTAGGTACCCTTTCCCCTGCCACTCCTTCCCCCTACCCCGCCTTCCAAATTTTCATTCTTAATAAAAAAAAAAAAAAAAAAAAAAATGGAATTAATATCTAAAAAATCCAAAATCTGTTTATCCAATCGCCACGAAACTTCACAGGATTACCCACGGGACTATTTTGAATATTGCCACAAAATTTGATCAAAATCGGTTGAGCGATTTTGGAGTCTATAGGGAACATACACACATACTTCCATTTTTATAGAAAAATGCCTTCGCTTCTATTGTGTTAGATTTTACAAAGGGTAGTGCTGCCAACTTACTGCACAACGGACAGATAAATAAATAAATAAAAACCTGAGTTAATAGCAAAAATATTGAACTTATCCGTTGGAAAATTTTTATTTTTAATGAATTGTATTTTATCGAATTCATTTCTTAGCTTTGTCGGTCAAATATTTTTGCATCAATGTCATTATGAATTTGGTTTTAAACTGTGGTTATTATAGTAGATTTTTGCAATATTTTGTTTTGGTTGGTCAAAAATAAGACATTTGGTTCCTCCAATACAAGATTTACGGGTATCTAGTTTAAATTTGGATATTTAAGTTTTTACTATAAAAATTACAAGCCAAAAAGGGTTCCATTGTAAGATTTTCGAATTGGTTTACAATTCTTGGCTTGTAAACAAAGCAATTTATGAATTTTAATATTTGTTTTACCATTATTTATCTTAATCGTCAAAGACTTATTCGTTTTTTCGGCCAATAGCATATTAATAACTACAGAAATTTTATACTAAACTTTCAGTCGTCGATATTTTTTGTTGATATCGTTCACCCTGTTCATCACAGTACTGACCAAGATTGTTCAAACAAACACAAATGAGCATGCCAAAAATGAATTTTTGATAGATGGGATCATCATATGCTCTGAAGAACCCATGCACCACATTCCAGCTCATTTGTTTTCCCATAAAGTTGTCTTTTCCATTTGCTCAATTTCTTTAAAAAACTTTAGATTCATAATTTTCCGAATTTCTGACCCTATAAATACAACTGTACCAGTTTTCGAATCGACTACATTAAAATTGACTATTTTATCACTTTTAGAAGTATTTTATAATTTATTTTTAATTGGAAATTGGTATTATGATATTCATATTATCGATGTGTAGTGAAATCTAATTGCAAAATCATTCTGAAATCTAGAACAGGGTTCAACAAATTTCATCCTGACCAAAAATTTGTATAGAGTGGTGCGCAAAGTGTAAGAAAAACTATAAAGTTCAATCAAAAGTTCAACACCCTACTTATTTTTATTCCAATACCAACCTCTTTTAAACAAAAATTAAAGAAATACTACTAGGGGTCCACCCCTAATACGCTTCGCGGCCTTACATCACGCACCCAACCCGACGCTTTTCAGCCGACACAAAACTATGTATGTAATTTTCTATGTTTGTAGATTATATATAATGAGTATTCTGCATTTGAAACCTTTTCCGTTGAAATGTCTAAAATCGTTTGAAAATTTATTAAGTTATTGGATAATAAATGGATGAAGTTTTTTACAACTAATTGATGGTCGAAATTTTTTAAAAATTGAAAATTTTTGCACTCAAGTATACTAAAATCTCACTTACTTTTTTTTTTTACCTTAGCTTTGTAATTAGTGAAATATTTTCGACTTGCAACCAAACACGGTGCGCTACAACATAATAGTAGTAGTATGTATTCTTTAATGTACTTCACGTTTTGCGTTAAGCACGTTGCTTCGTGGCAAGAATTGATTTTCTAAAACATTACGTATGTACATAATATTTTTCATCGAGCAATTTAAAGACAAACTGAAAATGCATAGAAACGAATGTGCGCTTCAAATGAAAGCGAAGCATGAAATTGTTATAAATTTTATTTCAAACTTTTATCTTTTATTTTTTCACAAAGTCACTTCAGCACCGTTTCTGAAACAGTTAGGCAACGTGAGTCGTGCTATCCATATCAAAAATATATGCATAAAAAACTGTCTTGACTGATTAACCAGAGCATCAACGTACAGTTGAGAACTCTAAATTCAGAACACAGACGAAACTTTTTATTCGAAATTAGAGAATATTCTCAGTAGGTATTTGAGAAGTTATTCAAAATTCTGGCACTCTGTGTTCTGGGAAGGCAAACTTCAACCTAATCGGAACCACTTCTGAAGCAATATGGATAAAATTTGTGATGTAGAGAGATTAGAGATTAATTTTGGAGGGGTTCTGGAAACATTTGGTAAAGTTGTCAAAGTCTAATCGAAAATGAGTTTTACCAGCAGTCTAATAATTTCAGTCTGATATTGTACCACAAATCTAGTTTAGTTTTGTCTGATACTACAAACTTTAAATAAAACGAGAAAAAACTTTAACTCCGGTTGAACCGAAGCTCTAATACCATTCACACGAAATTTTAAATTGTATTGTAGAACATAAAAGTGGGACACGCCCACTGGTAGATGTGTATTAAGCGATGTAGTAGATGTGTAACATGCCGAAATATTGAATTTCAAATTGTCATTGCTGTTTTCCATATTTATGCGTTTATATGGGACTACCTCAAAAAGTGGGCGTGTCACGCTGTCCACTAAAATCCATCAAATCAAATTTCAAGCTAATATTTATTTAAATGAAGAATTTTTTCATAAAAAAAAAATGGACGGTGGGTTTGTATGGACTACCCCAAAAAGTGGGCGGGACACGCCAATTAGTCTATATATGTTAAGCCGATGTCTACAAAATGGCACCATTTCGCATTTCAACCCAATATTAACTTTAATAAAGAAGTTTTCATACAAAAAGTCAAAAGTGGGCACTAGGTTTGTATGGGGGCTACCCAAAAAAGTGGGCGGGTCACGCCCGTTAGTCTATGTATGTTAAGTGGCTGATCATAAAAAGGCACCACATTGCATTTCAACCTAATATTGACTTTAATAAAGAAGTTTTCATACAAAAAGTCAAAAGTGGGCAGTATGTTTGTATGGGAGCTACCCAAAATAGTGCGCGGGTCCCATCCATTAATGTATATGTCAATCATCCGTCCACTAAAAGTTACCATATCAATTATTAAGTTAATATTGACTACAACAAAAAAGTTTTTCTTACAAAAAGTCAAAAGTGGGCAACCCCAAAAAGTGGGCGTGGCGGGTCAATCTTGACACTCTATTAAACTGCAATAAAAAGAAGTGTATGTGCAAAATTTCCACTGGATAGCATGAAAATTGGTCCCCAAAAAATGCGCAACAACATACATACAGACGGACAGACAGACTGACATGGCTAGATCGACTCGTCTCGCTGATCAAGAATATATATACTTAATGCGTTACAATCTTTCAGACAAACTGATAATACCATTTCACACTATGTGTGAATGGTATTAAAACAAGTATTTGAAATCCATGCGAGCAAAGTCGTGGTCTTTCACTATCATATAATAAATTAAAGGCTGTGTGGAGCAAAAAAAAAAAAATTGTACATTGTAGAATATGCCACTCGAAGCCAGGAGCCGTAGTAGTATCCCAGGTTGCTCAATTTGCTGCCGCTGTTGTTGATGATGATAACAACGGGTAATAAGTTCGATATTTTCGTGCTGCACGGAATACACGATGAGATTGCTGGCTGTTTGCCCTGAATGCCGTTCTGGCTTCGAATTCTTTCTGAATTTTTCTTTTGATTTTTTTGGACCGCTTTGATTTCAACGTTTTTCAGCGTTTTTATTTATGCGCCGCTTGTGGCATCATAATTCAGTGTTTGCAGTAACATTATTTTTCCAATGCGCGGTAGGACTCGGCTGTTACTTATTGTAGCGGCAAGTGAATTTAGAGTTTTGTGTAGATTATTGGGTGTATTTAATATCAATTCAAAAATACTAACTTAATATGTAACATCTTTGTATCTTAAGTAAATTCGTAGAGAGAAAATCCGCACTTGGGGTCTGAACATAATGAAGTTTTAAAATCATTATTTCCGACTTTATTATACGCTTGTGTGACTAGGTGATGCCATGTTTTGTTTATGTCGCACTCAGGACTTGGGACACTCGTTCTAGCCATGTCTATTTATTTTGTCTGCTTCTCAATCTTTGAGATATTGGTATGTAAGCTGGTATGAAGAATATTTATAATCCGAAGTAAAAAACTGCTAAAAATGGCTGAGATGTTGCCACTAAAAAGTAAAGATCCTCTACAAAACCACTTTGTATTATTTATTTTTCAATTGAAATTGGTACACTATTTACAATAGGTGAATCCAATTCTCTTTGATATTAACAATATCTGATATTGTAAAAACACATGTCACTCTTACATTAATAAATATATGAGGCCTCCAACGTGCTTGTTAATATCTTATATTTTTACGGTTCAAGCCTCACTCTCTCATACCTGTAATTTTCTTTAATTAATTAACTATAATTTCTAATTATTTCATACTCAACAAAATGAAACCATAGCCCGCCATCCCATCCACAATCTTTAAAGAGACGCAATTTTTGCTGAATATTTGTACAACTTTTATTATATTGCAAATATTTTAAAACGAGTCTAATCAACTTTTTGAAAATTGAAGAACTGAAGTAAATTCCGGCATCGGTAAGCAAAGAGCAAGTGTGGAGAGAACTTGGACATCTACATCTCTATTTTCTGCAATATATCGTAAACTAATTAATTTGTAGAAGTAGAAATTTACTGCTTTAAAAGTTCGGGAGGTTTTGGTCAATAACTAATGATATTCCACCACAACTTCATCTCAGGTGTGTAATTTTAATGATACTTATTCTCTTTTTAATTGATGTATTGAAACAAAACTACATTTCAACATTGTCTTCTTCAAAGTACAATAATAGTCTTGGGAATCTTCACAACGCTCGAGATAGTTCTTTCACTCCTCATATCAGTGTTAGAACTCAGACACTGAGATACTTGTAGCTTTCAGCTTTCCCAAAATGGCGTCCGTTCGGGAAAAAAACTTGGTTTCAAGAACTCAAATTGGGCGAATAAGGAAGTTGAAGAGCGTCTGCAATGTTTTCACTCTGGGCAGTAGTGTCTTCTGCCCAATTTTTTTGAAAGCTGGCGTTAATCAAATTCAACTTTTTGCCCAATTATTCCATCCGCAAACTTACGATTTGAACAGACAAGATTCCAGTTTCTATCGACATTTTCATCGGATGTTCAAGATAAAGCACATTCCCGCGGCGATGTTTTCATCAAACTACTCTCTTTCTTCGGAGTACACCACGCAAAATGTATCCCTTGGCTGTATACTGCCTCCGTAGACCAGCTCAAGTTTTGCAATTGTTTTCGTTGCACTATGCCCAAGTTTGAAGCAAAACAGTTTCATGAAAACTATCGCTAAGGACATTCAAATGATGCTGCTTAATTCAAACTCGTACTTAAGGCGCATTAAATGTTCCCCTGACGACTTTACTCTTTGCATTGGTTCCAGGCATTTTCAATGTGTTTTGAGCTTTCGTATTTGATTCTCTTCTTTTATTATTGATTCTCTTCCTCAGTACGCTGTAGCATACATATCGAGCTACATGCTTGTATATTCTATACAAAAATTGTGTTTCGAGTTCCGTTTAAATTAGCATGCATATTTCATAAAGTTCGTGCAAAGTGATAGAGTTCTACCTTATTGACAGTCGCTAATGGACTGATTGGATATCATGCTTATCACTTAAAGCACCATAGCGTAAGTTCTCCAATACACGTAGAAAGATTTTGCTTTTAGAACCATTGCATATTTTTTTCTTTTGATAGCATAAATTAAAGTACACTCATTGTAAAAATCAAAATGCCTCGCCAATTTAATAAAGCGCACGAAAAAATGAAGTTGGCAGTTCTTATGTTTATGATTATTTTTTGTTTTTACAAAATTTTTGGACACGCATGCCACTGTCGACGCCAACTACGTGCGATGGCACTCACGATGGGCGCTCTTGGGTGCTGGCGCTGTTTATAGCGTAGCAATCGCTTCAACTGTCCGTCTGTCCGTCCATACGTTTGTCTTTCTATAGTGCGTCCGCTCTGCTTATTATGCATTAGCTGCGCACTGTACGACTTGTGTCTGCTAGTCATTTATAATTCATAAAAAAAAAAAAAAACGAACTTTGTTTTATGAGTACACTCAGAATTAACAGTTTGCGAGTTACAGTTCAACGAACTTGAATGAGCGAACGCGTTAAAAACAAAAAGATACAATACAAAAAGTTACAAAAACCTAAAAATTACATAATAATTTGTTTTGGTTTTTGCATGACTATGAAGTGCATAAGCATAGGTTTAAAGTAAAGTTTATGCTTGAAAAAAATTGGGACAACTGCGAATATGTACATATTTCGCAAAAAAATATAAAAAATTAGATACTTATAATGTTTTTTAGATACATATTCTAACGGAAGTGTGAATGCTAATGTGTTGTAACGCTTTTGTACTAGCATGACAAGAACAACATTATTAACATCTGGAATACGAGTATAATCATCATCAACAACAACTTCAGCGCCTTGTCATGTTCTGTTGCTACGATTGCTTCAGGCGAGTCATGCTAATTGGTTAATTGTCGCTAATCACCATTAGGAATATAAAAATTGCGTTTCATTAAGCTCATGTATGCCAAAATTTTGTGTGTTTATCGTCAATATTAATCGCTGTTGCTAAAATCTGTTTAATTTTGTGTGACATCAATTCAAAATTTATCGAATTTTTTCATATCTGGAGTGTTAGCAGCTTTTAAAGCGCTTTAAAACTAAAAAGTTAGACGCGTAGTATCTCATAAATTCTACTTGCATGTGCATACGAGTATTAACTCTGTGACGTTGCTGTTGAAAAGTGCATTCATTGTTACGGCGCTAGCTCGTAAATTATTTGGCCCCAAACCAAAAAAAATCAAAAAAAAAAAGGAAAAAAATAGAAAACAATAGTAAAGAAATAGTTTGTATCGGTAGTACAGCATTTTTTATGCACTTCAAATATGATATAAACGATTATTCGCAGTTAGATTTTTGACAATTTCAAAAAGACAGCGTCGAGCAGAATCTATGGCCTTGTATTTGCTATTCTATTAGAATTGCATTTGGTTCAAATTTACATCATATATGTATGTACTTGTACTTGGAACTAGCGAGAACTGTTCGAAAAGTAATAATAATATGCTGGAAGAAGATATGCTGCTTAGTTAGACTTTGATAGTTTCAATTTTGTTCATAGAATATCGTGACAGCAAAAAGAAGGTAGCAATAAGAGGAGAAAATACTGTGACTATTGTTGAAGCCACGAATTATGATGCTATAACTCCTCTTTAGCAGAGTATGATAGATATTGTAAGTACGCTGAATAGTTTTTAAAGGCTTTTATTTAACTTCACTTAACGTGTGAACTAAGTTTGAACCTTCTTATAATGGGCAAAATAAGCTGAAATTAAACATGCAACGATGACAATACAATATTATGTAACTTTTGATGTTAAAATCTAAACAGCTGATGGTCAAAATGAAAAAAATGTAAAATTGTAATACTGAAAAAACTTTGTCAATGAATAATAGCAAGCAGATTGATCGTTTTTTAATAGTTAAATAAATGCTTTTCTTTTCCAGTAATAATTTCTCTTTCAAATAATTTAGTCATCAACCTATTACGCAACTTTAGAAATAGGAGAATGTCTAGTTCCACCATCTATATGTGACTCAATGCGTTGAAGATATCGCGCTCAAAGCTAATAAAAATCCCGAACACATCAATTTGTTGACGTGTGATCGTGAACATTTTTTGAAATTCTATTTTTTTCCTTTTAGTAAGTACATTTTATTATTTTTGAAATTTTGGTGTCGCTAGGATAATTTATTAATTCAAATGTTCCATTATGTCATGCAGTCCATTAGCTGTAGTAAATAGAACTGTGATTTATAGGGCGTGACGCATAATTTATTATACTCTGCTTTATTTATTAAAGTCTGCTTAAAAAAAAAAAAAAATAACATCTGCATCGAATTCCAACCAAAATCGCCAGATTCGAACAATTTGTCACATGTTAATAAATATTTTTGAAAAGACTTGCTACGATAAAATAATAAAATAAAAAATTTTTTACCTTAAAACACAACAAAAAACTATCGCAGCTCCAAAGAAGATACTGCAGATTGTTGATAGGCATTTTAACAGGGCATTGTGTAACAGCCGCTCATGCGAAAAAGCTAGGAATAAACGGACGGGCACGGACGTTTGTAGGAAATGCAAGGAACTGGGAGTCACGAAAACTTTGGAACACGTCATCTGTCTAGCAACCGCAATCTTTTGAAAAGATCTGAGATTGACCGTCACCATAAGAGTAGCTGCCATCTGTGATCCAATCGTCGGTCATCTCGTTACATGGAATGCCAGAATGACCAGAAAGCCGGATGAGTTCTCAGTGCTTTTTGACTTGATTTAGGCTTGAGTTTTTCGATCAAAACTATGTTGAGGATAACCAGCGTTAGTGTCAAATCAACCTTTATGTATGGCTCGTCAAAATGGAGTCAATCAAAATGATGCAGATCATCTTCAACAACTGTCTCTGCCAGATCATGCGCATTTTATGCCCAAACAGGACCATAAGAGTGTGGTTGCACAACATGTCCAACTGCGTTCCATCGAAATTTAGCGCCGCATTTGGACTTAGACGGGCCATATTTTCCGACATCGAAACGTCTTCTGCCTTCTTTGACATGATATCGCAAAATCAGTGCTCAAGTTGACAGCGAGGACGTCACATAGGTCAGATGAACGACTTGATTAGTAATGTAAACGAATATTTCAATAATAATAATTATTGATTTTAGGTCGTATCGTGTATTACACATCGGAATATGGAGTATTACACGGTAAGAAAAGCGACAAAATTTATGAGTGAAATGATGTATTGACATATTGATATAAATCTTCAAATTTCTTCAGAGACGGAAACTAAAGTGTCAATATTTTATTCCAGCGAAATTTTGAAGCTTGTTGGGCCTCTAGAAGAATATCTGTATATTCACGCTAAGTCCTTTTAAAGCCTACTTTGACGTTATCAACAGCTTTACTAAGCGCCAAATTGTGTGCGATCTTATATATATCTTTTTACACCTAATGTACAACATAAGTAAAGGGTATAAAAACAAACCGAATGACTTTGCAAAAAGAGAAGTAAGTCTAACAGAAGCAACAACAATAGATACATTTTAGTTGCATGCAGCAACTAGTGTTAGATATCGCATACGTAGTGCGAGATACTTTGCCAACGAGATACTTTACCACACATATAACCACTCTCGGCACTCGACAGATACAAAAACAGAGATACAACAATGCGAACACATAATGAAATGGCCAACTTGTGTCAGTTCGTCTGTCGTTTTGTCCAACTGGCTGCTTTTTAGGTGCAGCGAAACACTCGCTGCTGAGCGGGTGAATGAATAGCTGCAAAAGTATCTACTATGTACAATAATACAAGTAATGAATGTACATTTGTGTATCTTTTAGACGAGTATGCTCCCTTATTATCATTATTATCATCAACATTATCATCGTCATTATGGCTGGCATTGTTGTTGCTGTATTTCAATGTTGCATTGTTCAGTTTCTAAACAAAAAGCGCAAAAGCGACGCATACCAGTGAATTATATCCCTTCTGCTGCTGTTTTAAGAGCTGCACTTGGATGTTTTTTTTAGTTTATTTATTTTTTTAAGTTTGTAAGTTTCGCATATTTAATTATGGCCATTGACATGCAACTGTTACAGATTGTATTGTATCTAGATAAACACATCCATAGATACATGCATGTATGTAGATCGTATCGTATCAAATGTGTATCTAAGATTGTCTACGTTGCCTCGGGTACTTTGCATTGTGTTATTAGTGTTGATATTGCTCTGATTGTTGTTGTTGCTGTTGCTGTTGTCTTATTATAACTGTTGCAAAAAAGTATCTAATGTTTCATTCGTGGCATGATTTGCTCTTTGCACCAAAACAAAAACATAATGCATATACGTCAATGTTGAGCAGGGAGTGTTGAGTGTTGTTGCTGAAGAGGTAGTATTTCAAAGGGTGCTGTGGAAAATGAAAGACTTACAAATTGTATCTCAACATCTTTTAGCGCATATAATAACTTCAACGGCAAAGGTATCATATTAATCATTTACCTTTAGCTGCAGCTGTTTTGTACAGCTTTTCATCTTTGCATCGTTTAAATTTGTTTTTCAGTTTGTAGTTCATTGTATCTGCGTTTTTGCATCTCTTAAAATTGCCGTATGTAGCACATTCGTAATGGAAATTATATCGGCAAGTTGTTTTCTACATTTACCATATCATATTTGAATGTACGAGTGCATATGCATGTAGAGCAGAAATGTTGTTTTGGCACTCGAAAATGTCAAAGGCATAAAATTGAAGTGACAGATCTTTTATGGGTGTGAATTTTTTTAGTGCTTTGATATGTATAGAATATTTGTTAGATTTATAACTATAAAATATTGTCGTACCAAAAACCAAATTGCATTTTAAATCGACTTAACTTAAGATACTTTAAAAATTTATAACAGAAAAATAGCTTAAAATTGCAAAACGTTATGTAAAGTTTATTGCACAAAAAAGCAAGAACAAATATTTTTTTATGCTTTACAAAATACCTCTTTAAATGCGAACAGAATTTCGAAATACGATTTTTTAAAGCTCATGTATAGTACGAAGCCGACAGTAATACTTATGTTTAAACTGCTTCATAGATACCGTGTGACACTTAATTCATTTTACAACTTCGTTCAGCTTTGAATTTAGGAAAATACGCGAGTACATTTCTTAAAAAATTACACAAAAAATGCAATATCCTGACAGACAGACGGACATAGCTAGATCGACGCGTTTCATCAAACTGATCAAGATTATATAAACTTTATGGAGTCTACGATGCCTCCTTTATACATACCACATACTGATAAAACCATCTCACACTATGTGTGAATGGTATAAATATACACAAAACATGTTTCTTTACACTTAAACATTTCAATGACAGATGACTCATTTTTACAAATTCTGTAGCTTCCCTCTCACCCTCTTTCAAACTTTCCATGAGAAAAAACATTTCTACAGTGTTGCTATACCGCGTTTAGATAAAATATTCAAATATCGGTATTTACAAAGTCATTTTATGCATATTCTTACAGTCTTGCCAAAAGAAAATATTTAAAATTATGCCTACTATTTTCTATCCGCTACGTATTACTCAGCTTCTTTAACACTCTTGAATGAGCCTCTAAGTAGAATTTACAAAAAATGTAAATTAAAATATCTAAATACACATTTTACGCTTCAGTTTAAGTCATTTCTTTCATATATCATATACAGCGCTTAATTTCAGAGCGCCTCAAGCACTTCAAACACGCCTTTAGACAGTGATAGCTCACAACATAATTTAGGCATTATATTAATAGTAAGTATAAATGATGCTAACTAATTTTCTAAAGTCATTTTTCAACGCCTCTCAAACGTAACCGAAAACATAGAAAAAAAATATTAAAAAATACATAGAAACGATACAAGTGAAACGTGGGAATCCTTTTGATTTCGTTAGTTAAATGCTGACAGTTGTAATTGAGCGACGTCACGGCTTGATTCATTCAAAAAGAAAAACAAAGTTACGGAAAAAATCTATCTCAAAGAAATGCGCAGTTTGAAAGAAGAAATACCCAAAAAAAAGAAAGAAACATTTCACATGTGTGTGTGTGTGTGTGTGTGTGTGTGTCTGAATAAGTATCTAAATAAGTACCTACATACTTGTATCTGTTTCTTATTTTTCGCGCAGCTTTTGCCTAGAATTTATTATTTCCGCCAAGCGAAAAGCAACAAAGAAATCGAATGCGTGACATGCTAAAGATACAGATACTTGCTCACACAGTTAGATACAGATACATTTGTTGAGTCAACAGGTACGCATGCGCAACTGCGTATGAAAAAAAAAAAAAAACAAAAAGTAGAGAAAAAAGAAAAACCAGCAAAATCGACCACTTCGCATAGGGGTGCTCGCTGAAGAGGAACATTTGGTGCTTCTCCACGAAATTGTTACTCGTATCTACTTTGTTTCAATACTGTTGTACATATGTATATATTTTGTATATTTTACAGATACATATGCAGGTACGAGTATATTTTTATTGCCTGCGTTGTTTTTTCTGTTTTATCGGCGCAATTCCGTCTCTTTTTTTTTACGAAATTTGCTGGTCTGCTGAGTTTTTTGTGCTTTTTCAATTTAGTTGTTTTTTTTTTTGTGCATAATTGTTCAGAATTGTAATTCACTTGTTGATAGCTGAAGCTTTTATAATTAAAATTCTCTACTTCATGTGGAGAGTTAAAAATTGTCTACAATAATATAATATTCTTACTTTTTAGCTAACCAATGTCCATATGAACTATGTTCTATCTGTAAAAATTTTGTAGATAATATTCATACAGATACAATAAACAGGAGCAAACTTTGTTGAAGAAAACATTTTATCATCGCATTCAAAGACAATCGATTCTCAAAGAATACATTAAATACACCCTCACTTCCTCCAAGGACCTTAAATGCAAGTGTTTTCTGTACTAGTGACGTCATCTAATATGATGAACTAAACATAAAAATGTGTTTCCGGCATTTGCTTCACTTCCAGAAATTCACGCAATTAATGCAGTTCTCGCTACTCACCATTTCTGCAAAATTGCTTCATAAATGCGGTTAGATAGAGAATCATAAAGTTATTTTAGATAATTTAATAAAATGAAATTGTTTGCTTGACTGGTTTACCTTGCGGATCAGCCATCTCCATACGTTCAAAGTAATATTAAGGATAGGGGAATCTAATTCGTTATAACATGAGTAGTACGGTTTGGGGCATTATCACGTTGGAAAGCCAATGTCAGGGGTTTAAACAAATTGTTAACGTGGGGAAACGCTATTTCGCTGTTAGATGTAATATAATTTCGAAAAATAGGATGACACAGCTTCCTTAAGGGCATTGGTAGAGAGCCATTCACTTGGAAATGGAAAAAGAAACGAACTTCTGTTTCGGTGTGAGCAAATTGTGAAAAGGCAGCAACTAAAATTTTGTATACAAATTCATCATTGCCCCGATTTATGGAACATGATTTAAGCATATGAACTTAGAATGTTCGGACTATATATAGAGAACGTGCAACTATCCAAGAAAAGCTTTATAGTGACGCGGTGAGTTCCATCTGTCATTTAGTTTCTTTATAGTAATTGATTTTGTCAGTACATCTCAATTGCTATTTGCTATTTTTTTCCAAATAGTCAACAAAATTCAATTGCGTAGAGATCGTTAAAGACATGGTAGAATGAGTCTATTTCGACTCCACATTCCTACGACGCATTGTAACTGGTGATGAGATATGGGTTTACCAGTTTGACACCAGTCAACAAGTTTCGGAATAGTGCTTTCCAACTGATTCCTTCCCAACTATATATCATTTATCGATGCTAGAGATGATCTGTGAGTAGATATGAGCGATTTAACATAAATACAATTTTTTTTTATTTTTTTTTTATTTTATTTACAATCTATCTGAGGATAATAAGTAAATTTTATAAGCGAGGATAATTACAGAGAATTTTTACATGTTAGCATATGAACTACTACTCTTTAGGTGGCCGAAAGGGAAGGTCGAGTGTATGATGTCTTTTCAAACGACGACGGTGCTGGCTATTGTCGAGCAGGTTTACGGCCAAAGGGTTGCGGTGTCGAGCAAGTCTGTCAAGGTGCTTCTGGTTGAATCTTTTCACTTCGTTAGTGACACTTGGAATGCCAAAGTCCTTATGGATCACCTGATTTTTAACGTAATATGGTGCTTTGACCAATCTTCGCAAAGTAATGTTTTGAAATCGTTGTAGTATTTCAATGTTGGATGTTGAGGTTGTGCCCCACAGCTGAATTCCATAAGTTTGTGAAAGGCCTTATAGAGCAGGACTTTATTTCTCAGATTCAGTTGAGATCTGTAGCCGAGCAACCAGTTCATCTGCCGGAGTTTCAGACAAAGATGTTTTCTTTTAGATTTGATGTGCTCTGACCAGGTTAGTCTCCTGTCGAGGGTTAAGCCAAGGTATTTTACTTTTCTCACAGTAGGCAGTGTGGTGCCATTCAGGCTGACCTCTGGGCAAGTTTTTGATCTGGTAGCAAATGTAATATGCGCAGACTTGCCTTCATATAAATATAAAAGAAAAATGTGTCTTGTGTCGGGCCTTTTCGGGTTGTCCGTGCCTTTCGGATTTTTCCGTGCCTTCGGGACCTTTTCGTTTCTCTGATATTAGTGCTTATGAGTAAATACCTTCACTTCAAAGCAAAAAAACTGGAGAAACTAGGCATGTCGAAAGTGTTCTATTAGAGCAATGTAAGATAAGGTCAATTCTGTAGGGTAAACAATCATTTGTTTGCAAGAAGTTTTCGGAGAAAAACCAAACGCCTTAGATGGATAATCTTCCACCACGACAATACACATACAGCGCCATTTTTCCTGTTGAGTGGTATAGGTCACACTTGACTTTTGTTTATGTTTTTATTAATATATACAGAATGTAGATAAGAAAACATTTTAATAATGCATGCATTGAGTATATTCACCACTTGCGCATACATCCCAAAGCAATTGTGTTTGCATTATTCATTAATGTTCTTTTTTCTAGTTTTACTGTACACTAATGCTCATATACTACATGGTATTTTTCCTAATTTTTGACCACCTTTTTTTCGTTGCACTTTTTGGTGAAACTATATTTCAACCTCTCGCACAAGTACAATTTTTGATTTGTTTATTTTCTGATCTATTCTAACAAAAATGAATTTTAAACTTATTTGTTAGAATATAGCAGCTCATAAACAAAAAAAAAAAAAAAAAAATACTTAGAATACTGCACTCAATCTAGCAGAATTTATTTACAGCGAAATAAATATGAATCTGAACTGAATGTTGAAAGATAATAAAAATTATGTTCACAGTTTTGTATACCCCGTCTTTTTATTTTTGTTTTTGAAAATCTGTGCAAAATTCCAATTTGCTTTTAGCTGCCAAGTGAACAATAAACTTAAACAATTTATGAGTGTGCTAAAACGATTTTAATTTGCAGAAAACGTTTAGCATCGTAAATATGGGCAGTGTTTATAAAATGGGAACGCACAAATTAAGGAACTGAATTTGAGAAAACAAAAAAAAAAAAACAAAATCGAAAGAAAAATATTGCCTAATTTTTTGTAAACAATTAATCGAAAGAATTGTTTGACCTTTGCCTTGGCTACTAATGAAGTGAAGTAGCACCAGCAACGATTAGTGAAAAATTGTGTGGATACTCGTATGAAAATGTATCTCGAATGCGAAAAATGTTTTGTTTAGTTTTAGTTTAGAGAGTTGTACAAACAAAATTTAATTACCAGGCGTATTTTTTGTGTTGTGTTGTGTTTTTCCATTCGACTGACTGCTCCAAATTAGAAACAAAAAATGCACAGAGGGTAAAAACGAAAATATTTCTTCTTGTATTTCGAGTTTATGCGCATTTCAAATTGCTTTGAACTTTTGCGTTTTGGCGCGTAAATAGAAAAGTATTTTGGCATATGTTTCATTTTTTTACTTTTGGCTGCACGAATTTAAAAATACAAAACCAGAATGTGGCATGCGAGCGAGTTTGAATGTGTGGCAAGTAGATTTTATATCGTACACATTTTTATATTTTGCTTATGGCACTTGCAGCAAAAATTAGTTGCAAAATGATGATTGTGTCAATGATGACGATGATGACGTTGCTGATGATGCTGATGATGCTGACGATGTATGATTTTGCAGCTGATGAACATCATAGGAAGCAGTAAAAGCAGCAAGCAACAGCGTGGAAATATGTTGAAATATGCAGCAAGAGCAAAGCCTCAGGTTACAAACCGTATGAGTGATGAGGAAAGCGAAGATAACAAGAAAAACTGTAGCGGTGAGTCAGCGCCGTGAAAAATGATTTTCGCGCATTTTCCAAACAGATATTCAAACAAAAAGAAAAAGCTTTCGAAGGTAGAGCAAGACAGAGAGATCCGCACAGGCAGCTCCCACATAAATTTTCGTCACACACAGCACATGAAGTAAAAATGCTACGCGCCAGAAAGTGTTGAAAATTTTTATTATACGAATACCCTATACATATAGTGTAAAAAGTGCTTTATTGGTTTGTCAAGAGATTGTGCTGTTCTAGAGTAGAGCACTTCAAACGCTTTTACAAAATATAGAAAATTAAAAGCCTTTCAACTTGTTTAACTTTGACATAATTATTCATCTTGTCACGGTTCAGGCTCGAGCCCGAAGAACTTATTACATTAGGTACTGAGAAGATCGTGTGGATATTGAAAAAATGTTAATCTTTCCAATACATTGACAAAAGTTTGCTACAAATCTTGCTAAAAAAAAAACATGGTTGTGTAAAAGCAGCTTAACAGGGCCTTGCCACCGGCTAACATTTTTCACATTCTCTGTGAATGTTGAGAATGTAAAGAATGCTGCCTGTACATTTTCCTATAATAATCCTCGAAATATGTTGCCATTCGTCCTGAACGAATTTATGACCTATTTGTTATCGATATTATATCATATTTACTATCATATACCGAAGGTCCAGGTAAGATAGAGCAGACACATGACACTGTTATACCTGAATCGTTTCATTTGGAGGTGTTCCCGAAAACTATTTTCGAATTTCAGCACGTGAGTGTTCCTTAAACATATTTTTGCAAGAACTCAGTAGTTTTCAATTTTGCCACATAGCTTCGCTAATAATCACCAGCACTTCATAAAACTTTTTTCTTCTTTTTTACTTTGTGCCTGATTTAAAGCAAAGAAAATGAAATTTTATAAACTTCCCAGTTCTGGTCTTCGAATTCGAAAAAAAATATTCGGTTGTGATTTTGAATTTGCTTCACAGAAATATTGTGATTTGAGTTCACGTGGCATTGAGAATATAAATTTTACACGGGCAATTCCAAGTGAATTCAAATCGCGATTTCATACTGAAACTGCATGACGAAAAATTTTAACGAAATCACCTCAGAAATATTTTGTTTAGGATTTGAAAACCTCAATAGGCGAAAAAATACAAAATCTATGTCCATTATTCTTATTACTTTCCTGGCAAAAACAAACTGGGAATGGCATGCGACCTAATGCTCTCATTTTCATGTTACCAATGTTCAGTTACAAAAATACTAGCGAAGTACATACAAAGTAAAACATGCAATCATCTTATCTCTTTCACGCTTACCAAAACTAAATCACAAAGGTAAACGAAAAATCTTTCTAACTCTTTCGCGCTTACAGTTTGCTATCAATTGGTAACTGGCTGCTTGCATGCTACCGCCAAGTGGTTATCATTCATTCAGCGCTGCTAACGAAATAGATGGAGATCGAGGGAAGTTTCATATTTGTGTGTGTGCGTTTGTATTTCATGTAAAGCCTATGCGTGTACTCGACGAGACTTAATAGCTACATTTGTTCACTTTAAAAGTGCAGAACCGTTAATCGGGGAAAACTTTTAAATACTTGCAATTAGGCAGCAAAGAAACTTCAATGGACCACAAGTTCAGTTTGTGTGTGCGCAGGTACGTCGACGCAACAAATAGGAGTCGATAAGTTTGCAGTGTCGTTAATTGTTACCCTGAGCATAGGGTATGCAAGTTTCGGCTTTACCAAAGCTGAAGCTTCTTTTTCCACTTTTTTTTTTTACGGTTCTGCAACAATTTTGCTTCATTTTTTTAGTTGAGCTGCCTGCCTGCCTGCCAGCCTGTCGGTGACGCTGCTTTCGTTTGCTTTTCAGCAAGTGCGATATTTATTTATAGTCGTGTATCTAGGTATGCCCCTCTACGCTCTCACTTCCCTTATAACAAGCTCATGCAGCCTTTAGCAAAATAAATTCTCCGCAGACACTTAGTTGGAAATCGTCTAAAAGCCATTTTATATTTCCGTGCGCATTTATTTTCTCCCGCAATGCGCGCTTGCAACGCATTGAAAATGGGTTAAAGTTGCAAGTGTTTCTTCGTGTAGTATGAAAAAAAGAGAAAAACCATGGATGCATGAATGTATGCATGAAAAATGTAATATAAATGCATCTACATATACTTGTATGTGAATGAATAAATACATGAATGAGCGGGTGGCTATACGCAGTGTTGATGGATTCACATTCGGAAATTGTTGCAAGAATTACATTATTTATTTACATATATATGAATGGATGCTTAAATTGCAGAGTGCGTAGAATATATTGATCCTTGTTGTTGCTGCAGTATTGAAAAAGGTTAAAGATTATTGCAGATATTTAAGTGCTGTTGTTGAAAACATAACAAGAAGAAGTTGTTAATAGCAGACAATCTTGAAGCTAGAATCTTTTTAGATTTTTATCTACAAAATGATAAGTAAGATTTGTAAAATTAATATTCAAACAAAAACCAAAATGTTGGTGATCGACTTCGTAATGTCTATATACCAATTTTTAGATTTAAATATCAAACTTTGTTCAACGTGATATCGATTACATATATATAGTAACAATCCCGAAACCCGCAAGAGATAAAACATAAGCGGTGTCATATATAAGGTGACCAGATGTTTTCGTTTACGGCAACATGTTCCATTTTTTGCTGGCACATCTCCGTGTCAACGTTTTGCCAAAAAATATGTAAAATGCCCAATTTTTGACTAAAGTAGAAATCTGTCGAAAATGGTATAATACCATTTCTATATTGTTTTTCCTTATAAGGAGGCGTGGCACCGACCATTTTTCAAGTGGATCTTATTTTGACTATTTTTTTGGCGTCAACTACTTGGCGCACATTCTGCGTAACTCTGGTTACTGTGGTCTCAATTGATTTGGTTAACTCTATGGTCTTCAAAGTATACCAATATTTTTCGAAGTTTACCACTCGAATAATGAAATTAAAAGAATTTTCTAATTTGATTGACGTTGCCTACCAAAATACTCTATGTTACAGCAAAACACGTTGGTTACGTCTTATGCAAGTGATTTGTAGATATTGCAACTTTTCTGGTTTTGAAATCTTTCTTCAATTTTTCAGTTTTTATGAAAAATCCCAAAAGTGGGTGGTGGGTTTTGTATTGGAGAAATTAAGAAATCAAATATATTTCTCTATTATTAATATATATTACATTTTAAGTTGATATTTACTGTAATAAGAAAATTTTCTTACAAAATCCCAAAATTGAGCGGTAAGTTTATATGGGGGCTACCCCTAAAAGTGGGCGTTACAACCCATTGATATTTATGTGAACCTTCCGTCCGTCATGCCAAATTTTATGTCAATATTGACAACAGCAATAAAATTGTTTTCCATACAAAAAGGCAAAAGTGGGCGAGTGGTTTATATGTGAGCTACCCTAAAAGGTCAGGGATCACACATCCTACTAATATTTTAAACGCGAAAGTGTGTATGGATGTGTGTTTGTTACTCCATCACGCAAAAACTAGTGAATGGATTTAAATGAAACTTTACAATAATATAGTTCATAACATAATAACATCCATTCAGAATAACACATAGGCTATAATTTATGATTAAGATTAAATTAACGTATTTATTTAATTATTTATTACCGATCGGTTACCATCTTATCGATTATATTAACCCTAATACAATATTCATGCTTAACCCTAATACAATATATGACCCTAAATACTAATATTTATGTTTACAATTTATACATATGAGAATAGGTCGTTAAGTATTATTCACCCTCCTACCCCCACCCGATTTTAGCATTTTTGTATGAACAATTTTATTAACCGAGGTGTCATGAAGAAGGGCGAAGTGGAGAAGTGGGACGGGAAGAAGGGCAGCAACGCGCCAGGTACTAGCTAGTATTAATATATATGTGAGGAGTCCTTGCATAAGTAGCCACCATGTTAATTTTGAAGATGATATTGACAACAATAAAAAAAAATGTTATACAAAAAGTCGTAAGTGGGGGATGGTTTGTATGGGGGCTAAACTAAAAACTGGGCGTGGCTTGTCAATATAGATACTCTGCAATTAAGGCAAGAGCTCTTTTAAAATATTGTGTTGATAATATCCAAAGTCTGTATAAGATTGTCATTGCAATGCCACAGGATATTGTGAAACAGAGTTTGGAAGTTAAAAACGAATTCGAAAATGTCGATTATGCCACAAAATGCTTTTAAATCATTTTATTTTATGAATAAGAGATAGTTTTTTAAATGAAAAAATAAGGAGATGCCATTGAAATTCATTTTTTATTGCACTTTTATCTGCTAAGTAAACAGCCAGTTTATTTATCTTAAAGTGCAACTAAAAAGTGATTAAAAGTTGCATATTTTCAGCATATGTTGCCGCTACACGCTTCAATGCTATTGAATACCAAAGAAAAAAAAATATATATAAAAATATCTACTAAATTCAATTCAATTATCAAGTCATAATATAGCAGCAACACTGGCGCTACCAGTTAAAGTATCTACATACATATAATATACATAATTGTATGTAGTAAGTATCTTTATAAGAGTCGTAATATTAAAAATTCCGTTAAAAATAAGATGCGCCATAAAAAACAATGGCAGATTGTTATTACATTTGTGGTTGTAACTATAGTAGTAGTTACTTGGCAGAGCTATTACAACGATTGTCACATGATACTTTGCATGAATGGCTGCTGGGCTACTTGGATGGTTGGTTGGTTAGCTGATCGAAGCGTTGCATCTTCAAAAAGTTGTCTCGATAACCGTGCAGCTCAGCTCAGTTCAGTTCAGTTCAGTTAAGTTCGGTTCATTTCAGTTGAGCTCCAGCTGGCATGCTTGACTAGCGAATTTGCAAATTATTTGAATTTTTCAAAACTGCTGCACTGCACTTTCGACTATCGACAACAATCTACAATGCAGTAAATGACAATCCGTTGAACGACTGCGGTAGCTTTTTCCAACCAACAAGCGGTTGGGTTTGGTTCGAATTGTACGACGCCAGTTATCAACATCGTGTCGCATCATGTGTAGTGTACTGTACTTTACTGTAGTGTAGTGTAGTTTAGTGTAGGTGGGGTGTTTTATACCGTGGCGTGCTGCAGCGGATAGGTCTGCACGGCTGTGCATGCCAAGAGTTCATTGCTTTGCATTGTGGTCGGTTTTACTTTCATTGGCAGCAGCGTTTGGCTGCAGCCACAAATGCAACAAGCGACCACAACAGCAACAACTGTCGTTGACAACTATTACTAACCGAAAAAAAAAAAAAAAAATACGAAAAAGATACTTCACCAAAGACCAAAGACAGTCAACGCATTTTGCAATCGCATCTCTTGATTGCAATTACGTTGACCTTTGGCAAGTTCAAACTATATAAACTTTATATGCAGCTAAAGTCTTCCTTTTCGCTAAAAATTTACCAAATTATTTTGGTATACTTAATTTCGCTGATAAAATATCACCAACTCACCAACAACGTTACTAAAGTTGAGGGTGTTTTTTTTCTGGTTTTCTTATAAAATTATAAAGCATGAAATAAATGTGAACATAAATTTTTGTTCCCAACTAAAATGCAAAACTTGTGTAGCTTTTTACATTTAAACTTGTCAAATTGCCTTTTTTGTAGAGTTTTTGTTAGACTCATTAAGTTTTGTTTTCCATTTTGGGAATTGGTTGTTTTGTTAATTTATGCATGAAACAGATTTCTAATTTTCATATTTGGGCAGTTGAGTTGAGGTGAGTGGTAAATTTTAATGTAACAAATTAATATGCCGCGTTTTGTATAAATTTTACATACAGATACTCCTCTAAATTTCAAACATTTATTTTATTAGTTTTATACTCCCATCAACATGTGCTGTAATGTGTTTTTTTTTTTGTTAAACTTTAAAACTGTGTTTTTAGACGATTTAGAACTTAAAAACACAAGAAATAAATGTTTACTTTGGTGGAAGCAAAGCTTTAATATTCTTCACAAGCATCTAAGTATTTTAGTGCTATACTAACCAAAATATCTCCAACCCTTCATTTCATTTTTATAGTGATCAGTTAAAAAAATACAATACAATACAATACCACAGAACGCACAAAGTTGGCGGTTGGTCCGTATGGACTACCTCTAAAGTGGTTAGGACACACTCATCATACCAACTAGTGTTTGCCCTGTGGTTGAAATTCAACCACTATAGCGACAAGAACTAACAGTTCAGTACCATTTGATAGTGCTGAGAGTGTTAAGTATGACCAACATGTTGGGCTCAACATAAGTTTGGCCCCTATAAGCGTATTCACTCTCTTGTATGTGCCTTTAATGCTGCGAGTGTTAAGTATGATGAACATGTTGGGTTCAACTTATGGTTGGCCCGTATAAGCACTTTGTCAAAGCGCTCGACAACAGGCTCTAAGAAATATGGCAATATTTTAATTCTTTTAAATTTTACCAACAACACTATGAAACCACGCTCTCAACTGATGCACGCCAACATGTTGGCAAGTCCGTCTGTTACTTATTTCTATGGCATCACTCACTTTCGACTTTTTTATTGTAATTTTTTCACAAATTGAGAGAGCTGAGAGAGCTCAGGTCTTTGTTATTGGCCGAGGGCGTTACCTGTTTTTTACCTACCTTAGACGTAATACTTTAGCTAAAAGATTACATTCGTCTCTACTTCATAACCGTCCAACAATTAAAAACATCAAGCGAATATGTTGGGTTTATGGGTGTTATAAATGGTGTGAAAGTTTTGCACTTGCCTATTTACATATAGATATAAATTGAAGTCGCCTGCCGTTCATGTCTGTATGTTACCTCCAATATAATCTAAATATCCAATTTTGGTGTCACTGGCTTTTAAAATCTCTTATTTCGTACAACCGGTCGAACAGACGGACCAGACGGACATGGCTATAACGACTCAGCATCTACACATTATGGAGTCTACCACGCCTAATTCTGCACGTTACATACATTCGCACAAACTAAGTATACCCTTGCTGCTTGGTCTGCTAAGTTTAACTTAAAGTTAGCAGACCAACATTTAAATTAAAGGAAATTCATACATGCTAACATGCAATTAAATAACGGTAGTTTTATGCTAATTTTGTGCTCTAATTAAATAAGTGGTTATACGAATAGATGCGGACTTCGTAGTGAATATATACTTAGATCTGTTGCGAAAGCTTCCCTCAGATTCAAACGAAAATAAACTCTTTTTTAAACCAATTTAAATATAAAAAAAACTAGTTTAAGAACATAACACCAATCTTTATCCCTTGTCAGTACTAATAAAGTCAAGGCCCAAAATTTTTTATGTTTTTATTTTTTTTTGTTTTTTACATAACTCGCTCAGTAATTTTCACATTGCCAGACACGCCCCAAACGAGCAATTTGTCAATAACACATCCGACATATTGGCAATGAATTACATTTTTTTTTGCTTCGTTTGTTGAAAATTTTATGAAGCACGAACTGGAGCAGCAACAAAAACAACATCGGAGACAACTATGCAACATCGAGAGCAGTCGATGCTTGAAAATGACCAAAAATTATGGCTACAAAGTTTCCGGTATACTCCAGGCCAGTCCAGGCCAGTGCAGACCATGGGACGGACAATAAGTGGTAATTAGTGTCCGTCGGGGCAGTAGACCGCTCAAAATTTCACGCCAAAGCCAATAAGAAATAAAAAAAAACTAATTGTAGCAACGAAATAAAATGCAAAATTTGAACATTTTACAATCAAGCGACAAGACACAAAAAATCACACAAGCACAGAGCGATGTAAGGAGAAAGACCTGCTCAACTAAATTTAACCAAATTGGAGTTTTTGGACTTGATCAAAAAAAAAAAAAAAACAAAAAACTGTGAACGATTAACAGACTAACTCGTTGACAGACTGACAGCTATTGTAGTTAGTTGGACACGCGCTGCCTCCAGTTTTGGACATAATGCATGTAAACTAAAAGACAGGTTGGACTTTAAATTTTATATACTCGAGAGCATTTTATAAGGCAGTGTTTCCACTTTGTTTTTTGTTGTTTTAAATTTATTTGGTTAAATGCGAGCTTTCTTTGTGAGATTTAGTTTTTTTTTTCTTTTTCTTTACATGAAATGTTTCCCCAGCGAATTTTTGTTATTGTTTGTTTTTTAGGTATACCAGTTACACATAGTGTGAAATGGTATTATCAGTTCGTTAAGACAGTTTGTAACGCATTAAAGCAGACATCGTAGAACTTATAAAGTATATCTATTGTTGATCAGTTCGACGAGACAAGTCGATCATGTACGCCTGTCTGTGTATTGCTTCGCTTTTTTTTAAATTTTGAGTAATATGCTTGATTTCCGCTATAGACCTTATGTTGGTCCTAAGCAAATATCCATACCAATGTGCCACACTCGCTTTTCGAAGTGGTCCCTATAAATATCCAACGCTCACTTTTTGGTTTTTATATGAAAATCTTTTTATATTACAGTTAATATTAACTGAAAATTCGATATGGAGCCTTCTTTACAACGGAGACTTCGCATATATGTATATCAATAGGCTTGCCCCACCCATTTTTAGAAATAGTAATCCCATACAAACCCATTTTGGGTTTTTTGTATGAAAAACTTATTTATTACATTGGATATCGACTTGAAATTTGATTCTTAGGAACGTATGCTTCACATATATAGCAGTAGGCTAACACCACCCACCTTAAAAGATAATCCCATATATTTCCATCCGTTATTTTTGGGTTTTTGTATGAAAAACTTGTTCATTACAGTGGATAACGATTTGAAAGTTGATGTGGTGGATTTTTAGAAACGTGTGCCCTTGAAAGATAACCCCCATATAAAACCACCACCCATTTTGGTGGTTTTGTATGAAAAACATATTTATTACAGTGTATAGCCAATTGAAATTTGGAACGTATGCTTCACATATATATCAATAGATGTACAATAGATATACAAACCCACCATCTATTTTTGGGTTTTTGTATGAATGTATGATATGTAGGTTTCATACGTTTCTTATGAACAGAAGCTTTACGAACGTGTTCTATACAATTTTAGGCGTAGCCCTTAAACAGTTTAGCTTCGACAAAAATTATTTTTACTTAAAAGCTGTACATAATATCAAACTTTTTATGAATGGTATTAAAGCTTCGGTTCCACCGTAGTTTAATTCTGTTGTAGTTTGTTTTTACGATTACTTTAAAAAGAAGAAATGTGTGAAGCTAAACAGCAGCAATTGGCATAAAACTAGCCTTAAATTTCTTTTAGCTTTTGCGACTCGGTTGCGCCACATTTGAGTGCATTTTTAAATTTTTAATTACACGAGACTTTCGCACAATAATAATACTATAATAATATGTATCTATATAAATATTTTCGCTTGCGAACAATTTTCACCCGGTTAACGCATAACAGTTGAAATTCATGAAATAAATATCTAAAATAGAGCAACAGAGTTGAAAAAATGCAGTAAATTTGTTCGTATCAATTAAATTGTTATTCAATATTACAAATAATTACTGAGCGGCTTTGGAAGGAAGCGCGTGCGTGTAGCAAATACATATCTAGCTGAATGTGTGTCTGCACGTTTATGTAATTATATGCTAAACTGAGCGCTAGAAACGCATTTTCTGATGATTTGGCAATTGGCTTATATAACAGTTTCAAATTCTTTAGTTAGCAATTTCTAAGCGCGTATTTTTTGTTTAGTAAGAAACTTGTTAAATTCCATTGAAAATGCTTGGTAGATGGTATCTGAATGGCTTTTAAATTCATTTACAGTTTTATTATTATTGTATTTTTCACATAAAATAATCATAATTTGGAAATATTTGATTAAAAAATTTTTCGTTGAAAGCAGTTATTATACAAATGTGTAGAATACTTGAAAGCTGACGAATCCGAAACTGGCTACAATTTTCATTGTTCGCCTTTATTTTCAAATTTTAGGTTAGGTTACGCCGGCTGTCCCATTTAGAGGTCATACATAAACCAATATGATCTTTAGTGAGGTCGACGATTAAGTTCATTCAAGAACTTTTACACCGGCTGACCCATTGATAGAGGTCACACATAGACCAATATGATCTTTAGTGAGGTCGACGATGCAGAACGTTCAGGAGCTTTTAAAGTCCTGAAGAATTTTTGCATATTTGCGAACACAAAAATAGTCTGTTAGAAGTCTATTGGTCAACGGGTGTGACTGTGCTATATTAATAAAAAACTTCATAAGACAACCTTCATTAGAAACCTCCATACCGATAATTTAGTTTAAATTGATTATAAGATTGATATATATTTAAATTGATATAAGATATTGATTATATTAGAATTCCACTTGAATTAAGACTATAAACCTACATGTGTGCAGATTCCGTTCATAAGAAGTCGACATATTCAAGTTTTAAGTCCATACATAAGCACAGAAGTAAGCAACGGGTTTTATGGAGGTTATTCATAAAAGTGGGCGTGCCATATCGACATGGAAATTTGATATACGAGTATGTGAATTTACCGGAAAGCTCCACATCTATTTTTAGAACCATTTTTGAGTTATGAAATTCAAAGGTACACTTGAACCAGTGTGGTACCTAGAGAGTCTATACTGTGTTTTTAGTTTTCTCGCGGATAAACTTGTAGCGAAACAAAAAGAAATTTACATTTGTATGTATTATTGAGCGGTTGCCGCTTAGACATTTACAATTTACAATTATTATACGAAGTCAATCCGAGAAGTACACGACTTGACATCATATAATGCTTTTAGTTTGTATACATGTTCAAATTTTGATCAATATGCATCATTAAGTTTATGTTTGACACACTTATTAAAAGCAGACGTGAAAGATAGAAAGACGGACACACGAAACATGAACACGAAATTTTCGACTCATTTTTTGGCAAATCGCAATTGTATGTCATGCGAAATCTATTTTAAACTATATTTTCTCAAAAAATTATATTACTTCATCAAATCAGAGTAAGATGAAGGATGTTTAAAATCATTTCTAACAAAATATCTTGTAATAAAATATTAAGTCAACAAAATTCACAGTCGCTACCTTGGCCAATCCAAGCAAATATTTGGCTAATTAAAATGGTCAAGCTATGTGGCTGTTTCTAACGTTTTTTCTGTTTTTCTATAATACTCTTCATACGTAATACGAAAAGCATTATAACTTTATCATGTAACGCATTAAAAGAAGCATCGGAGACCCCATAAAGTATCTAAATTCTTGATCAACTCGATGAGACGAATCGAACTAGCCATATCCGCTTGTCTGTCCGTCTGTTCGTTGTCTGTATGAATTAAACGTTTTTTTTTATTGTAAATTAGTTTCTCAACTTTTAAGATATCGATCTGAAATACTGTATGAAAACGTCTTACGTTCCTATGTTGAGTAATTGTTACAATTATCATCTCAAATTTACCATGCGAAGAGTGCTCTTTTGGTGAGACATTCTTTTTAGATTGTAAGCAGCATAAACTGGTCTTACAAGTATGTTCATTAGAAAATTATCAACCTTTTTAATGATAATGATTCATATCGATTTTAAAGCCTAACTTTAGGTACAACTCTCGTACAGTATTATTCTGACTTCATAAAAGTAGTAACAACATCTTTATTTGTGTTCTGGAAACGTTAGACTGTGAACTTTCACATTTTGATTTGAAAACTTAAATACCTTATAAACTTGGTTTTCCAAATAAAATACAACAAAAATTTATATAAGTGACTCTTTTAAGCTGCAAACGTTAAAAATATTTTCAATTTCAAATGAAATATATAATAAACATCATTTGCCACCATTTAAGTTATTAGTCCCTAGACTATAGTTGAATATAATTCAAAAGCTTAATTCCAATTGAATTAAGAAGTCAATTATGGCAAACAATTTAACGCCAACATTCTATAGATATTTTGTTGTATATAATACCAAAACGTGTTGCAATTCAGGTCCGCAATAGTAACACGCAAAACTATTTTACTAGTTATTTGCCACAGAGCAAAAATAAAGATACGAATTGAGTTGAACAATGCCACAGAGCAGAAATCTACTTGCTGGCACACGAATCGAATTCCAGTGCAAGCTCCAGACTCTCCAGACTCCTCTGTCAGACAGACGCCGCCGAGCCAGTCAGCGAGCAGACGAGCGAGCGAATCTGTCCAAAAATGGCCTTCGCAGTGACATGAATAATTTAGCCAAATCGAGAGGAAAAACTCACTTTTACAAGGCGAAAATATTTCACAAGCAATGGAGAGGCTGACGGAGACGGAGGCAATTGTTATACTCGTAATAAAAAACTATAAAAAGACAAGTGCAATGCAGGTACAGTGATGCATAAAAATATGACTTAGTTTTAATTAATTTAATATATTCAACTATGAAAAATATTATTAAACACCAGTCTTGTATCGCAAAAGTAAAAACATACAAATATATCTTCCTAATGAACGACCAGAATAAATTTTAAGTATCAATCAATCAATCAATATATTGAACCTCGATCTTTAAAGTCAGTGAACCCATCCAAATTTTTAAATTTTGTATTGTTTTAACAAAATGTCAAATCAAAAATTCATGATTTATAGGTAATTAATACTTAGGTTTATAGAGATACTATACTCGTACGTCAATTAATGCTGCAAAAATTGTTTCACAATTGAGCTTCTCGAATTGAGATATTATTGAAATTCATGAAATTTGAATCAAGTATTTACCAAACTACTACAAGACTAAAAAGTGGCCCTTTTGATTATGTTTTATGAGAGGACGTCTGTCATTTAATAGTTGTTGTGAAATAAATTTATATTAGCACTCTGACGACAACTCTCGGTAAGAAACAGAAATAGCTATTGGTGGTAAAAACATAAATTGTGTTCTAATCTTCGACCATGACCATACATTAACGATAATAGTATTTATGGTATTTCTCTTTTTAAGAATTGTAAAGCATACCCCGTTCTTTAAAAAATCAGTGTAAGATAAAAACCAATCAAATATTGGTTTGTAAGCCTTACTCGAATGGTTTTGCTCTTATAATAATCTTTAATGATTACAGATAAAGACTATTAATTATATATAGCGGTGTCTTGGGACCTCAATTTTCCCAGCGAATATTACTGTTTCAAATGATTCCAGTCACGTCTCATGGGCCTAGCGGTGAACGAGGACAAGACGAAGTACTTGGTGTCCACTCGCAGACCATCAGCGCGTCTTGGATGGTCTGTGAGTTTGGAGAATTTCAACTTCAATGTTGTAGAAAACTTAATCTATTCCGCAAAACTTAACCGTAGTCTAATAAATAGAAGTGCCATCCGATGTCAGGTCCGTTTCAAGGCAAACCTTATATCAATATAATTCACAAAGAGTTCTAAAATTGTTTGCTGTACATGATAACTGTGTAATCAAACTCAATAAACCACAAAAATACAAACAAATTCTACTAGGGCTAAGAAAATAACACTTCAATAACACTTTTTATTCTGAAATTAATTGCAAAAGTTAATTTTTAACTTTAATTCTTGTTCGTTCGAATATCAACGAAGATCGGCTCAATATGGTATAAAACAAGCTTTTAAAAAAAATAAAAATGTACACATTTTAAATGAATTTGTCCTACTACGATACATAACATTAAATTAAAAAAACCCGCATTATCCATTTTCGCTGTGATATAGCATATTCAATGTCAACATTTTTTTGTTAGCCTCGATGGCAACATATTTTTATAATACACTGTAGTTAAGGGGGGATAGTGAAGTGCAGAAGGAATATTGTTATGTACAAAAATGTAGCTAAGTATTTATGTATTTATATGAAAAGACAAACCTGTAAGTTGATGACGTCTCTAGGCCAGACAGCATGATTCCTGCGTAAGTTGTTGTTGTTGTTGTGGTGGTTGATGTTGCCATTTAGGGTACAATTGTTGTTGTTGTTGTTGTTGTTGTAGTTGTTATGGTTGCTGTTGCTGCTGCCATGGGAGATGTTGTTGCTAGGCGGCGTTTGATATTGTTGCTGTTGATTAATAACTTTATTGGCAACATTTGATGTTCTAAACTGTGCCAATTGTTGTTGCTGTTGTTGTTGTTGCATATCCATAAAATGATTATTGTTGTTGTTGTTGTTGGCATTGCCATTTGTTGCCGGCAATGTACGTCGCGCGGGCAATGCCGGTGGCGACGATGATGATGATGATGATGTTGAAACAACATTCTTATTGCTACCAACAACACTGACTCCAATTGGAACTTCTGCGGCAACAACATCAACTTCAGTAGCTCTAACAACAACATTATTATTATCCAAAGCGATGACCTCGTTGTTGGAGTTAGTTTGGTTGGCCTCATTCTGTGTGGCACGCTGCTGTTGCTGTTGCTGTTGTTGTTTTTGTTGCGAGTTGCGTTTTGGTAATGGCAAGCAATTTGTTGATGTTGTATTTATTTTGGCAACAGATACATTTCCATTGTGCGGTTGCTGATTATTTATATTGAAATCTAAGGATTTACTCGCTTGACTGATATTACCTCCACCATTATTTAGCGAAAGCGAACGCGCAAATGAACTTTTGAAATAGCGGCATGGCATATTGAAATCGAAATCTGGTGGTGAACTATTTGTACCGGACACGCCCATAGCCAGACCGCAAACACCGCCTCCCATGCCATTGGCAACGGGCGTGGAGGGTGAGCGATTTAGATTATAGGATTGCATTTTTCAAATATTGTTCGGATGTTTGTTTATTATATACAGCTTTTAAGTAGAGTAGAGTAGAGTAGTTCTATTAATTTAATTTCCCATATTGTATATAGAGATTTCTATATATATTAGAACGATTTTTTAAACGATTTCTATTGTTTGAAACGTATTTAGTTGAAATATTGTAAAATATTTTAGTATTTAATAAAAATTGTTTCATACAGTCGGTGACTGATGATGGACTCGTTGCGTTGTCCGAAACACAGTGTCTGACCTGCAAAATAAATTTTTGCGTATAAAATTTTCTTGTTATTGACTTTTTTCGTATTGAGACATAAATTTCTCAATGTATTGAACTCGTAATAGCCAGAAAAACTCATATATAAGAAAATAAACATTTTTCAAAATTATGTTCGAATTTTTAGTTTTAGTAAGTTTATTTTTTTTTGTTTTTATTTTAGTTATTATGTTTAACTAAATGTTTACTTAAACTTGTATTTCAAGATTTAATTAAGATGTTTTTTGAAAATGTTTCTATAATTTCAAATTAATATTGGTACATTAATAATGGTTCATAAATTTTTATAAAATTTAAAAAAAAAATAGCTTTAGTTTTCAAGTAAATTAATAGTATCCATTCAGATTATAAATACACACAAAATAAACTACAGGTTGTCCCACGATTCAAGTTTGGCGACTTTTTTTTTGTTCTGTGAAAGTGGCGCGTCCGAAATTTGACAGGTGTTAACATTGTGAAAACCCGATTTTTCGAAACGAAACATCTTCACTGATGAGGCTCATTTTCATACGAATGGGTTGTTCAACAAAATTGTCGATCCATAACGAGCAACCGGATGCTGTTGAAGATGTTGACCAGGCGGCATGATTGGGCCTTACATCTGTGAAAATGAGGCCAGCAATGCAGTGACTGTGAATGACATTCGTTACTGGAAGGTGATAACGGACTAACTAACTGGACGTTATGAAACTGGACGACATGTGGTTTCAGCAGGATAGCGCCATCTGTCACACCGCGTATGAAACAATCGATTTATTGAAGCAACGATTTCCAGACCGAATCATCTCACGAAATTCCAATGTCAATTGGCCACCAAGATCGTGCGATTTAACGCCGTTTGATTTCTAGCTTTGGGGCTTTGTGATATCTCAGGTGTATGTGAATAAACCACAAACAATTCATTAGCTCAAGACCGAGACCCAAAGCGTCATTGGTGAGCTAGAGCAACATCTTTTTCAAAATGTTATCGAAAATTTCATGAAAAGTGCAAGGGTCTGTGTTTAGAGCTTCGATGGACCATTTGCCGAATATTTTATGCCATACATAATCAGAACATGTCTACTTTACAATGCAATAACATACTAGGTGGATCTAAATTAACCGAACTTTTAATTTAAATTATAGTAGAACACGTGGCGCCAACTAATAAATGTTGGCAGTGTTAGAAAGGTACATTTTACTTCTTTCGAAAGCAGATAAGTTCATGCTAAACGTTTGACACACATATTAATAAGAGCAGTTCTTGTAGTTATGTCGTAAAAACATAATGAAACAAAGACAAATATAAAGTTTTGTTTTAAACTTGGCAAAAAATTTGGTGAGACTTACGAATTGTGAAAAAAAGTTTATGATGCTGATTGTATGAGTCGTATTCAAGTTTACACGTGGTTTACACTATTAAAAATCGGTCGTGATGATTCAAATGATGATCCAAGATATGGACGTCCCTAAGCATCTAATCGTGCTCAGTTAGTGGAAGAAGTAAGTGAAATAATCGCTATCGATGCAAATTTCACTGTGATAATGCTGACAAAAGAATTACATTCATCTTACTGTACAATCTACAAAATATTAACTGAAGATTTGGGTAAAAGAAAGTTATGTGCACGTTTTGTTCCAGTTCAGTTAAATGATCGCTCGTGTAGAGCATTGCAAAGACATCATTTCAAAAGCTAAAAACGATCCATATTTTCTTGATGATGAAACATGGTCTTTTAAATATGATCCTGAAAGTAAGCGATAATCTGCATAATGGAAGTCAAAAGACGAGCCAATACATAGAAAATGGAGTTTTCAGAAGTCAAAAATCAAGACAATGTTGATAACTTTCTATGATTCCAAGAGTATTGTTCAGAAGGTCAAACTGACAATGGAGAATCGACCACACTCCGTATTCGTCTGATCTATCACCGTGCGAATATTTTCTCTGCCCAAAAATGAAAACTGCAATGAAAGGAGCTTTTTACGATGACATTCCAGCCATACAAGCAGCCATGACACAGATGCTAAAGAACATCCCAAAATGCGATTTTACAAAGTCTATGGATAATTTGGTTGAGCGTTCCAAACGTTGTATTGAGTTAAATGGATTGTAATTTGAATAAATACATATTAGCTTTGAAACATAATACCATGTTTGTTTTATTTTATAACTAAAAAGTTCGATTATTTTTAGATTATACCGTGTAGTATCACCACTCGCTCAAAAAATATGCGTTATGTTTTTAAAATTAGCACGTGCACTCTTGTTGGGATACCTTATATTTATTTCGATAATTTTTAAACTGCAATATTTTATACACGAGTGAAATTTGATAAGTCAGTGTTTGAATTTTCGAATTTTATTGATTTGAGGGTGATTCCTGAAGTACTCAATCTGCAGCATTAAGTTTGTGTGTTTTCAGCCATTGCAAACATACATGAAAGGTAGACAGACGGACAGAAAGCCCTTGACCTTGATTAATCGCAATATTCTCAAGTTTTCGCGTCGTTTCATGAAAGTGCATAAAATATGATTTCATTTGAGCACATCAGCGACCAAGCAGTAGAAGAAACAGTGATTTTCTTTGCTTGAAACGGCGCGGTATAACCTTCCGATTTCTAACCGTCTGTCTGCTATTCATATAAGTTCTCAATGGCTGTCAAACACAAACTTAATGATGCGGATTACTTGAAATTTGAGTTAGTATTAACAAATTTGTTGCTTTTTAAATTACTATTTTTTTACTTTATTTTTCCATTTTTTTACCAATTAAAAAATTTGTTATGTTTTTATTATATTTTTTTTTTTTTTGTTATTAAAAATTTTTGCCATAAGTTTTCTTGTAAACTTTTGTTCTTTTGAACGAAACAATTTCTTTGCTGTTTTGTTTCTGCTCTCAGAATTTTTTGTGCACTTCTTTTTTGTATTTTAATTTTACAGTTATTTTTTAATTATTTTGATTTCTATTTTCTTTCTTTCGTTTTTTTTTTCTTTTTCTTATATTATCTTCTTTCTGGCAAGTTTTTCTTATTTATTTTATTTTATTTTAATTTATTTTGTTTTATTTTCTGTTGCATTTTTCTATGCTTTTTTATGCTATTCTTGGCGTTTATGCTTCATGCGCACATGCGCCGTGTTTGATGTGAGCATTTTCTCTCTTTTTAATATTTATTCTTTTTTTTTTTTAAATATTTATTTGACGTTCACACGCCACACATATCTATGTACATACATATATATTTATGTATTATTATATACATGTGTATGTATTATTTATTTATTTATTGTTTAATATATTATTAATTCATTTTCTTAAAACGTTCATTTCCACTTGAAGTGCAACAATTTTTTAATTAAATTCAAATCAATTTCAATCTGTTTGTCTACTCTTTCCTCAATTTATGCACATAAAACAAAAACATAAAAAAACACACACACAACAACAACACGCTTCGTCGTTTTACTTTTTAGCTTCAGCATTTATTGTTAATTCGCTACGTAATTCTCTTCTTCACTTTTTTGTTTCTCGTTTTTACCGGTCGACCGAACTGCTTCGCACCAAGTTTAGTTGGAGACTGAACGCTTTTTTTATTTGGAGAACGCTTTGCCTTTGCGCTCGCGTATTTTGCTTAACTGAATGTTTGTTGTTTCGAAGCAGGGTTGCCAACAAGTTGGAAATTAACTTAGCATAGTACGAGTATTAAACATATAAAATAAAGCTAATTGTTGACGAATTAAAAGTAACGAAGCCTATCTACAACTTATGCAATTTGCGATATTAATTTTATGATAAAACACTTCTATTTTTGGGCTTAAGCTATGTTACGAAAATTTTTATGCTATATCTTTATACACACACACACACACACACACCCACACGAATTTGGATATACTCGGTGTCTCAATAGAAAGTTCACATTTGATTTGCTGATTGCGTGAATGCAACTATTCCAAGGGCCGCCAAGGGGGTTTGTCAATCGATAGCGAATTTAGTCGCTATGGAGCGTTTCTCGGGAGCGGGCCGTGCGTTGCGCGTACGTGAGTTTTACAAAAACGGTAATTCAGCGAATGTATCGCGTAGAAAATTCTGCAGTATGCGATATGCTCGTCATTTAAATGATGCGCCAAGCCTTCGACTCATTGGATATTGGTCGAGAAGTTTGAAGAGACCGATTCAACGCTGGAAAAATCAAAATTCGGGCGTCCAAGGTCTTCAAGAACGTTCGAAAACGTAGACAGTGTTACTCAGTCTGTTCGTGACAACCCAGACCTTTCGATTCGGAAGCGTGCTGTTGCTTTAAATGTGCATAGATCATCATTGTTCCGCATTTTACACAAACTTTCCTGGTTATAACCAAAGAACATGGTTCCATCAGGACGGAGCAACTCCACACACGTCCAACAGGTCTCAACCACGAGTTAATGAAATTTTTCCTGGCAAATTGATCTCCAGGAGAGGTGACATAAATTGGCCTCCACGAAGTCCCACGAATATTTTTTCAATAAACTACTTACTTTTTTTTTGTATCGATTTTTTTAAATGTGAACTTTCTTTTGAGGCACCTTGTACGTAATAAGTTTTTGCGAATGCATGTAACTGTGTAAAGGAGGCATGACATTCCCCATAAAATTTTGGCATACCATTTTAATGTGCAGTTGAGTGTGCTCGACTTTCGAGTTACCCTGTATCTTGTTTAAAGCTTCTTATATGCAGCGTAGATTATATTCTTTAGTGTAATTATAATTGATGAAATATAGGGTGGGGCAGCATAACTTCCTTTTTTTTGATTAGGTTGTAGGGATCGTAGCGTGGTTCTAAAGTTGTATTTCCTGCCAGGTCAAATTGCATCATGCATTGGAACAGTGAGGAACGTGCCTTTGCTGTTCATACCTACTTTTGTTGTTGTGGTTTTTTCAGCGATGAAGCTCATTTTCACCTTAATGAATGAGTCAACAAACCGAAAATGCGCTACTGGGCTGACACCAATTCCCGAAAACTGCATGAAAAGCCTTTGTATTCACTTAAAATCACAGTGCGATGTGCAATTTCGTCAGCTGGAATTGTTGGACTGTGGAAGAAAATGAAGTCACAGTGAATTCAGACAGGCATGTGAACATGTTGGTGGAATTTTTTTCCACGACTTGATGAATTGGGCTTAGGATACACTTGGTACCAATAGGATGGAGCAACAGCTAACACTTTTAGAGCATCGATGGCTGTTTTGAGGAAACATATCCCAGAGCACCACATCTCAAAATTGGAGTGTATAGCTCGCTCGGGGTCAGATTTGTATTATAGTGTCGGATATATTTTATTAGGATTTACGTTAGATACACCAAATTTGGCGTTTCTAGCGTAATAAACAACAACAACAACCAAACAAATTTTCATACAAAAACTTAAAAATGGATCAGAATTGTATGGGGGGCTACCCCTTAAAATGGGGTTGTATGGATGTTAATTTTATACTAGTTATCTGAAAAGGGAGAAGAAGAGTAAAAATATCTAAGCTTGAAGTCTCCAAAATCTGTTCGTTCAAAAAGACGATCACAAGGACAGACGGACCAGACCTGTCTATATCAACTCGTCTTCCGATGCTAATCAAGAATATTCAGTGTTCTTCATAGGGTTACGACGTCTCCTTCTGCCTGTTACATACATTTCCACAAACTTAATATTCCTAATTTCAATATGGGCACAGGGTATAAAAATTGGTGAATGTTTAATAAAAAATTTGTTTGTTTACTACTGCGATACATGTTTGCGATCTTTGAAAAATCAAGTTGCACTGGTAGCAGTGGGGTACTTAGCAGTCTACACCGTGAGTTTAATTTTGCCTAAGTCTTCTTTACACAGAATACTTTTCTCTCAAACAGATATACGAATGAACGAACGGACAATGCTAGATCGATTCGTCTTGTCGCGCTGATCACGAATATATATACTTTATTAGGTCTCTGATGTTTCCTTAGCTATGTTACATACATTTTGACAGTTCAACAAACCCAATATGTGCAATATACATACATATGAGACAAATAGCCGTATAGTGGGCGTGGTGGATATGGCAGAAATAAAATTTCATAAGTTCGATCAGAATCTGAATAAGGGGAATATACATATCTAAGAAGTCTTTTGCTCTTAGAGCTATCAGACAGACATACATGGCTCTATCGGTTCATCTTTCAATACTTATTAAGAATATATTTACTTTATGGGGTCTACCATGTCACCTTCTGCATGTTGTCCCTTTGGGTATTTAAAAAATCGAGACATCTCCCGAACACATGAAAAAATAAAATCGTCTACGATGAATTTTTGGATAACTCATCCCGAAATTCTGCTATATTAGCTCGGAATCAGATATACAATTTATAAGCGCCCAAAAAGTATGCAGTGAAAAATTTCCGATTTATCAAATTTGAAAATAAGTGAACAAATAAATAACTGAAAATTAATTCCGTCTGTCCGTCTTTCGTTTGTATGAACCACGATAACTCGGAGATTATAAAAGATAGAGCCACCAAACTTGAATAACTAGACACTACGTAGGTCAGTGTTGTGATATAAATCAATGGCACCTATTGCCAACGCCAACTAGCTCTATATATCGCTGTCTACTTTTTTTTTTAATAATAGGGGAGCAGAATATTTCGACATCGTGAACTCGCGACGGCAGTATTCTTACTTGTTATTTATGTTATTTTTTTTTTGTGTTCGACAAAATATTACAATATGCGGAAATATTTATATATATAATTTATTGTTGCATTGGCGAAACCAGGGTGACGGAACTGGTGAACGAATTGGTGCCGTCGCACTCGCCAAACAGAAGGATCAAGAAGACGACTTTCGAATATGACTGAGGAAGAGCGGGCATCCGTACGAAAGAGGAACAGACTAAGCACTATCCAGATACGTAACGTGGAACCAGCAGAAAGTATAGGATCATAAGGAAGGAGGGGGAATGGCAGCAAAGCGCTGGGTACCATTTAAGGTAGAGGGATGAACACATGTGAATCGGATCGAAGGGGGCAGGGAAGAGGGTGGTAAAGTAAGGAGTGGTAGCGGAAGGGGGCATAGCAATGGGGGCAGCGTAAGTGGTGGTTGTAGAAGGGGTGGAAGGGACAGGAGAAGAGGGGTAGGAGAATTGGAGCTAGAGTAACGGGGCATGGGGAACGTGTGGCAGAGAGAAGGTGGTACAGGGGGAAGGAGTGGCAGGGAAAGGAGAGGCAAGGGGAAGGACAGAACGACGTCTGCCAGGATACAGCTAGTATGTTATATATTTATTTTGCATAGTGATGAGCAATTCAACATATAATTCTTTCGTTACAGTCTTTTTTGTGTGACGTCCCTCGTATTTGATCAAAATACACCTCTTAAATATATTTTGTAAATAAAAAGGACTATCGTTACAGATAGGGGTTACAATTTCTGATTAATTTACATCTAAACAATTAATAATTTAATATGTTTTAAAGAAATTGCATTTTACTAAACCAACTATAATTTCGCTAGTTGAATTTGCCAGTCACAGCCGACAGTCAAGCGATTTGCATTTCACTGGTGCAACTTTTTTTTTTAAAAGATTTTCAAACTTAGTTTTTAGTTCGAAAATCTTTTAAATCGTATGGCAACGTCGCCATAGAAATGTCATAAATTATGAAAAGCGCATCAAACATTTATTAGCGTCTGCTTGCACAATTGGGTCCGATGCGCATCTGAGGCGGTCTATTGCCTCCTTCCTGAGTTGCCTCTTTCTTGACTCTTCGATCGTAATGAGTCTGACAAGTGGCATTTTTTAGCATTATTTGTTTATTTTTCACAATTTGGAATTTTTTTTTTCATTGTTGATTGCAATTCACCGCGATTCATTTGTTTACATTGTGTGTTGCCACTCACATGCCACCGTAAAAGTATCGCACAGCTGGTAGAATTACCAGGTATACTTTTTAGTTTGACGGGCAATAAATTTAAATATTTTTGCTTGGAAATTACAAAAATAATGTCACGTAAATGCAACTAATTTGCATTTAACTAAATAAAACTAACTAAATTGTGAAAATGCTCAAAAAATCAAATCGCTCGAAGTTCTGAGGCATTGTGGAATTTTTTTAGCGAAATGGCAAATTACTTGTAGTCATTGTACTAGTGTTTTCTGTGGCACCCCGGATTATTTAACTTACAATGTGTGTTAGTTTGTTAGCCTGCTGGTTTTGTATAATGCTTGGAACTCAATTTTGACCAACTTCTACTTATTGGATGAAGGTAAAATTTGAAATGAACGTGTGCACCTGATGACATTACAATATTATGAGACTTTTTGTTCATCTAAGTACTTTTAAATCCTTTTTCATTTTTTTCTTTGTTTAATATTTGTTCACTAACTCATTGTATGATAAGTACTACAGGAGAATTACCATTTTTATGATATCCTCAGCAGTTGTTACAAATTTTAAGTACTTTCATTTATTCATTTGAAAATAATTTGATGAATTTTTTAAACTCCATTATACAGCAGCAAAATGACCTATTAAAGGACTTTTTTAAACCCAACCTCAATCTCAAATATTTTCAAATTATTAGGGTCTTATTGTACAGGGTCGAATTTCGCAAAGTAGAGCGAGAGAGAATGACATCGTGCAAGTGAGATTAAGAACTCGTATTATCAAACAGAATTCGAAACGATTCTGTTGATTTAACACAATTTGTGCAAATAAATCAATTGTGGAAATGGTAGTGCTACAAAAAAGTTTAAATGTGTTAGAAAAAAAAGAAAACCATTTTCAAACTCCATTCAGAAAAAATGGGGCAATACAACATTTTAAAATTGTTTAAGCCTATCGCCCAACTGATATGAATAGTTTGACATATAAGTATTTAGCTCTGATGGAATTAAACAACTTAAGACCTTTGTATCTGTGTATCAATCTTCCAAAATTTCCGCAATTTTGTTATTTATACTTTCAACATGTTGAAGCTTAAAATACCAACACTTAAAATCCCATAAAAATGGTAGAGGAACTTCCCCTTCTAGCTTTTGTTTTGACAGACAGATAAATATGTACATGAGTATGTATGTACATACATATGTGTGTATGTGTTTTTATAGTTTGAGTGATACCTGATACCAAGTGTTTCGGGCCAAAACTTTTGTGGGACTACGCTACTAAATGCTTATATAAGCATGTATATTGCTTTTGTATGCGTCAATTGCGCACTAAAAATAACAAATTTTTCTATATAGTATTTACTCAATTTATTTTTAGCTAAACGAGTGCCCACTGTGATATAGCCTGAACACACTGAATGTAGTGGTTGGGTAGGGTAGCGGCGAAAGAGCTTACATAAGGCTTATATAAGCAAAGCAACAACACACACAAACATACATACAGAACAAACCGTTAGCTGGCAGCGCCGGCGCCTCGCACCACGTGATGCTCAACACACTCTTTCACTGCATGCACGCTCTCAAATTACAAGTTTTACGCTCTTTCTAATGCATTTGACCCCCACCCAACAGTGCAACTCAACTCAACTCAACTCAATTCAGTTCGATGCCGGTTGCAGCATTGCAGTTCACTTTCGGTTTTACATACTTCGTTTTTCTCTCTCGCACATGTGTTCATTTATTTGTATGAAGAAGTCGATTTAGCCAAGAGACCAACAAAAAAAATAAAACGGTCTCAGTGTGCTTTGAGTTTTGGGAATAAACGAATTGTGGAAAATAATTTTAATGTGTTGTATTTTGTGTGTGTTAAAATATTTCTGCGCAGCAATTTAATTCAGTTAGTTTGTGTACATACATTTCATCTTATCAACAATTTAATTAACTAGCAACGAATTAGTTATCACTATCAAAATTGGCGCGTTTGCAATTTGTTTTCGTGTGTGTTTATAAGGGAGAGAAAATAGGAAGACGGAGAGAGAGAGAGAGAGAGAGAGAACTGTGCGTGTTTAAAAAATTACTAGAGACTGTTTGAGCGTGTATAGTGAGAAAGAGAGAGAGAGAGAGATAGAGAGAAAGTAAGCTGTGGGTGGTGTATAAGCAGGTGCATCATTTTGTATTGTTTGAGCATGTCCAGCCGTCGTGAGAGCGAACGCCAAAAAGATCGCAGAGCACGCGGTCTGCAACGAAGTTTTGAGAGCATTATGGATTTATCAATTAAAGGTGAGTAAACATTTTTTTTATTGTTTATTTCATATAATCGTACTCTTCACACATAGTGCGCATAGTATATTAATTTTGTCACAAATTTTGTAACGTGATCAAATGGATGGATCAAAGACTTCATGAAGTGTATATATGTAGGTATGTTGTGTTGTAAAAAGGAGTTTTTTTTTATTTTTCTGTAAAATTTTTTTTTAATTAATCAATATCTATTTTGTCCCCCTTAAATAAATCCCACTCATATATTATACGCTTGTGCCAGCGTTGACGTGCTGGTACGTCCTGGCCGGGCATCGTCATGAACATCTTCTCGCCTTCTGTGAAGATATGTTACCACTTATAAACATTATTCTTGCTCAAAGAAGATTCACCAAATAACACAGTCAACGATTTTAGTGGAACATTTAATTTCTTTTTCACACACAAAATTAATACTTATAATAAGTATTCTCTCTGATAAATTTTTTTCGCTAACAAAAAGTCGCCAAGTAGACCAAAACACGTCTTATCTTTGTATCTGTCAAAAACAAACTAAAAGTGCAAAATGGCTGATCATGTCAACCTTATTTTTTTGAAAATCGAATGTACATAGCCCGCGAAACTTAAAAAGTCAACTGTTTTTCACACAGTCCGTATATTCTTTATCAGCTCGACAAGACGTGTTGGTTAAGCCATGTCAGTTTATCCGTCTGTATGGGTGTTCTTACTGAATCTTGTCCCTTAGTTTTCATCGAAATTGTTAAGGAGATTTTTTGGATTAGTTTAGGTCGATATGCGAAGCGCATCTTTTCGAGTTAGCCTCACATACAAATCCAGAACCTACTTTTATATTTTGTGTAAAAAACGTTTTTATTATATCCAATATCAACTTAAATTGTAGAGGTTTCGTATGGTCATAGCCAAAGGGTGCGTGGTTCGCCTACTATATATGTACGAGGATATTCAAAATGTAAGGTGACTTTGTATTTTGAAGAAAAAATATTTGTTTATTTATCAGTATTTATGTTGTCCTCTTCAAAGTAATCCCCCTTAGATACAATACACTTGTACCATCGCTTTTTCTAATCCTCGAAGCACTGCGTCACGGTAATCGAAGAAAATAGTGAGGAAAACTATGACATTTGATCGAACTTGGCGTGCTTTTTTTGAGCTCCCCTGGGCTCTTCCATTGGGACGATTGAGCTTTGGTTTCGACGTTATAACCATATACCCATGTTTCGTCACCAGTTATGACCCTTTTGTGCAAATCTGAATCGTTGTTGACATCATTCAATAGCTCCTGAACTCAATAGCAGAAAATCGCCGAGCACGCAAAACACTTCTAACCGTTATGCCTCTCACAAACAAACTAAATATGCTACATAGTGTACCAACGAGTGTACCAACACAACAAAACAAAAAATCGATAATGGAATGTACGTTGCCCGCGAAATTTGAAAAGTCACCTTACTTTTTGTACACACCTCGTATACTATACTGTTCATTATACCCTGTGTACCCAAAGTGACAACGGTATAATACGATTGTGCGATTGCATATAACACGAAGAAGGAGGCGTTTTAGATCGCATAAAGTAAATAGGTTTCATTTGTCAATCCGTCTGCACTATAAGAGCGAGAGACTGTGACTGGATATTTAGATTCATCTTGAACATACGCAGATCATGGTGAATTTATCTATAAGGTGAGGTATTCCGCTGTGTTGACTTTCTTAAATGCTTTGAACGATAAACAAAACCCGAAATGCCCTATCCGCAACAAATGAAAAAGAATAAGACAAAAGATAAATAAGGGACAAAAAAGAACACTGGTGAGGGGAATACGTCACCTTTGGTTTAAATTCGCCATGGCGCAGATGAAGTGTATTAAATTTTGTCGTTGTCACGCCCACAACGCTTATCGTGCCCACAATACGGCCAATTTGAAATTAATAGGCGTTTCCCGCTCACTATACTTAGACACCTACAAGAAAAAGATAGAATTGTAACAGCGGCCAGTAATAAATTTTTGTTAAGCGGGAAGCGGTCGACTAACTTTTATCTCCCTTTACTTCACCTGTTTACTCCGTTTACTTATTCATAGTTTCATATACCATTGTTAGGCTCCCTCGCACTCACAAGTTTCTAGGTGATCTATAGACTTGACGTTTACTAGATATGTTATTGACTTACGAGTGAGAAAATGTTGGATGGCAACCAAGGTGTGATTGAACCGAATCAAAGCTTTGTGAAGAGGCTGCACCAAAAATTGGATAGGACACACCCACATGTCCTTAAGAAAGCATCATATGAAATTGACTACTCGTATAACAAATAAGTTTTTCACACAAATGTCATTTAAGTGTCATTGTTGGACGTTGTGGACTTTTTGTTTTACTTGTTCCTCAGCTTCGTGTTTGGCCTTGGGGAAGAATCTGCGCCCGGCCCTAAAAGATGCTGCTACGCTATTGCTTATGGAGTTTCTATTTATACCAAACACCCTTAAGTCTTAATCACAAACACAAACTGTTTATATGTATATAGAAGCGTAGAGTACTAAAGCTTCTGTTCTAGAGAAGTTTTTGTTTTCTTTTATTAATTTAAATTTTATTATTTGTATTGAATTAAGGATTAAAAATACATTTTTCATAGAATCACGTGTTGGATACTTTTAAATATTGATTGTTGGTTTAGTCGATTATTATCATGTGCTACGCATTATTATTATACGATACTATCAGATCTTTTACGCAAATATTGTTTTGTTTAACAGCAGAGTCTGCGTCCAACTTTGTTATAGGTATGTAGATTAAGAGATATGCGAATGCGAACCACGTGTATTTGTCAGACACTTTTCAAAATAACTGAAAATTTGTTAAATTTTTCTTAAATTATAAAGCCTTTACAAACTAGTTTGGTTTTCCGGTCAGCTTCTAATGAAGCGTTAATTATCAACCAGTTCTCATCTGGTCATTAAATGTTTAATTAAAGTTAAAATCGAACAGCTGATCAACTGCTGATTGAATTATTTTTATTGTCAGATTATTTATTGTAATACAAAAGTAAATAGCAATTAGAAGGCAAATTAAGAAGGACAAATAAAGCATTTTAACTTGAATTTCTGTCTATATTTGAATATTTATACTCGTAGCTTTGTCTTAGTGTTTTCACACTTTAAATAGTTTATTTGGCATTCACACCCGAAAATGTAAACGTCGTGAAGGAAAACAAATGTCGACTCTGTTAACCTAAACGTAACACAAACACTTCTAATTTTTAATATGGTATAATTAAAAATATTTGTTTATTTTTATATTGATCACTATTAAAAAACATTGAAAAATGTTATGTAACAAACTGAATCACCAGCACCCCCCCCCCCTTTTAACACTTTGTAACAAATCGACAACACCCTCTTCGCGTTACGTAATACTTGAACGGCCCATTCTCCCAGTCCTTTTTGTCCTAAAAGTACCCAATAAGAAAAATGACAATAATACAGGAGTTTCGTCTCTAAATTATTGTTGTCCAGAGAGCGTCACAAAGTGAGCATGTATCGGTGTGCTTCTTCACTGTATGCGGCGTGCTGTGTACGGCCGCCCTCTTTAAAAAAAGTTACAAACTTTTAGACAAACTAATAATGCGCTTTTCACACCATTTGTGAAGGTTGAACAAATAGTGTCAGCACGGTATGATATTTGTTGTTGCCTAGTGTAATATGTATTTACTCTATGGCATTGCACTATAAGTTATTCGTATTACAGTTAGGGGGAGAGAGGGAGCTATGCACTTGCACTTTGACTTTTTGTGTCATAAAATCTCAAAAGTAAAGATTATTAGGGACAAAAGCGATTCAATTTGAAAAATAAATATACAATATGTGTGTGTATGTGTATGTGGGAACACATGCTCGTTTGTGCGTACGCGATTGAGTGATTTTCTATTGAGCGTCGGCAACAACAAATTGAATCACATTTAGTAGTGTTGTTGTTGAGCGTTTATGTTATCAGCAATAGACAAATGTAAACCATGTGATCAGATTTCACGTACATGTGTATGTATGCATGTATGTATCTTCTTGTCAATAAAACTAACAACAACAACAACAACAACACAGCCAATGTAAAATGAGTAAATGTGAGAACATTTCTCATGTAGCCGCTCTCTCGATTACAGAATCATATTTGTTTATTAATTGCTGAGCTCAGCTTTTGAACGACTGCTGCAGGTGGTCTCGGCTGTAACGACTGCGTTACGCGCGATAAATGTTTTAATACATTATAAAAATAGTATTTCATAAGTTCAGAATTTGTGAATCTGTAAAATAATCAATTAACAGGAATAGTATACTATATTTCACAGAAAGAATTTTTAAAAAGCAAATTATTATTTGATTATTTGGATTATTGGATCATGATTTATAGAAGACAAACTTTTTAAGAATGCAGTATATGATATATTTTTGAAATATCGTTTGGTTTGGTCCTTAAAACTCTTACTATAAGTTTAATAACACAGGCTTACAAGGTTTTGGACTGAATCAGATGAAAGTATTTTTCAAAGTATTTGCGCGCTGTATTCAAATTCGTTATCAGTTTTTGACAACGAACTCAAAGTAATGCATTTTAATACTATTTGGTAATAATTTTTGTAGCTCTTCACCGATATGGATTTGGTACTGAATATCACATAAAGTTGTTTGCCAAAATATGCTACGCCAAAATCAAGGAAAACATTTTTGTTGGGCCTGATATTAGACAATTCATGACACACGACAGATGAAATAGATCAAACTTTAGTTTAAGTGAAATACCAAAATTCGGGCTACGAATTTGAAAATACTTTTGTCTGTCTCAGTCCAAAAGTTGGCCTTAATTTGTAAACCTGTGATAATATTTTCACTTTTTTTTTTTTTTTTTTTCAATTTATAGTCAACACTTACTAAGTGCCAATTTAGACGATACGTGCTCACCCTACCCTGCGTGCAAAAATGAAAGCAGAATCGTTGAAAATTCACTAACCAATCCTATATTTTTTGATGTAGTAAGTCGGATGTGCTACTGATAAAGAAAATGAAATAAATATGCAAGCAAAAAGAATACAAGATGTTTTAACAATAGATCTGATAGACTTAATTTTTGAGAGTTTGGCAATCTAAATAGTATTGTCTAGTAATCAGATAGAAACTGAACTTTTTTTGTGTTGCAAGGTACATATATATGCATAAGTCGAGTGCCACACCTTATATTTGAGTCTTAATTTTTTCAATCAGTTCCGATATTTCTTCCAGAATACTTTAATTATTTAAAAATATCACATAGATATAATAAGTAAAACTCTTACATCGTTTTCACAAGTTTCGGAGAATATAATTTTGCATGAATCATATATAAAACAATTTAGAGTTAATTGAAAAAAAAAAAAGGAAACTGGAACATCATATTTTATTTTATTTTGTAGAGTTCTGTATTCACAATTATAAAACAAAAGGCTTCCGAAATGTTTTAATTCAGTGGAATAATGACAAATCGCTGAATTCCATTGCGGCTAACAAGTTTGCGTATTTAAAAAAAAAGCTCGATTCTGCGTAACAATTACGGACAATAAAAATTTATAATTAAAAAAATTATAGAAAGTTGTGTTTACGCGGCAAAATAATCATTGTGGTAAATATTCGTAGAACATTTGACTTGTTGTCGTCAATGCTGTTGATAAGAATTACGTATCAAGAATACGTATATTTCACAAAGTGTGCAGCTAGTCAATCATTTTCATTATTTAAGAATTTAGTTTTTTTTTTGTTTATTTCGTATTATTTTGCCCCATTTAGATTTCTAGTTTTAGCGAATTTTGAAATCAGCTCCAGTAAGAATTGAGGTAGCGTTTAGAATTTTATGCACACGGGTTTTCTTCCCGGTTACTTTGGCTCAGTACACGGGCGTTCCAGATCAGGCGTCGCTGAAATTACGTCAATGTCAGCCGAGTCAATAATTAAATTCAACAGTGCTGTAATATATGTACATTCCCGTCTGACACTGCTGTCTCTTACTCTATTTTATGTTTGTGTAATATTCATTTTAATTTATTTTCTCGCGCGCTGTCATTGCATTAACTGACGTTTCCCTACATTGCGCGTTCCCCTACGCTTCGAGTGGTTGCAGTTGTCAGGCATTGCTACTAGTTATTATTCGTATTATGTCATAAGAGTTGTAAATGCAATAAACATGTGCAATTAGTTGCGCTACCACAGATAACACGGGGTATATAAGTGTGACAGATAGTATTTATTTATCTAAAATTTGATGACTTCTAAAATTTATAAATTCCCAAAAAATAAAACAAAAATTGATCAAGTCTTTTAAATCTTTCGGTTTCAAAGACCATTTCATAGATCTTTTTCTTGATAAAACTTTCGGTAATGGGAATTTTTGGAAGAAATAATGCTCATTTATTCTTCTAGTACACAGGGTTTTCAATCAGTGCATTTTTCTGGATGTTAGAGTGTGTGTTCTGTAATCCATTGCTGATGTAAACTAGTTAAATTACGCTTAAGCAAATCACGATTGGTGAGAGCTGTAGCCGTGGTGTCAAAGCTAGAAATATAAAAAATTCATTTTTCGAAGTAAACACATATAATATTTTCAAATTTAGTTTAAGTTAATTTCGGATAAACTTATTCTAGCTTTGTCCCCTTGGGTACAGGGTAGAAAAATGTTTAACTAGATCTGCGTATAGAAAAATATAATCTTGATATTAAAGTTTGTTGTCTTTAGCTCTAATAGACAACATTTATACGCAAATAAAAATTTTGTAAATCGAAAATATTCCGATATAAACGCTGAGTTTATTTATTATTTGCAAATAGCTAAGTCACGAAACCAATTACTGATTAATGAATATAAGTATTAACTCAGCGTGTATGCGGCTAAATTTTCGATAAACTTAGTAATAATCTTTGAGATCTGTTGTTTCATAGAACCAGAGGAAAAGACGGACACGGCTTGCCATATTGATGAAAAATACTACAAGCATCTTTCTGCCTGTTATAAACAATATGTTCGCAGAAATTTATTCTCCTATCTATGTTGATGAAAAGTAGCTTCTCCGTTTTTCATATATATCAATCTGAAAATTACCCATTTGAAACTATTTGTAATCCTGATTTGAACATATCTAAAAATGTCCGCACCATTTCTACTAGAAGACATAATTCAAACGGATGGATGCTTCACATAAATATTAATGGGCGTAACCCGACCATTTTTGGCGGTAGTTCCCATGAAAACAAACCGACTGTGGTTTTAGAGGGTAACAATTTCGTACTTTGATCTTATCATTTCAAATAATCGTAACAGTTTTTTAGATGATTGGTGAAGAGTATTAAAAATTCAGTTCCACATTATACCGAACGAAAAATAAGATCTTTGGCACACAGAAAATATACAACAATTCTGAATATTTCATATGTAACTTGAGAGTTGTTATTTTACCATATTAATATTTTTTGTCTCATATTACAATTTTTTGTTTAATATTTATACACCAATTTCCTTCTTTAAAATATTTTCACCAAATTAATATTTTTTGCTAGTTAAAAGAGAATAATATTAATATGAAAACTTAACACTAAATATTTAGGTTCCCGTGAAGCGTATTGAAGTTTCGATTTAACCGAAGTAAACGTGTTTTATTATTTGGTTCTATAGTATTCAATCGTCACACGTGCGTGTTTAGCGATCGGAATGGCTCGGTCAAGATCGGTAATTGCCACGTTCGTTTTTCATTTGAAATAATCATAAAAAGTATCCAATTTGCATATCGAGTTTGTTTTTACTTTATGTAGGGGATATATTTCGTACAATAAAATGAGTTAAACTTAACTATTACCAGACGCTGTTGTCATATGAAGATAACATAATACGAGTATCTACACACCCAGCCACACAAGCACACCTCACCTGTCTCTTGCTGGTCACAACTTCGTGTTTCTACTTCTCCTCCACGAACTTCGATTCGAATATCTGATTGCACACTGGTTTACATTGCGACGCGACGCAATTCAAAGAAACTTCATACTTAATATGTGTATCTGTGCCAGAATCAGTGCGTGTATGTATGTGCGTGTGTGTGTATTTTACATCTGTGTGTTTTTGCTAGCGTTTTTAATTAAAACATAAAATAAAAATGGTTCTTTTTTTAGCAACTTTTTGCGCATACAAATTGCAAGTAATCAATTTAAAGCAACAACAACAACACTAGTTGTGAATAAGCCAAAACAGACACAAAAACACATACAACATTGTTGTTGATGTTGTTGTAGCAATTGTTTATTGTAGCTGTAACTGTCGTTGTTGTTGTTGTTGTTGCCATTCAATAGCAAATGAAAAATAAAAGCATAAACCTTTTATGACATTATGATAAATGTGCGAAAAGTGTACACAGAAAACGCAAAAACCTATTAAATATTTTAGCAAACTTAAACTGCAAATCGCGTTCTGTTTGAGCGAGTATTCCATGGGAGAGTGAGTGAGTGAACAATAACACTGAAGAGGTACAATTTTTTTGAGTCTCCTCTCTCTGTTTGGTACGCCCTTGCGCTACTGGGAAAATTTCAAATGATATATGTATGTATGTAGTTTGAGTAGGTTAATATTGAACCGTGGTTTGCGATTGATAAATGTGGAATAAAATTAATAAATTAATAACACTGTGCATGAATATAGTAGTTTTTTATTTGAACGGGAGATGGACTGAGATTTTAGACAGGGTCCAACACGAGCACGAAGTTGGTATTCACAAACATGTATGCGCACGCATGTTCAAATTCTTTCAAAGGCACAACCCAACAACATAACCAAGCTAGTGATTACGAACACGCACGCTAATACATGAAAAAGCACGCTCGAACACCAAAATATATTACACAAATTTGTATACCCCGTAAACACTGGGTAAATGGGTATACTATCTTTATAAAAAATGTATGTAATAGCAAAAGGCGTAACGGGTACAATAGAGAGCATGTATTTTTGTTCCAAAAAAGTAATGTGTGGGCCACATAAATCTTTGGCATCTGACAGTGTTATCCTTTCAAGTCTGCTTTGATGTCATCTTATGATAGCCTGCATTCAAAGCGTCAGTTCAAACGAATTTGTGGTATGGAAGAGTACACAATACCAGAATACGCTGATATTCTACAGCTTTACATTTAAAAAATCTTCTCAATTGTAAAAACTCAAAGTGCGTTGCGTGGGGATCATTTCTGGCCGATAATGGCTTGTTTCGAACAGCGTTCGCTTTATTGTGGGTATTGTTCACCGTCGCCTAATCTCGAAAAGAGGGTATTTTCAAGTCTTAAGTTTATGTCAAGAAGCCCTGGACCCTGAAAGCTTTGAAGTACAATAATCAATGGTAAATGACCACTCTTCACCCTGACACACTTCGAAAAGTGACGTTAAATGCCCGAAAACGTGCACATTGCGCCATTCACTTATATTTAAAAAATTGTCACATCAAATTTACAATGTTTAAAACAATCGAAAAATCATTTCACAGTAAATAGCTTGTGATTTTTTTTAAATTATCAAAAACATTCGCAATGCCTCACCCGTTATTTATGACACAGCGGTAATTAATAATTTTTCGATAATTTATCGCGTTTAATTAATGGCATAGTACTCTTGACTTGCACTTGACTGACTGACTCTTGAATTTTTGTACTCTGCACGAATACGCACGAAATTCAACTTTAACGCACGAACTCATTGTGCACACGCGTGGCACGATGTGTCACGACAAAAAGCACGGTCCGCATCCGCTTTTAATTTGAACAACTAGGGGACCAAGAGAATAAACATTATTCGAAGATTCTGAATTTAACGTTCATCGTTTTCACATTAAAAACTCGAGGCCCCACAGGCCCTTGTCTAATGCTCAATGTGCCACTCCGTTAAGGCGGGTCTGGTTCAGCATAGGAACATTGAAGGCCTCCATACCCGATTTCAGATCGATATCTAAAAAACTGAGCGTCCAGTTTTGTTTCAAACTGATAGTTTCGAATTGATCAAGAATATACATATATATGATGTCTCCGATGATTCTTTCAATGCGTTTCTTATACTTATAAGGTAAATTACTTGTAGTTAGTGGAACTACATTTTCGTATTATTTAAAAAAAAATTCAATCGAAGCTTTCCAACCACTGTGCCTCGCAAAGTTTGATTGAATATCAATTTTGAACCACGTGGTCTTCTTGTTGTTATACCCTATACCCAAAGGGACAAAGGTATAATGAGTTTGTGCTAATGCATATATGTATATAACAGGCAGAAAAAGGAAGCATAGAAACCCGTTAAAAAACGGCATATTTTAGTAAAAAATTATTGAAAGCATATGTAAAAATCATTTGCGAATTATAAGTTCTATTGAGTTTAAAGTGAAACTTTACACACTTCACTTCACAGCGACAAATATAAGCAAGAGTGCAGGGTATTTCGAAGTTGTGAACTCACGACTGCCACATTCTTACTTGTTTTATTTCAATTTAAGCAGTTGCAGATTCACTTGTTGTTGTTTTTGTTTTTGTTTTTGTTTGTCTTTGAAGTGCTACTGTCAACATAAAATTGATGACATTTTTCAAGTGGGAGACAGACAAATGTTCTAGTACCTTTCCAAGGCGTGGCATAATACTTTAAACTATACTAGACAAACTACAATAAGTAAATAGATACCTACTTACTCGTACAAGTGTCTAGGAGAGTTCTACGAATTGAAATTTGTATATTGACAATTTAGTCTTTCGATGACACTTGCTCTGAAGTGTTGAGGGATATGAGTTTAAGGGAGGTTTGACAGAGTTTAGATATAATTAGAATACAAAATAATTATAAGAATTTATATGTATGTAGGTACATTTTTCTATGGATTAATTGACAGCAACATGTGCGACTCAATTCAGCGGCGACAATGACAAAAAGTTAATTGTAAAATTAAAAAAAAAACCCAATGAAACTACAAAGTCACTTGTAATTGATGGGACAAAGAAATTTGACATGTAAGAAATGTATCGGGAGGGGGCATTTTTTGTATTTTTTTTTTCTTTCTGTATACGATGGCAACAACATTGTTGTAATTGATATTTATGTACTGCGGGAGGCGTAATACTTTAGTGTATATTATTTATTTTATTTATATTTCAACAGTTTTTGATGCTTATTGCCTACATACCCCGCCGCCACTGCCAATGTAGGCAAAAAATATTTAGTTTTGTACATAGAAAATAAATTAGAGAACGCCTGAGTGCTGAAAATTCTAAATGTTTAGTTCAAGGCTAGAGGTGTCTCAACTGTGAAATGAAACAAAATAAAATAAACAATTTCTATTATTAACGTATAAAATAATACATTCGATCTTCTATATATGTATACAGTGCGTAGCATAACTATAAGACAGCTTAATTTATATCTAGAATAGTCGAGACCGACGTTGCCCCGGTTCAAATATTCCAATTACAAAATTTCCACTTAGAAATTGAGTTCGAAAAGGAGCGAATAAAAAAATCAAAGAAAGACTTGAAACTGCTAGTGAGGTAAGGAGAAACCCCGAAACGTTTGAATTTCATTTTGATAACTTTTTTTAACTGCGACGTAACACGATATGCTTACGTAGGCTTGTAAACAACAAAACAGACTGCCTGGCAAAACAAGAGCGCTCTGTCATTAGCCGTTTGATTGCTACAATAGCATGAAGTTGGTAACACTTCGAGCGCCGATCCCTGTAAACTATACCTAGTCTAACGGTCATTAATTGGTATGCGGGAATCAACCCTTATTTCGAACAATCTCTTTAAAGACGTCTAAATATTTGGGAACTTCATTTTTTATAGTTATTTATACTTAGTGCAGTCCGTACGCCTATTTTTGACTGTTACATATTTCCGAACGAAAAGTAGCTACTTGAAATTGCTGAATAAAATGATAATGGTTTAATTATTTTGGATATATATTAGGGTACCCTTCAAAATAATCCCCATTGGATGCAATGCACATATTTCAACGCTTCTTCTAATCTTCAAAAACATTTTCATAGACCAATTTGAAATCGTCTTCAGCACCAGCTGCGAATACTCTTTTATCGCCTCAATCGTCTCAAAACGCTTTGCAGGGAGTAACAACTTTAAGTCTTCGTAACAGGAAAAGTCAAACGGAGCCATGTTAGGTGACTACTGAGTTTGCGGAGCGACAATAATGTTGTAGCGTTAAAATGAGAATTTGTGCCACTATTTAGTTGCACTGCAATTTGTTGTTTGCCCAAATTAGATCCCAATGTCGAAAAAAAACTTCAAAATTTGCAAAGCGAATTTGTTTATCAAGTTATTGAGCAGAAACCATCCAACAGATTGCGCCAAAAATTTTAATGTAAACAATTGATAAGTAGTTGTATCAACCTTGATAAAAACTTAATTTGACAATATCTCAAGTTCGAATACTTTTTGATCAGGTTTATTATCCGATAATATTGATATCCTTTACGATTTGAAAAGAAAATAAGTGGAATTTGTTTCTGTTCCTCTTATATTTGTTTGTATCCTATAATTCTTTAACGCAGTGTAGATTAATATGATATTATTTTCTCATAAACAAATAATAAAAAACCATATATATAATATTATGCTACATTTAGTTCAACTAATCGTGAGTAGAATTGTGTTAATTAAATTTTATTTCGAAAATTTTTCGTGTAAATAAAATGTGAGAAATGCGAAAATTATATTTCATATAATTCGTTTATTTTTTATGAGCAACTAAATATAATTAATTATAGGCTCATAAAATTTTGTATGTATTGATTTAAATATGTTATTTGGATAAGCAATTAAAAGAATATTTTTTGGTGCCAAAATTTAATAAGCTAAAAATAAATTTATTAATGAGTAGCGTGTAAAAATAATTAATATCTAACTTAGAAGAGTAAAGGGCTGGGGAACGAAACGAAACACGCACGTGATTTGATATCTTGATATGCTCAGTGTACTTACGACTGTCCATCTCTTTTACGCACTATCTGTACGCATACATATACTCAAAAGAATTTAGTGGGTGGTGTAACTTTGTCTTTTGATTGTAAAGTAATTCACTCCAACACTCAGTCACTAACTCTTTCTTTTCCGTATAAGTGAGCTGCACTTCGTGTCGAACCCATTTGCGTCTAAGTGTGATATCTCCTCCACCTCAATTTGGTTTGTTGTTGTGGTGAAACGGAGCGGGGCTTTCCGAAATCACGTGCTCACTTGCTTTGATAAAACTGGCAGACTACCTACTTTAATGAAATTCAAAATTTGACTTAAGATTAGCTTATGTATCTTTTTGTGCCGTCATTAAAAAAATTGTATTTGATTATACTATCTTCATCATTTATTTGTGGCTTTATTTGTATTTGTAGTCCTTATGTACACATAAGAGTATGTATCTGTTTGTACACCCTCTAATAAAAAGCGCTAAAAAATGAAAACGATTCTCGTAGTTTATTTTGTTTTTTTAATTCATTTGCGGCATGTTAATGAACACGAACAACAAAACTCTTTAAAAGTGCTGGTAGTAAAAATGTTGTTGACGCTCGTGGCATAACATTTATTAGTAAGAAGATGAAGGAGGTGATGTGGAAATTCATTTTGTGGTTGAGATACTTACTTATTACAATGGCATCAATTGCGTTGAACATTTATCAGTCCAACTACTACTTCAAGTTTAAAGTGGATATATTGGGAAATATAATGGAAAAGATTAGACAGTGTGAAACTGTAGATACGCTGTGGAGCAGTTTTTGTTAAAGCATTTCCAAAATATTCACGAAAATTTATTTTTATACTAGTAGATAAGTGATTTTCTCAAATACCTTAATTACTATTTTTAGAAATTGCTTGAATTGATAATCAAAGTTACCTCTCTCGCATAAACTCTGCAGGTGCCACTTAGTCAATGTAAATCTACATGTAATAACGGAACATTTTTTATATCATATTTAAACTAGTTGTGAATTATAACTACATTTTAATTTTAAATGTCGAAAGGTAATCAAAATGTTACTAATTCCAGCATTCATTGACTTTAAAAGTTGAACATTCGCATTTTAACTTCTTATATGTTATTTTATATTTTTGTTTTAATTCTGGTTCTGAAATAGAAAGCCGGTACTGAAACAATTTCTTCTCGGAGCTGTCTCTACGCCACTTTATGATAATCCAACTTCAAGAGTGCCTTCCATTCGGCACTGTTTAAACTCTCCCTGTTAAATATTTTGACAATTAATACATACCGATTATATACTAATGACAAAACTTTCCACAGTATAAAGAAAATGTCATCAATATAATCGCAGATTGCTTAAAACTTGATGTGCAAGTCTAAAGAAGTATCTTCTCCCTTGATATGGGTAGAAGATACAATTTCAGACTCCCCTATCACTGTAGCGCCTGTCAAGCAGAAATGCTAGCAATCTCAGATGTTACTCACTAGCTCAAGCTACACATATGTTATCAAGTACTGGACTGTATTTAATGTGACACTCAAGCGTGTAAAAACGTACCGCTTGAAACGTATAGCACTAAGGAATAAACGAGAGAGGGTACCACTGCTGACGATCTTTCAGCTAATAACACAGTAGGGATACGCATGGCATGTAAGCTGTAGATCATACCAATTACATACTACTTATCTTATCTTATTGATCTTAGTGTATAATTGATCGAGTAACAGAAGCACATGTTACGCCACCATAATAGGCGATCAATCGTTTTTCTGCTCTAGAAATGATTAGACAACTCCATACACTAGGCTATGAATTACAAGTTTAGTACCAGAATTAGTCGACCGGACGTCAGATAGTGCTTGCAGTTTTTAAACCAGTTTGTTGAGTAGTACCAACTATCAATAGACTACTGTCAAATTTTGAGTAATCAACATCATTAAGTTTGTGTTTGAAAGCCATTGTGCTGCCGATATAGACCTTAAACGCAATTGTGTGATAACTTTGAAGCTGTGTTTGGCGTTGATTAATCACAAAATGGTCAAGTTCATGACCACGGAGGAAACATGAATCCATTGCAACAAATTAGGGGTCAAGCTGTAATTGAAACAGTATGTTAATCTGGTTGGATCGGCGTGGTAACCTTTCGAATTCTGTTCGTCTGTCTGCCTTCCATGTCTGCTTTTCAATGAGTATCAAACACAAACTTAATGAACCAAATTGTTTAAAATAGGACTCTAGTCCAATGCTTTATCTAAATGTCCATTGTACATAACCAGTTCAAAACGTATACATTTTCGGTTGGAATATAGAAATTACAGAAAATTATTGGATTAGATTATATATATATATATATAGATTATATTTATATGAATTTTAGCTGGTTCAAGGTAAAATTTAGAAATGTGTGCCAATTTTCAATGCGAAAAAACAGCAACAACAACTTTTTAATCACAAAGAATATTAAGCCACGGATACAATTGTTTCGTAGTCTGGTAGCACAACCATTTTTGTTACTGTTCTCTATTCACTCTGAAAAATATATAGATACAAGTATTTTCCAATACAAAAAAGTCTTTGAGACAGCTTAAAATTCATATATTATTTTCATAATGTAGGTCGCTAAGTAAAATTTGTGTTCTCATATTATTTAAGTTATAATTTGGAGTTTGGTGAAGCCTTTAAAATTTGTTAAAATATTCTATTATAGTTTTAGTTCAGTTGAATTATTTATTCATACGAGATATTAAAAACGATATTAAATTAAAAAATGAAAGTAGGGTATTTTACTAATCAACATTATCATTATCAACATCAACAATTGTCTCACATTTATTTGGCGTGTGCGTGTCTGCGTTGTCTATCTATCTAAGGACAGCTGTCCACAAAGTATCTAAACGTTCGGACGTTTGTTCTATTCAAATGCACACAATTCAAACTACTCGTACATACTATAAGTATAACACTAAACTGATGTTCATGATGATCATCATTGAAGCGTACAACGCACAACTATTCATACATACATGCAAAGACCCGAAACCCCATGGCAGATCCACCATGTATCTATTCACTAAAAAACAGCACAAATTTGTACGTTAATTTGTACAATAGAAGAAAAAAGAAAAATAAGAAAGAAAAGATTTCATATGTACATGTGAGATTTTACGCTACAAATTCAAAGCTAAAATGTAGATCAGATACAACTAGAACTAAAAAGATACAAAGAGCGCAGCAACCCAAAATTAAGCAAGCAAGCAAGCAATCATGCTAGCAAGGGGGATAAGGGGGATAAGGGCTTACAAATAACTCAAAGTCGAGAAACAAACAGAAACCGAATTACAGCAGTGCGATAATTTTTCTCTAATGTCAAGACGTCGTCACTCGATGTCGACAACAACGGATAGAGACCTAGACTACATTTGCCGTGTAAATTATATACTAGATCATCAGCGACGGGGCTATTAAGGTCGCTAAGGTGGATGAATACAATCTAACTGAGTCTATAAAATGCGGCGTAGGTTTTCAATTAAATTGGTAGATACTCGTACAACAGTCGTCGTCGCCGCCTTTTCATAACTGGATAAAACGTAACTAACTAGTCGATGTTTGCTTTTTGTTTTTTTTTTTGTGAAATTGCGGAAGTTCAGATATTAAATCGTGATATCGAATGAATAAACGATTGCACATTGAACTGACCAGTGGTGTTTACCTTGGTCCGGTTAGATGGCGGTGGAGTTCTAATGTCGAGGCGGTTTCTAATCTTAAAGTGTAAACTCTTTGGCGTCGAAAATGTTTATGATCAAGACGATGATTAAGACGACTCTTAATTTATATACCCTATACCCATAAGGTGCAACGGTTATAGACACTTTCTGCAAGAGTATGTTACAGCCAGCCAACCATACATTATATACCTATATTCTTGATCAGCATCAAAAATTGAGTCGATGTAGACGTACCCGTCTTTCTGACCGTATGTATGAAGATCGAGATCTCAGAGACTGTAAGAGGTTTAGCCTTTGAATTGATGTATTTACACTCTACTACGAGCCTATGTCTTATTACCAACAGATAATTTCGAGCTTGATTTCTGCATCATAATTATGTTAGTCCAATCGAGTTGGTTTGAAGCACACAGCTTCGGTTCAGTGGTTTATTTCAACTTTTCGGTTCAATGCTGATTGGATTCGATTCAACAATGTTTTGGTTCAAACTCATTTTCACCTTGATTTTAATATTTCTTTATTCGACACAACTGTTTGTCCCACCAACTACCGCATTTTTCTTAACTTTTTGTACAATATCAAGTCAAAATGGTGGATTGAGGTGCGGTTGTGCTATAATGAAATTAATTTGCAACATTGGCGAGCAATCACCATTTATTTTGACAAGATTTATCAATTTGGAATATAATACTCCAGCCCTCTAGCTAGAAATTAAAAGCTTAAGCTTAGTGTAAGGCAACCAGGATGTTTGATATATGAGGTATGCGATGGAAAATGCTTCCCTGGAATACAAAGATCTGGTTTATTTAATGTCAAACATTTTATCACAACATATGACATGGAACTTCCTGTCTGCAGGATTTGAGCAAAGGATTCAAATGTTGATCAAGCAGTTTTTTTTTGGTATGAAGACTCGCTACGCGCCCGCTCGATCGGATGCCTCTAGAAGGCCGAAATATTTTGATTGTTATTTGACAGCGTTTTTTTATATGAAGTTTTTTCGATATTACAAATTTTTATTGTTCTCAGTATTGAGCTATCGAAATAATGTTAATGAAACATTATTGGTTGATTGGTTGTTGAAGTACTTAGCCTTGATGAACAGGAATGAAACTGGTGTCAAGACCTAGTAGTTTCCTACTAAACACGAAACCGAATTCAAATTCGTGCTTCCTAGCATGGGAACTAGGGAATAGATGTCACTTGATGCCTTTTTGAACAGTCCTGTCCTATCCATCGCATTTCCTGTATTGCGGTGATGTCAGCCTTGAGTTTTTCGAGGATATCAACCATATTCCATGTGTCTATCCGTAAATCACGGTCCTTAAATTGTTTGCGGGAGTCGTCATCAATGGGAAGTTGTATCCGCGGCTTCCTATGTGTTTTCATTGGTAAATGTGTTTTTGCGGTGGGGGTAACCAAACCCTGCGCACCAACCCTTAATTAAGGGGAGTCGTTGCCTTCTCACACTTTGCTCACCACAGAGATTCCGTGGCTTGCCCGGGGGATACGTGTCCTAACGGACGTTTGTGAACTGCTTGCTTGATTAATGAAGGGATATGTATAATATATATAATAGCTATGTTTGATTTCTCGTTCTTATACAATATAGTTTCCAAGATTTTGGCGTTTTACAGAATTTTGATGCTGATTATTAATAAATAACGGAGATCTTCGTAGGTACAACATGCATGTAGGTTGATCATCTCGAACTTTTCGTATTTGTGACAGTGAAAGCACCAATATTTGAACTGTCATCGTCATTAAAAAAAGTTGTTGCTCTTTGCAAGTTTTGATGTGACGCCCACTTTTTGGGGTAGCCCCCATATAAACTCACCCCCTACTTTTGACATGGAAAACATTTTTATTGTAGTCAATATCAACTTAATAAATGATATAGTAACTTAAAGTAAACGGATGCTTGACATATACATTAATGGGTGGGACTCGCCTACTATTTGGGGTATGGAAAACGTCAATTTCAACTAGAAATTCGATATGGCGGCATCTTACACATTTACTACATCGCTTTATACACATCTACTAGTGATCGTGTACCACCCACTTTTTGGGCTAGCCCCTATTTAAACCCCCAATATTATGTATTACATTACTATTTAAAGTTTCGTGTGAATGGTATTAGAGCTTCTTCTACAGCTTTATAAATTTGTAAAGGGCATGAAGACTTCGGTTTACTTCCATTAAAATTTTTGTTTTGTATTTTACTAAAGAACCATTTTCAAATCGGAAGACTTTTTTTCATGCTTTAGCATTTTCGGCATTCTGACACTCAAGGCACAAATTCTTCTGATAAGAACGCATGAGACGTTTTTGGTTTTATTTTACGGGTTTAAAAGTAAAAAAATGAATGAAAAAATAGAAATGTACATATATAATCATTATATGAAACGCGTATTATATTTACTTAATCATGCGATATGCACATGCGATAAGGAGCTGTGCTGTGTTGCCTTCTTCCCCGACAATATTTGCGTTTCTTATTTGTCTTGGTTTCTTAGTGAATCCATTTTGTGATGCGGCATTTAAAATGCCAAAGTAAATAAAGTATTTTCTTTTTTAAGATATAGTTTTATATTTTTTTTTGTTTCGTTCTTTGTCGTCTTAAAAAAAAACATTTTTCTTCTTTTCTTCTTTTTTTTTTGACATATGACAGCATGTTGGAAATGTTCTGACACAATATGTGCTGCTGTTGATTCCAAATATTTTCGACGAAAATATTTTAAAGAAATGTTCACATAAAAATTAGAGAAAATATGTACTATGTATGTATACAGTATACCTATTCTATATCTAACTACCCACACACAAAGAAATTAAGAACGTTCTACTAATCTCTTTGACTAATGCTTCTTCCACTACTGTTTCTGTACACATTTATGTATTTTTTCCTAGTAGTTGCATTGGAGATTTTCTCAACTGTTGTGATTATTTTTCAAACTGTATTGTTTCCTATGAAAAAATCATTTTAAATAATAATTTCTATATGTGATGTATGTGTATTCGACTCCTTATACATGGTCTATAAGTAGTTCCTTTAAAATTGTTGTTGGATTTTTGGCTCATTTATAATTTATCGTGCTTGAACACGTTTCTTACTCGCATTGGCATTTTGTACTTGCCTTTTGGATGTATATGGATGCTTAATGTTGTTGATTAGTTTGGTAGTCGTTCAAGTGGTCTCGAGAATAGTTCTGAAAAGTCTGGCTGGCGGCATTTCCGTTGACATTCTACGAGTTGGTATTTTGCATTGTAGTACTACTATATGCATTTTGTTGTGGATACTTTGCTACCTTTGCTTTGCCTTTGCCTCCATTCATTTGGCTTCTGTATCTTTACGAAAATAAATTTTCATCTCTTAAATTTTTTCTTTCCTGGTCGACCTCTGTCAATTTGAATTTTCGCTTTGGCGACGCCGTCATTTTGGGGGAAAAAAATGTCACATGATGACAGATGTGATATGTTAGCGTACGGAAAATATGAATATGATAATTTTTGCCATGGCATGAGTAATGTTGAAAGAAGTATTAGACATAATTATCATAGCTAGATTTTCTTGTAATCTGTTCAAGAATTTTAGTTAGTTCATTTTAAGTGTATGCGGAAGAGATTGTAGTACGTACTTATGTTGATTGTGACATAAATGGGTTTTATCACGAATAATGTTTAATACAGTTCTGAAGAGATCTTATAGGGCACCAATAAGTTTACATTTAAATACTAATAATACTAAGCTTATTTTATACTCACCGGCAATATTCGGTATCATAAGTCAATGGCGGAGACGGAATGCTCTTTTGGAGGGGATACCAATACTTTTTGTTCACTTCAATTTAATATTAATAATAAAAAAAGAAAATTTACAAAATCGTAAATTTGTTGACTAGAAGTTGGTTCACTACGCAGTTTGTTCTTCACATGGCTATAGGGAGGATGATCTATTAAATGCTCAGAAGTCAATCATAATGGAATATTATTCATCGTTTTCGGTTTATTTTCCAGAATACTTACGTCAAAAAAATGGTTTTGTTCTATTCAAAATTGACCTTGCTATGATTTTCTAAAAAGAGTTTTGCATCATTGTCCATTTTTTCGAAAAATAATAGCGGCCATTTGCTTCGAAGTGCTGCGATCGCAAATAACTTTTGTTGGTTTTGGCTCATCTTGCAAGATGCAAAACTCGTCACCTGTCACGAGCATTTTTGAGCATTTTGTTGCTCTCGATGCGAGCCTCTTTTAACGATGGTCTAATTATGCGGCGTACATTATGAACAGAACTTCGTCACCGTCAAATGTTCATACAATATTTTTTAAGTTTTTGCTACTAATGTCTATGGATGCGTTAATGTCTGCGATTTATGAAGTATTATATTCGGTTTGTACGGAAAATCTGTATAAAATTAAGTTTTGAAGCCGTGTAATACGAGTAGAATAGCGATTTTATTTGGGTGGCTATTGTAACAGTCTTGTAGGCTAACACAACCTATTGAACTGGGGTAGACAATTTTTGGCTGCTCAATTGCTTCTTTGCATATGAGTTGGTGGTATAAGCCAAATATATGTCAAAACGGCTTTTTAACTATCAATAATATAGTCCGGTGTTTCAAGAAGCAGCATTATATGTTTCATTTTGAGTTCCGAAAAACTTGTTCACGACCAGCTACTAACTACGGCTCATTTCTAGTCTTCTTCGTGAGCACGAGCTTATACAATACATATGTTCCTTAGCAGTTCATGTTCGTGTGAGCTCACGGTAAACTGCTCGGGATCAGTATTGTGTTGATTTTGTTAAGTTCGGTTTTCATTCGATTTTTCCAGTAAAAGGTTAAGTACAAGGTTATGAATTGAACTATCCATGTAACTGCTTGGAACACAATATTTATTGGCCCTCATTTCTTCGAGCATCTGGTTGCGTTCCATTACACATATTTTCTTTCATTCGAAAGTCGACACTAAAATATACATTCTGTTAAAAAAGTACCGGGAATTGGTCAATAAAACACATAATGATTGTTATACAGTAAACATTCTATAAAAGCAACTAATCTGAACCAATTTTTTCAAAAAAGTTTCTTATGTAGAAAAAGTTGCTTATATAGAAAAAAGGAGTATAAATTTTAAGATAAATCAGTTTTGTGATTTATAGATAAATAAACAGTTTTATTAGTTAAAATAATATTAATTAAGTCCTTTAAGAACTGCTTTTTCTCTGATTCGCCGCAAAAACAAGATCTCATTGCTTGTAAGGTTATTTTCCTCTGCATATTCTACCGCGTCGTTGAAGGAATCTATCACATTATCGGTGCTGATTCTGCTCTCTTCTTCCATGTGATTCTCTTTGTTCGCGATGCTCTCGTCATTTGCTATTTTATCTTCTATTTCAAAAAGTACGCTTCTCTCGTTGTTACCAATCGCCCATTCCATTATTTCGATCTCAGTTAAATCATTTTCGGTTACCAAATTGGGGATGTCGTTCTCTCCCACATATTAAATTCTATTTCGTCGATCGATGAAAACAGATGTTTAAATAAACTCATGATGGGTGTATTGTTGGGTGGGAAAAAAAAAATAACCTCGGGGGCCAAGAATATATCCATCTGCTTGAGCGCTGGGCTCGCAGGTGGAATATTAAGCTGAATGCCTCGAAGTGCCAAGCAGTCAACTTCACACTGAGGCGTGACGAGGCGCCTGTAGTCTGGATCGATGGCACCACTCTTCATCCAGGCAGATGCGCCAAGTACTTAGGGATCATTCTGGACAAAAACCTCTGCTTTCGAGTGCACATCGACGGGCTCCTGAAGCGGTGTCGCCACAAGTTGTCCAAGGTCAACTGGTTGCTCAACGCCAACAGCACACTGTCGCTTCGCTGCAAACGAGCGGTATACAATGTTTTGATTGCGCCGATTTGGAGGTATGGTATCCAGGTCTAGGGCATTGCGTCTCGGACTATTCGAAGACGTATCCAGACACTCCAAAATTTGACCTTGCGCCGAATGACTGCTGCTGACTAGTCCGTGCAAAACGCAACCCCGCACAATGACCTCAGAATTGAGACCATAGACAGCCAAGTTGGCGTATTTGCAATCTCTATATATAAAATTCTTTGTCCGCATTCACTGAATGACTAACTGACTCACTCACTGATTATGGTACAGCCCAAACCATAAGACCTAGGAGGCTGAAATTTTCACACAACATAGATGAGACAATTTTATCGTGCAATAAGACGGCGTTTTGCGAAAATCGAATTGCAAAGAAAACCAGGCTAGGTTAAAAACCACTGAAAGCTATCTGTGTTGTTATAAAAATGTTTGTTATTTTTGTCCAATACAGTGGTTGCTTATACAGAAGTTTTGGAATCAAAAAAGTTGCTAATGCAGAGGTTGCTACAATAGAATGTTGCTAATAAAGAATGCTTACTGTATATGCAAATTTATTGTATCGCCTTCAAATTAGGCTCCTTCCGAAATAATACACTTATGCCAATGAATAATCTAATCATCAAAATATTTTTTAAACGTATTTTTCGAAATCGACATCAGTACTCGCCGCGACTTCTCTTTTGTGTCGTCTATCGACTGAAAACGGTTGCCTTGAAGTGGTAATTTAAGTTTTGGAAAGAGAAATAAGTCGGCCGGAACATTATCATGTGAATATGGTGGTTTTTCGATGTTTTTTTGGTCAGAATTTCATTTACAATAATAGTCTTGGGAGATGGGGCCTTTTCGTGGTGCAAAATCCGAGACAAATCTGCCCTTTTAAAAGGAATTTCTCTCCAAACACCGCATGACGCTCAGATGCTATTTTCTTTATTTACCGCCTGACCTACCGGCAAGAATTCCGAGAGCACAACACCGCAATAATCAAAGAAAATAGTCAACATTACATTGACTCTTGATCGACTTTGAAGTAGTTTTTCGGTTTCGGCTCAGTTAGAAGACGCCATTCCGCAGCTTGTTGTTTGGTTTACATGACAAAATCGTTTTATGAATGTGGAGACGGAATTGACTCGTTCTACCATGTCTTCAACGAGCTTTACGCTATTGAGTTTTTGAAGAAAATTCGCAAAAATTCGTAAAACTCGCAAAACACAATTTAGATGAACCGACAAAATCGAGCACGAGTTATGCTAACTTAGTGACAAAACAAATTTTAACAATGACTTTATAAACGGACTTTTTAAATGATCAAATCCCAATACTTACTTACGTGTATTTTACAGAATGTATATTCAAAACATTTTACTAGCTGAAATACCTTACTCCGTCTTCAAAATAAAATATTTCTGCAATTAAAACTTCTGCTTCTATCAGTTTGTCTGAAAGTTTGTAACGCATTAAAGGAGCCATCGTAGACCCCATAAAGTATATATATTGTTGATCAGCTCGACGTGACGAATCGATATAGCCATGTCCGTCTGTCCGTCTGTATGTTGTTGCGCATTTTTTGGGGACCAATTTTTACGCTATCCAGTTGAAATTTTGCACATATACTTATTTTTATTGTAGTTTAATAGAGTATCAAGATTGACCTGCCACACCCACTATTTGGGGTAGCGCCCATACAAACCTACTGCACACTTTTGACTTTTTGTAAGAAAACTTCTTTATTAAAATCAATATTAGGTTGAAATGCAATGTGATGCCTTTTTATGGTCAGCCGCTTAACATACATAGACTAACGGGCGTGGTCCGCCCACTATTTGGGGTAGTCAAATATAAACCCACAATTCACTTTTATGCATTTGTATGGAAAACGTCAATATCAACTTGAAATTCGATATGGCGGCATCTTACACATCTACTACATCGCTTCATACACATCTACTAGTGAGCGTGTACCACCCCCTATTTAAACCTCACTTTTATGTATTACAATACTATTTAAAGTTTCGTGTGAATGGTATTAGAGCTTCGGTTCAACCGAAGTTAACGTTTTTTATTTTTTTTTTTTTTTTATTGGATACAGTTTATTGATTTATTTCGACAGCACAACTTTTTACAACATGTAAAGTAAAACGAAGCATAGTTTCAATTGCACTTCAACATTGCTCATCGCTACACAGAAAAAGCAGCTGAATGTGATTGCTCAGTGTACTCGAAATACAATAAAAGCCCAAAGAAATCACATTCAAGGGCTCATTACACGTAAATTACATTTTTGACTATAAAGTATATAGTTGCTATTTTTATGCCAGTTTGTAATATGTATACGAGGTGTGTTAAAAAAATAGTGATTTTTAATTTTTCATTAATATCAATTTTTTCAAAGTAATCCCCCTCATATAATGTAAATAATATAAGTAATCTCCCTCACTTATGCCAGTGCTTTTTCCAATCCTTGAAGCACTTCTGATATGCGCTTTTTGGTATGGCCTTGACTACTTCCATTGATGCGGTCTTCATCTGCTTCATCTGCCCTTCCATGGGTGTTTACAGTTTTGAGAACAGGAAAACGTCACAGGGGACCAAGTCCGGTGAACACGGTGGTTGAAGCATGTTTACAGTGTTGTTTTTAACAAAAAAATCAAGAACAATCAAGGTCAAAATTTAGTAATTTCGGAACAAACTTCGCTGCCACACATTTCATGCTAAAAAACGTCCGAAAAAATTTCATAGTATGAGCCAATTAGTATGCTGACATCCTCAGGAACTTCTCTTATAGTGTTTCGATGATTCTCCATAACAATTTTCTTCATTGCTTCACTGCATACAAAATCATCTTTAGTGATGAGGCTCATTTTCATCTCAATGGCTTCGTTAACAAGAAAAATTGTCGCATTTGAGGCTCAGAAAATCCACGAGTGAGAAACAAATGCATCCACAGCGTGTCACTGTTTGGTGTGGATTTTGGGCTGGAGGCATCATCGGTCCATTTTTCTTCGAAAATGAGGCAGGTCAAACACAAACCGTATCGTGGTGTTCGTTATCGTGAAATGTTAACTAGTTTTTTTTTGCGCCGAAACTTGAAGATATTGATGTGGAGGACATGTGGTTTCAACAAGACAGTGCCACATGCCATACATCACGAGAAACAATTAAATTACTGCATCAGTCATTTCCCGGTCGTATCCTCTCGTGTTTTGGTGAGCAGAATTGGCCGCCTAGATCATGTGATCTGACGCCTCTAGACTTTTTTCTTTGGTGTTTTTTTTGAAGTCACAGGTTTATGTGAACAAGCATGAATGAAATACCGCAACATTTATGCAAAACGGTTATGGAAAATTTCACGAAAAGAGCGCGTATATGCCAGCAAACCCGATGTGTTATTTAACCGATATGTTATTGCATACATAACCTCGTATGATGTCTGCTTTATGTTTCAATAAAAGTTTCATAAATTTAAAAAAAACTAAAGTTTTTAATTTAAAAATTAAATCCGGCGCTCTAACTGAGACACCCTTTACATACAGATACATTTTTCACATTCACTCTTATAGGTCACACTTGACTTTTGTTTATGTTTCTATTAAAATATACAGAATCAAAAAGAAAAGCATTTTAAAAATGCATGCATTGAGTATAGTCACCATTTGCGTATGACATGCCAAAGTAATTGTCTTAGCATTATTCATAGGTGCTCTTTTTTCTAGTTTTATTCTGCACTAATTAATATTTTGTGTAAAGAGTGACCAAATGAAGAAATAATCCAAAACACCATAAAAATATAGATAAATACACTATTTCTGACGAACTTTTGGTACTTTGTCATTTTTGAGTCCAGAGTTGTCTCATCTTTCGAATATATTTTTATTTTAATATGGTATTTTTGCTGTTTATTTTGCTGTTGTTTTCGTTGAAACTATATTTAAGCCTCTCGCACCTGTAGAATTTTTGCTTATACTATTGACAGTATGTGTGAAGAGTATAAAAATTTCAGTATGTTTGTATTATCTTATTCTTGCATAAAGAAGAGTTTATTTCAATAAATTTAAATAATATGTTATTAATTCGATATATGGTCTTTGAAACAGTAGTAATTACTATTTTCCTATTTTTTTTTTCAAGAATTTTATTGTTATATTGACCGGTACCGGTACTGTACCGGTATACCGAAACTAAAAGTCCCAGAACCGTACCGTAACCGTTTAGCGAAACAAATTGGAACCGGTACAGAACCTCTTACCAAAACCGGAAACAAAACAGAAATACATTTCGGTTTTATTCGCTAGTACCAATATAAAAAAATCAAAAATCGAATGTAAATAGTCAGCGAAATTTGAAGTCATCTATTTTTGGTACACACCACACCCCCTTATGTATATATAGTCCCCCCAAAACTTCATTGCTACTGTCTCGATGCTCGATTCTAAATTGATGGGCACAAATTTTGAATAAATTTTTTAAACAGACGCCGCCGAATTATTCGTGTGGGTAGCTAAATGCAATTTATCCTATGTTAAATTCGAATTTATTTGTTTACTATTTGCTCAAAATACTCGAGAATAAAACCTTTTAAGCAAATTACATTAAATTTTTTAGTTTCAAAAATTTCCATCTGCACTTTCATCATATGTATATGTATGTATGTAAGTATGTATGTATGTATGTATGTATGTATGTATGTATGTATGTATGTATGTATGTATGTATGTATGTATGTATGTATGTATGTATGTATGTATGTATGTAAGTATGTATGTATGTATGTATGTATGTATGTATGTATGTATGTATGTATGTATGTATGTATGTATGTATGTATGTATGAATGTATGTATGTTTGTATGTATGAATGTATGTATGTATGTATGTATGTATGTATGTATGTATGTATGTATGTATGTATGTATGTATGTATGTATGTATGTATGTATGTATGTATGTAACAACAATCACAGGCGGCATTTATTATTATTGTATTACTAAGGCCCGCTCGCTCACGTGAGTGCTGTTGCTGCCAAACGCCGTCGAACGCCAACGCCGTCGAACGCTGACGCTGAGCGAAAAAAAAAATAGAATATAAACTAAAAAAAAAAAAAATAAACTAAATCAAATCCAAGCAAAAAAAATAAAAATAAAAAATAGAAAAAATGCTGAGTTCGCGCAGCAGTTGGCCGGCGACGACGTTGAATGAGTGCATTGACGTAATAGAATTTGTAGCCACAAAATTAAAATTAACAAAATGAAAAATAAATAAGCGAAATAGTAGCAAAAAAAAAAACAAACAAAAAAAATAGATTTTACAAAAAAACAAATAGAAAATAAAGATCGTGTATAAAACGTCGCGACAATTGCGCTACATTTACACAGCTACAGATACACAAAAAAATACTCAGATACTCATACTCACCCATACAACAGCCTCAAATAGTTTGAGTGTAATTGCTTCTAATTGAGCAGAACTGAGTCAAAGCATGAGGCAAAGGTTGAGCGCTATGGAAAATGCCAAGAAACACACTACATATAACACAAAAAAAAGAAACAAAAATGAGCGTAAAAAAAAAACTCTCACATATACGTGTATATGAGTATATGAAAATTAGTATTAGAATTAATGAAAGAGCAACACCAAGAACTATAGAACTACGAGCAGAGAGGCAAACGCACACACACACACATGGTGCTAAAGTACGAAGCAAATTGCTGTATTTGTGTGTGTGTGTGTGTGTGTTTGTGTGTTTGTATTAATTGCAGTGCACATGTTTAGTTAATTAGTCGTTGGCATCTAATAAGAAATTGCATGCTGCACTCATTAAATTTTGAGTTATGCTCAATTTGAGTAGATTTTTGTTGTTGAGCAAAACAGATATTCAAATAAGATGAAACAAGCAATAAGAAATTAAATAAAAATTGTAGAACAAGATGAAAACTTAAGAATGATACCGACACATATAAAACAAATTAACAAAAATTTGTTTCTAACCAATGCTTTTTATTCTGCCCTACACTCATCGTATGTAAGTGAGTATAGTTAGTTTTTCTTACATTTTGGAAAATGTATGTACATATGTATGTATAAGCTATAACAGGGGTGGAACCAGAACAGAACAGAACGGAACTTTATTATTTCTAGGAGGGAGGGGTTGGGGTAAATCTGCTAAAAGAAAAAGACAAAAAAAAAGACAAAACAAGACAATACATGGACGGGAAGGGGGGAGAACGTTTCCCCCGCCACCTTCTGGGTCCGCCAATGTGCTATACCCTGCACACTAATATATGAGAGGTCGTTATTTTGTATTCTCTGAAATGTCTAAACGAATTTACAATAACTAAGTTGAGATAGCAGACCCCAGTAATTATTTGCATATACACTCCCGCTCACTTGAATAACCCATTCTCCAATATACATTTTTTAAGCTCCATATCTCCCAAATGAATGTTGGTAGAGACTGATATGTGCATGATAACCTCCGAATAAATGTGATTTTTATAAGTTAATCTTTTGTTTAAGTGATTAAAATTTGGAAGTGTCATATAAAAAGTGATGGATCACAACACTAAAACGCGACTCCACTATCCAATATGTGGAGTGAGTTCGAGCCACATCTTTGTCAAAATGTCATTGAAAATTTCATGGAAAATGTTTTCAGAGATACGGGGGCCATTTGTCGGATATTATATGCCATACATAATAGGAGCATGTCTACTTTACAATGCAATAAAAATATCACCACCCGCTCAAAAACTAGGCGTTATATTTTTAAATTAAATCGTGCGTTCTTTTTGAGACACCCTACATATATTTGGCTTAAATTTCGCCTTTTTAACGATTGTAGATGAGATAAAAGATTGTAGCTAATTTTGTTGCGCATGAAATTATTAGCAATAAATTAAGAAATAACGAAATTTTGATTACAGGTCGTCTGGCAATTCAGGCTAGACAGGTTAACTATCGATGCCTCATATATTTAGTGCTATAATTATACATATTATACAATGGGTGCTATTAATTATTGAAATCACCTTTTGTATGGAGGTCAGCAAATAAGAAACAATTATTATTTCAAAAATATTTGCTTTAATTCAAACATGTTCGATACAACAAAATAAATACAAATTGTTTTTTTTTCGTATGCGAGATATAACTTCCATTTGTTATATCGTGCTATTTTAGAACTTGCTTTGATTCTGGTTATAAAAAGTCTCCATGCTAATTATTAAAGGAATGCATCAAAGATTGAGGGAACGCACAGACAGACAGACATGACTAGATCAACACGTCTTGTCATGTTGAACACGAATATAATAAGGCATTGCAAACATTATAACTAAATTATAATACTCTTCACTTGGATATGCCACGCCTCCTTTTCCTTGTTACATACACTTGCATAAACTTAGTATACCCTTGACCCTTGACCCTCGAAACCCTCCAGTGTACGTGTATGATGAATTCATATTGAGCAGAATGTAAATCGAATATTTTAACTGAATTTAAGATAAGCATGGGACTTACATACATTAAGTTGATGTTTCTGTCAATGATTTTACTTTTATTAGTTTGAAATCTTTATTTTTGCTAAATCTTTGCATTAAAAACGTTACCAATCAGAATATAAAAGCTAAGTTACAAACTGTGTAGGTCATATATAAGTCACTCAATTTTATACTTATATCGCTTGTTGTCGATTCTAACAATCTATGTGTAGTTTTTTTTTTTATTTATATTTTTTGCTGTTGTCGCGCGCCGAGAACATTATAAAAAAAAAAAAAATTGTACTCCGCTCTCCCGCTGTCGAGCAGCAAGCGACCGAAGCAAATGCTGTCTAACAGCAAGCAAGCGCTCTGAACCAATGCGCTTCGTAGTATTCTAGCTAACTATGAAGTCTCACGCCGCAAACACTGCTCACGCCAACAAACTCTGAGATACAAATACTCTAAAATTTGTAGTTGACGTCGTCGCTAAATAAGTGAGTGAATAGTAGCGTGTTCAACGTATCTAAGTTCTTACTAACATGTGTTTGTGTCTCTGTGTGTGTGTGCATTTTTGTGTATAATTTCAAATAAGACGCACACAGATACTACTCAGTTATTCTAGCCGTATCAGCTGAGTGTTTTCGTATTTCTACATTCGTTTTACACGCGCGCTCGCTCGCTCGCTCGCTCAGTCGGGCGTTCTTTTTTTTTTTTTTCTGTAAGGTCCAAAGTTGTCGGCGAGGCATATTTCACTCGTGGTCTTTTTCAGTTTGTCTGTCAGTCTGTATAGCGAAAACGACGAGCAACAGACGAAAACGACTCTTTTTTCCCCAAGTATCTGGATGAATTAGTTGTATACTTTTGTCAACGGTTGTCGTCAGCGGCGTAGTATATAAAAGAAAAGCGCGCGTAATTAAAAAAAAAAAATAAATAAACTTATTAAATATTATTGGTAATAATAAAGAAAAATAATAATAATACTCAAAAGCTACTGCTTTTGCTTTGAGTACAAAGTTCAAAATAAATTCAAACCAAAAATTAAAAATTCAAAAAAATAGAAAATAAATAAATTCAAATAAAAAATACTCCCAAAAACAAAAGCACGTGTTTGCATTGACTTTTTGCTACTTCAACGAAAAAAAAAAAGCAAACACGAAATAAAGTATAATAAAAACTCACTCATGTGTTGTGCTTTTGCGTTTTTTGCTCACTTCGCTCTCATTTACTCTACAAGTGCGCAACGTGTTGTATGATTTGCTGCATGCATTTCGTGTTGTGTTTGTGTTTGTGCAAAAAACAAAACCAAAAAGAAAAGAAAATAAAAAGTGAAAGAGCCAATGCTGTAATACGGTTATGCTACATACATATGTACTCAAATGTTACCCAGTTAACTAATTACATAGGAGAACAAAAAAAAAAACAATAAAAAAACAACAACAACAACAAAAGCAACTGTTAAAATCAGCTGACTGTGTTGTGTGTTTGCTACTCTTATACTCAAAAATTTGTGCATATCCTGTCTCTGACACATATAAAACTGTTATATATATATATATATATATATATGCAAATTTAAAATATAAAAAACAAAGTGTTATATTCGAAGTACATATTTACATTGTGCACTCGTGGAGACTACTCTCAATGCATATCCTACTTCGAATTTAATGCTCAACATTTCTTTGCACTCGCACGCTCTCTCTCGTCGAATGCTTTTTTGTTTTATCTTACCTGCAACACGCGCAGCGCAGCGCAGCGCAGCTCAGCATAGCAAAGCAATACATTTGCTCATCACTCTGACTGCGACACCCACACGAAACGAGTCACAAGAACACCAAGCGATCCATATATAAAAAAATATTTTGAAATATTATTAAAAAAAAAAACAGAAACGCCGTGCAACATTTTTGAGCAAAGAACAAACTAAGTGTAAAAAAAAAATACAATAAATAAATGCTATAAAAATTTGGACAAATTAAAATTACAAAACAAAATATTTATGATTGTTTTTTTTCCGTGCTGTGCAAAACTGTGTGTGAGTTTGTGTGTCCTGTGAGCAATAACAACAAATAAAAAAAAAAAAAACAAAATCAAAATTTTTCATCGATTTTCTTACGCTCTTTCTGCACGTTGTGTGTGTGCTTTTTTTTATCAAATCTTAAGTTTGTTTCGTTAACGTACTCTTTGACGTCGTCGTTGTCCTTTCGTGTCTTTTCGTATAAACAGTCGTTGTTGTCGCCTACTGCCCGACTAACGCCGGTAACGTTGCGCCTACAACAAATATACAGCAACAACAATAATAATAAAAGTGTCTAAAACAACAACAACAAGAAGAAGAAGAAGAAGAAGAAGAAGCAGCAGCACATTTCAATGATTTATTACGCGCTTTACTCGTAGTCCTTAGTGCGCCAACAATCAAGCTAGCTCTTTTACACTAATACGCGTACACATGTGACGCCCCCAACTCTAAACTTTTGCGTGTTCTATCTCTCTCCTTCTCTTTCATTTACACACACACACACATGCACGCACATACAAAACTTGTATACGTGTATCCTTTTCCGTGTGTATATATGTTCTAAATGTGTGTAGAAATTATGTTAAAATTGTTGTTGTCTAGTGTAAACTAAAAACAAAAAAAAAAAACAAAAAAATTAACTAAAATTGTTATAAATATAAATATTTCAAAAATATTTAAAAACTGTTATACTGCTCAAAAGAACCAGCAATTTCCGGTGCTTAAACTAATTGGCAATATATATATATATATACATATATATATATATATATAAATATATATATATGTATATAAAACAAATATATTTTTAAAAATAAATTAATTTAATTTATAACTAAAAACTACATTGAGTGCTTTAACATTTGTACAATAAAACAAATACAAAAATATATATGTATATGATATATATCTAATTTAACTTTATTTTTAGTTCATTGAAAGTAGCAAAGATACGCAACTAAAAATAAAAATAAAGAAAAGCATGCAAACGCAGCGCAGTGATTAACAAAAAACCAAAAACCAAAAAAGCAAAAAAGCAAAAAAAGCAATAAAACAAATTGATTTTGCGTGTAAAAGCAAAGAAAAAAAAGATAGAGAAAATTATTTTAAACGGCATTTAACGCATGAGAAAGAAAATAAAAAAAAAAGTAAATGCAATAGTAACAAAGTAAAAACAAGTAAAAAGAAGTAAGAAACTCGCATTGCTGCGGCCTAAAAATATACAAAACAACAGCAACAACAAAAGCAGTATTTGTTACAAATTAATTTAGTTTTTCACAAAAGAAACAAAATCTGTTTTCGGTTCCTAAACTATTTCAAGCAAATTTTTTATTTAATAAAAAAAACAAGCAACTCGAAATAAATTAAAAAGTAAATTAAATTAAAAAAAAGTATCTACAACAACAAAAGCTGTGTATTTTGTATAAAAATGCATTCAAATATTTAAGCAAAGAGCATAAAGAAAAAATTAGTATACCAGTTATATACAAAAGAGCAGCAAAATTAAATAAAAATAAAATAAAAAAATTTAGTACTTTAATTAAAAAAATTAAAGAAAATTAATTAAAAGCAAAAAAATACAAAATTAACAAATAAATTAAAACAAAATATACTTACACAAAAAATTAAGCAAAAAGCCAGTGAAAATAATAAAATAAAATAAAAACAACAACTAAATACAACAACAGCAGCAACATTTTTTTATAATTATCTTTGTTGTTGTTAATTATTGTTAAACGAATTCGCGGTGCCTTTATTTATAGCAAAAATATTTATAAACAAAAAAAATAACAAACGCTTAAAAATAATATATAAAAATATATATATGCAAATTACTTATATACAAAAAAAAGAGAAAAGTAATTAAAAATAATTATAGAAAAAGTCAAAATAATTAAACAAAAGCAAATGCAAATAAATTACACAAACAAAAAAAGTAATTTATTAAATTAAGCAATATTTAAGTTACACAAACAAAATAAAATAATTTTCAAATTAACACTCTCAAAGCTTAATTAATTGAAATTGTTAAACAAACTATAATTTTAAAACAAAATAAAGTGCAATATATAATTTAATTTAAAACAAAAACTAAAGCAAATTACAAAAAAAATAAATAAATTTGCTAAATTCCTTTACAATTGTGATTATTTAAAACAAATTTTTTAACTAAGCTCACTACTTGGCATTAAAAATAAATAAGTAAATAAAACAAAACACCTTAAATAAAAAAAGAAAAAGCAAAGCGCTGTGTTACAAATTTATTAAAATTATAAATAAAAAAAAAAAAAAAAAGTAAAGTCTACGAAAAGTTAAAACAAAAGTAAAGTATAGCGCAGTGTACAAAAAAAAGGCACTAAAATTGCCGAAAAAAAATCCATTTATAAATTTTTTGGTGCAATTTGTTAATACGTAAAAATTTTATGAAAAAATGAGTGACAGGGAGCGATCGTCCCCAACACTGATCGAAACTGGTTTAAAAAATCTAATTGGCGGCCGTGATGGCAATTATCCGCTTATAAGTGGCATAAATGGTAAGTAAAATGTTCGAAAACTTCTTTGGAATTGTGAAATAGTACTTCAAAAAGATATGTAGGAAAGTGTTATCGATACATATGATATCGATACATTTGATATTCGATAATTCAGTGAAGCGATGTGAGTTTAGATTGCTTACGCCAGCAGACCACTTGATAGATGTCACACCAATATGACACACCTTAGTGAGGCCAATGACCTTTTAAGGTCGTGTAGAATTTTAGCGTATTTAAACTCTTATTAGGCGTTTCTTCCATTGTTGCGAGCCCGATGGTCTAAAGCTATTTTAAACTTGATTTTGCAATTGCTGCACAGCTGAAGATGAGGTGTTCCAGAGTTTACGTGACTTTCGGTTTCTTGCATTTCCTACAAGCGTCTACATTGTCTATATTACGGCTAGCTTTTTCATATGAACGGCTGCTAGACAATGCCGACCAACAGTCATCAGACTCATCATTGAAACTGCTTGAGTTTATTCTTGCGTTCCTTGCATGTTATCTTAGATATTGTACTACATAGGAGGTGTTCTTTCACCTCTCTACAGCTTTGATTTAGGCATTCTCTTCCAGTTTGCTATAGTTTAGCGTCTGTATAGAGACTTGTACGTTACTACTCGCGGTAGCCCGACACCTTCTTCTGCTAGACTATCCGCTATTTTATGCCCCGGTGCCTGGGAATGCAGAAGATGGGCACCTTTTTTTCCATGCGCTGAGAGCATTAACGGCATTCCTGTTCGTCAGCACATTTCTGGAAGAGATGGAGGCCGCCTGCATTATTTATGCAATCCACTGCATATTTATGCAATTGAGCCCTGCCGGATATATAAACACACTACTCTATACGATCATGTGGTGCAAATCGATATATAATTGTATAATTGTAACTTCTGTTGTCAATTCTAATAAGAATTGGAACAGTTGTCGTGAGGGTTCCATGTTTCGGTTGATTACTTCTATACGCACCTAATAAGAACTATTTCGAAAGCAATTCATTATATCGGTGAACTGAAAGCAACATCGCTACTTCATGCAGATGGTCTTCATGAGACATTTGTGGACAACCAGTAGCAGTCCTCAGAGCACTTTTCTGAAATCTTTGCTGGTATTGCCATTGCGTCTTACTGAGGTAAAGAGTCCAGACAGAAGCAGCATATTGGACAGATCATCCAATAGCTTTATAGGTGGTAAATATAGTCTCTTTGTACTTACCCCAAGAAGATCCAGCAATCGCCTTCAGTACTTTTTTTCTTGACTTAAGACGATTATTCGTCTTGGTGGCATGAGCCGGGAATGTAGGCAGAGGATCGAAAGTTGTACCAAGTATCGTAGCGTACTGAACTATCGGAATCGATACTCAACCTTCCAACAAACACATCTAGTTCCATCCTAACCTCCTTAGGAAAGGAAGTGAAAATGGAAGCCCAGGACTTGTGTGAAAAAATTTAACAAATTCTCTAAATAGATTATAATTCTCGTACAAATTTCATCGACGTTCACGCCCGAGTATAAAATGATACAATCATTCCGCATAGGTCACCAATTTTAAACACGAAGGAGGAAGAGGCATCTTTGCCATATACAGGAGAGGGGAGGGAACTCCAACCTGCGGTACATATAGGTATGTTCAGGTATATGTTCTTTGGTGGAGGGAACTTCTATCGAATCATGAAACTGAGAGGTGTCATCGTCTTAACTACCTCGGCTAACAGGCAACCGACAAACGGAGTTGCCGCATCACAACTCATTGGTTTTCCCATTTACTGCCGGTGCGAAGAAATTAGAGCAGCTGAGAGAGTAAATATGTTTTTGCACTCAGCATTTTTTCTCCTCTCAGCGACTGATTAAAGAATTTCTGAGGCTTTTGTACTGGAGTACAGATTTATGTATATAACTTTGCTTCAGGCTATTATTTTTGTCATTTGGTATGAAAATTTTGAAGTCATTATCATACGATTCGTTTTTATCAAACTACTTTTATCAAATATAATTAAGGAGAAGCATCATACTCCTAAATCTATAACAACTTCTTATTCAATGCAAATGATGGACAAAATTGCTTTCATACATAGTCGTATATCGCGTTTATGCTCCACCTACTTCAATTTGAAATCTAATTTTACATGATTTATTAGCAAAACTTCATGCGCACTTCGTGTAACTCTCAATCATTGTCAACTTCAATTTCATGCCTAAAAACAGCAATCTTATTTGCTAATAAATAAACAAAAATTGAGCCATAAAAAAGATGTTCGATGTATGTGCAATGATAAGACACATTTCCTCCTATTAGAAAAGCATCTGTAGCAGAGAGGAGCACACAAAAACGACAGCTTTAATTTGAAACTCTTCACTCGGATATATCAAATGAAATTTGTAGCAAATCCTCTTAGGTTCTTTGGGTGTTTTTGTGTTTGCCTTGCTGTCTGTCTGTCAGACGAGTTAAAGTAATTGTGCCGTGACTGCCCTCGGTTGCTATGTTGTCTACAAATTAATGACACAATAATTTTTTTTTTTTTACTGCGTTGGAGAGAAATGGAGAAGGTTAGCAAAATGCGTAAAACAAATTTGATAATAAATCAAAGCTGACGCAGAAAGTGTTTGCGTTTTCATGTTTTGCCTCAAGTGTTTCGGACTGCGGTAAACTTTGCGGAAAAGTTTTGCGTGTTTTTACACGGGTTTCTGTTTTTTTTGAAAGCGTTGAAAGGTATAATCCCAAGTTATGCTGTTTTTTTTTTTTTTTTTTTTGGTCAATTTCAGAGCAGTGAAACACTTTTGAATCACCTATTTATATAAATTTTGGTGGTGTGAAAACCTTTTGAAAATTAATCAAATCTTCAAAATAAATGGTTTTCTATTTGAAATGTCTGCTATACTAAATGCGTACAATTATATTTAGTATGTAGTACAAATTACACTTGATTTGCTGTTAAGTCTATTGATAAGCAATTGACTTTATTTTGTCAAGTGCGTTTAACTAGTACAAATGCTATTCGGCGAATTTAATCTTTATAGATGGCCCCAGCAATTGGATAGTTTGTGCGATATTTACAATATCGGAAGTGTACAAGGCCGACAGGGAAATAGTGTCATAAAAAAGTATAAACTTTACAAAAAATTGAATGAATTGAAAGAGTGTTCAACGCTGAGCGTTAGTAAGTTTTCTCCCTAATAGAAGGAGCATCGGCTGCGCTAGTTAGTAGGAAAATTCGACCTTCCGTTTTTGATGCCTTCAGGACCTCTTGTTTCAACTACTTGTCGATTGAACACATTTTTCCACCTATGTGACTCTTCAGTGAAGTGCAATGATGAAAGTTTGAAGTCACCGAGTCAGCGAAATATGCGTGGTGGTTCAAATTTTCAAGCCAAATTAGTCCAAAAGCACTTTTGTGATATTGGCCAAAATTGAAGATCTTTCACTGCTTTGATCGTCATAAACATTTAGATTGCTTCATTAAATCAGTCAATCAGTTATGATTAACTAAACTGAGCTGAGATTAATTTAATCAATCTATTAAAAATTTGCAAAATGCGTCCCAACTTCAAAACTGAAATCACCAAAGAACCCATCAGCTTCCACAAATTGCAAGGGAACTCCTGAACTCCGTTTGCACTACCGAACTGGGCCGTATTGCTGTTCATCAACCGGAATTCGCCAAGCGTAACACAAAGTGCCTGGCACACTCGATGAATAAAGTTGCACGTCGACTGGGTGTATGACATTAAATCCTACTGCTCGTGTATTTGCGGCGAATTTCCATACCCAATTATTGCTGACCCAAAGCGTGATCTGGCTGTTGTAGCCTTGGCATGTTGGATGAAGATTAGAAGAAGGCTCCCGAGACTATTCGTGCACCTTTTATCATCGATTTTAATCGCAAAGTGTGCCTTTCCATGTCCACCTTTTATCCCATGTCCACTGGCAGAAATGTTGATGAAATCTTGAGTGTCTTGACCGATAGGTTGAAGGAGGTTACTACTCCAGCCAATTGGACTTCTGGTACCAAAGTTATGATTCTACCTATGGTCACTGACGAAGAGGCGCACAAACTATTTCCAATAGGCTTCGACAAAGCGGCCATGCCATCGAGCGTCAACTATGTTAGAACCACCGAAAATTATTAAATAGCCAAATAATTTTCATTGAAATATCGAAATCAGATAAACTCATGACACCAATTAAAGACGCTCATTTAGTTTATAATTTAATTTATAATTTCTATCCATATATTTATGCTGAATAGTTTTAATTCGTGAAAAACTGTTATCAGGTTCCGCGAGAAGGAAATGTAAAATATTATTTCTTAAAAATTGGAAAATTAAAATTGTGCTTTTGTCCGATGTCTTACTTTTTCATACAATATAATATATAATTCTTACAGAATTGAAAATATAACAGGAATTGAATATTTTTTTTATTCATGCATGATATATTCGAAAATGGCGTCGAATTGCATGTTGGCATCTTTGTTGGCTTGCAGGTTGCCACCACTCTGTCTAGCTCTCTCTCCTTCTCTCGCCCCCTCTCCCTCCGTCCCTCCCTCTCTTTCTCTCCTCCTCTCTCCCTCTTTCTCTCTCTCTCTCTCTCTCTCTCTCTCTCGACTCTTTTTACCGCTGTTTTTACACTCATATGCCTGTTGTCTTGATTGCGTAATGTTTATGCAGTGTTGTCTATATTGTGATTCTGCTGACAATTTGGAATGATTCTATACCATTTTGGAAATTTGATTTTTCCGCTAATTTGCACTAATTTTTTTCGTTCACAGCCATTGAGTGCAAATAAAATTCAACAAATTTTCATGCAGTTTCTAAATTATGTGTTTCTACATTTTAAGCCTTTTTTAAAAGGTGGCAACTTGAAAGCCTAAGTTTAGTTATATGAATATTCGATACATGTTCTTTTTTTTCAATTATATTACAAAATGACGTCAAAATGCATGTTGGCACATTTGTTGGCTTGCAGGTTGCCACCGCACTATACCGTTCTCTTTTTCGTTTGTTTACATTCATATGCAGTTTTCATTATTGTTTATACGCTGCAGTGTTTACACTTGTTCGAATTCTGATTTTGATGAAGATTTTTTGATTTTTCCTGACAATTTATACTAATATTTTTATATTCACAGCCATTGAGTGCAAATAAAATGCAATAAACTTTCTAAATTAGGTATTTTAACTTAAGTTTTTTTTACATTTTTTATGTGGTGGCAAACTGGTATAAACTGTAATAAAAATACTGTAAAAAACTGTAATAAAAATATGAAGATATTTTAGTTACTTTTGAAAATTTGTTGTCTAATTTTTATTTTATGAAAGTACAAATGATTTCTAATTCAGTTTTGTGGCGTTCTACTTCATTTTTTTCAGCTTATATTGTATATTATTTAACAATATATTGATTTTGTGAAGTGTTATGATCAGAAAAGATATGGTGTGGTAAACTGAAAGCCAAACTGGCAAAACTTTTGTACTTCAGAAGTGAAAAATTTCATTAAATAAGCAATGAAAGTTTAAATTAAATTAAATTGTTCTAGAAATTATAACAGTTTATAGCAAAGCGTATTTTTCGTTATACTACAGCAATAATTACTTTGGAAGTGACTTAAAGATTTTTCAGTCAATTTTGTTACGATTTCAATACAGAATTGGTTTTTTATACCTCCTCCTCAATGTCGATCAGATAAGACAAACTTTAAAATACTTACACATAACTAGTGCATTGATTTTTTATATATTAAGTAAATAGACAAGGGCCCAGTGCGGCTTAAAGTCTATTTTAAAGATAGAAGATCTGCGACCTGTGTTAATGACCAGTCAGTATCTGTTAATCTGTTTCATTTTAATAGGCTATAAATTTTGAAATAGTTACAACAAACTGCGTCATAGTTAGTAGTTAAATACATACTTATACTATATACTATATAGACAAGCAATTATTGCGCTACAAATCGAAGCTAATCGAATGGCATACAATATTAATGATAATGATAATAATAATCGTAATCATTTTCATTGCGCCAAAATCTAGATTATGAGAATGCTATCAATACATAGTAATATTGTAGATACTTCAACATAGTTGTATTTAAGTGTTATACATTATAAATTATTTTTAATATTTATGAGTAACGTCATGCTTGAAAGTTTAAACTAGCGTAGAAACTAATCAAAACATTTGGTTTGGAGACGTGCCTACTGAAGGTAAATATATAAGAAATCAAATAGATTTCCACTTGGCTATCTTATCGCATTAAAAAACTACAAAGAAATCTAAGAAAAAAAAAAAACTATATACTCGCATAACTAAACGACAAGCAAAACAGCAAATAGCGAGCGAACAGATACTTCAAATGTATCTTAGCGTGTAAGTGACTCTGTTTGACATTCATTCACTTTGTGTGTAGCATTTTTACTGTTGACGTTGTAGCTGCTTATCAGCGTTAAGCAGTTTAAACATTCATTTAATGCGGTAATCAACGCTTATTAGACGAGCGTGTGTTTACATAGGCATAGATAGACATACACACACAGAGTTACAAAGTATCTAACTTGTGTGCATAATATGTACATACTATTTATATGTATGTTTACCTGCAATGTAGCACACAACATGGCGTATGCGCAATATATATATTTTTTTAATATGTTTTATATTTTTTAAGCGTTGCATTGAGTTGTATTTCTTTCCCCTACGTTTCAAACTCATTGCGTTTCATGCCGCTTGATAAGAACAAATTATGGCATCATAAATTAAAAATTTCGTTTTTTTTTTCTAGCGGAATGTCAAATGAGGTGTGAAATTTGTATTATTGCAGCTGTCTACTGTCGAAAAACAAAAAAAAAAAAAAATATTTTATAAAAAAAATAAATTCTGTCATTTATGTTTGCCGTTTGCATGGTTTCCGCTATTGATTTATTTTTTTTGCAGTTTTTAAGCATTATTTTGAATATTTTTTTTTTTTTTGCTTCCAATGCTGTTTACACTAGTCTACAAAATGAAAGAATATTTAGAGTGAATAATTAGTTTCTCATAGGTTTTGCGCTGCTGAACTCGAAAACGGCTTCAAAAAATATTTTCAGTTTGTTTTTAGAAGGTAGTTGCACTATTTTAGCTTAGTAATTTTATTTAGAGACGTCTAATCTGTTAGCGATTAATATCGAAAAAGAGTTGGTGTAATAGATATGAAAAATTGGTTTTCAGTTTTCGAATAGTTTTAACGTTTTGAGCTGGCTTATTTCAAATGTATATTTTTTTATAACAAAAATGACAGCAAATGAACTTTTACGAATTAAATAAGCTACATACCAACAGAATGTATGGATATGTTTCAAAATTATGGTTTTTTAAAAGTACTAGTATGAATTTTCACACCTTATACAAACCATTTTGTTGTTCAATGCAATTAATTGAAATTATAAAGCTATAAGAAAGTCTTTGTCATAAATCTCTATTCATCTACGCTGGAGAGTGTATACGGAACTAATACCTCTATGGACTTAATTTGCTGGTGCAAACTCTCAACATGCTCGTCACTCACGTCAACGAATACACGTTGTGATCTAAAAATAGCCGAACTTTTTAGTTATAAAATGAAACAGGCATGGTATTACGTTTCAAAGCTAATGTTTATTCAAAATATGATCCAACTTTTGGAACGCTCAACCAATTTATTCATAGACTTTTTAAACTCAATTTTTGGCGTGTTCTTTAGCACCTGTGTCACGGCGGCTGCTTGTATGGCATTGCAGTTTTCATTTTTGGGAAGCGAAAATAATCGCACGGTTATAGATCAAGCGAATACGGTGGGTGGTAGATGAGACAAATCTTTTTTTTTTCATAAAAAATTCATTGACTTTTTTGGTCTTGTTAGGTGGTGCATTATTATGCAATAGAAATAGCTGCTTTCCTTTGGAATATTCGGGCCTAACACGTAGAGTAGAATTCTCGACCACAAACGATGTAAAACTTGTAAATAATATTCTCCATTGACGAAGACTAGCAAAGTTGTACATGTACATGTTAGATCCTACTATACTTCTTTATTATGGCCTTCTTATACTATGACAACAGGATAATCGTTTTATATTTGACCCTCTGGAACAAATTCGTTGTGAACAATACCCTTGGAATCATAGATTGTTATCAACATTGTCTTGATTCTTGACTACTGAAAACGCAAGTTTTTAGTAGTCAAGACTTCCGTCCTTTGACTTCCGTTCTGCAAATTGTCGCTTAGTTTCAGGATCATATTTCATCACCAGCTATGATCGAATCAAGAAAATCTGAATCGTTTTCAGCTGTCGAAATGTTGTCTTTTCAATGCTCTACACCAGCAGTGGGCACGAAAGTTTGAATCGGGAGCAGTACAACAACATCTACAACAAACAGAGTTTTTGAAGTCATAAATCTAAACAAAATGAACACTTTTATGACGGTTGTTGAAAGTTGTTGTTGTTGTCTCTTCGAAAATCGCAAGCATGCAAAAGTAACGGTTTGAGCACTCAGAGCAACGAGACCAAGGGATTGCCCACCGCAGCTCTACACGAACGAAATTTTGATTATCATTTAACTGATGTGCAACAAAACGTACACACACATTTCTTTTACCCAAATATTCAGTTAATATTTTGTAGATTGTACAGTAAGATAAATATAATTCTTTTGTCAGCATTCTCACAGTGAAATTTGCATCGATAGCGTTTATTTCACTTACGTCTTCCACTAACTCAGCACAATTAGATGCTTCGGGTAGTTCAGGTCTTGGATCATCATTTAAATCATCTCGACCGATTTTAAATCGTGTAGACCACGTGTAAACTTGAGTACGACTCATACGATCATTATAAACTTTTTTTTTTTAACAATTCCTAAGAGTTGGAAAATTTGTTGCCTAGTTTAAAACCAAATTTAACATTTGCTCTTTGTTCCATTATGTTTTTACGAAAGAAATACAAAAACTGGTGTTATTAAAACGTGTGTCATTTTGTAACCTGTCAAACGATTAGCATGAACTTAGCTGCTTTCGAAAGATGCTTTCTAACACTGCCAACATTTAATAGATGGCGCTACGTGTTCTATGATTTAAATTAAAAGTTCGGTTATTTTGAGATCAAACCTTGTACATCCATATTGTTGTGCGATGCAATTGATTGTATGGATTCCTATCCATCTACCCCTGGAGAGTGGAGAATTAACACAAGGCGTAGGAATACCTTTATTTGCTGGTGAAATATCTCACCATGGGGCTGTAGACTAGTGTAGTTATTTTTCTGTCTTTTTTATGCTGACCGATTATTTCACTGTTTCCAAGCGGTTTCAATGCATTTTCACATTTTCACTTATTATGCTATTGATTTTCTCTGCTCTGTCTCATAGTTTTTTTTTTTTAAATACAAAATTAATATGTGTGAACTATAATATGCGACACGTGTCATGGATTTGTAGGCACATTTGCACATTTGTAATGTAGGTAATTCTTTAAGTTTTGATATCGGCTTATAAATATAATTTGCGAAAGAAGTATCTGATAAATTGATTGATTTGATTTTAGTTTTGATTTGTGATTTTTAAATATGAATATTTAAAATCTTGAGAAAATCAGTTGGTGACACTAATCTTTATTCAGCAAAACAAAATATTGTATATAACGATTATTCTGTTATAAGAAGGCCATAATAAAGAAGTACAGTAGGCTCTGGCATAAAAGTGTACAATTTTGCCAGTCTTTTTAAACTCGCGTCATATCAGTATTCTGTTTCTGTAGTAAAAATCTTGCCAGGAAAAGAAAATTAATGTATACCCAACCGCATTCAGTAGAAATTCTTCTAAGCTAAAGACACAGACAGTTGTAGAAAAGCTAGACTAATTTTAACCCATTTGAAATGGGAACAACGAACGAAAAAGATACTGCATAGATCACGTGAAAATCGCACTACACTCTCCACAACCATCACGTACAGTGCACTGCTGCATAGATGAACATGCGCTTAGATTGGGAAGCCCCTATAATAGAAACAGCACAAGCTGCAAGAAGCAAGGCAACTGCCCGATAGTAATATTAATTAGACTCAGATATCTGCTACGCAAGCAGTTTGACTTGCTATCTTATCTAACTCTGTAAGCCAAACAAAAGTTCCTTCCTGAAATTATATTGATAATCGAGGTTAAAAGGTGCATTCTACATAGAAGTGTAAACACATTTTATGTTCAAGAAAGTGCTCTAAGAAAAATGTTCGTAGTAGGTTCCTTGAGAGAACACACGAATTTCTTATAAACCCCCAATTACTGGTATACGTTAGCACAGCTTACAATTAATTTAATCAGTAGTCTATAGTCAACTGATCGATCAAATCATTGATATGGACAAAAAAGTGGGCGAGCCATGCTGACTTCGGAGTTTCCACTCCACAAAAATTGGTATTTGTATGCCACAAACTGCCACATGATTTGATAGACAAGTATGTAGTCCACAGTTTATTGTACCAAATTGTACCAACAATTTTTTTATTTTTTTATTTTTTTTTTGTACGCCAAAAATTACTTTTTTTTTTTATATTTTAAGCTTACACTTAAAAAAATGTGTTTAAGAAGCGAACTAGGGTATACATATGTCAATAGTAAACTATCAAGCCTGCTGTGGTTAACACTTTCGGAAAGATTTTGCTAAAGTGAATTGAATATATGCGACGCCGTGTGACGCCGGTTGTGAAGACAGCTCGCCTATTTGCACACATGAACAGTAAAATTTGAATCAAAATCATATATTAAACACAAAAAAAGACATTTTCCTTAAAAATCCTAGACTGTGCGGCGGTGGGATTGATGAATAAACGATCACGCCTAGTTAAACAAGTATTCTCAAGCTGATCAAGATGAAATTTATGGGTTCTCCCAAGCTACAACAATCTCAACCGCATAACATAGTACTATGTAGAATATTCTTATGCCAAATGGTATAATTATCAACAGATTGTTCGAGTTTTCACTGACCTGGGTTTATACATCGGTTAAGTAATATTTAAATATGTTGTTCTGAGAACTTAATAAATAAAATATATAATTTACAATTTACACAAAAACCGCACGTAATAGAGATTATATGCAGTTCTATTATTATTCTCGTAGTATAGAACAGCTTTTCCAAAGAGCTCTCTACATCAATAACAAATGCAAAATTCCCAATAAAATACATTGAAATATACTGAAAATTAAATTGAAATTTTCCAAGACATTTAAAAAAATAATGCTTAAACAAATATTGAATGGCACAATACGAATAAATATGAATTTTTTCCATGCAGTGCATTTCATTGCTGACAGCGAAATTTTAGTTATTCAAAATTAATTTTATTTGTTATTGTGGAATATAGCAAATATATATATATCTATATATATCTATATATATCTATATATATCTATATATTTTATTGTACTTGTACATAATCGAATCGCATCCTTGCGGCCATTTCCACTCGAATCGAACTAGTTTCATATTTTATTTTATTTGAGCGTCTTCAGATAAAAAGAAGAAAAAAAAAAAACTATGCCATGACATGCAAATTTAATATATGCAAAAACTGTCAAGAACTGAACCACTGGGTGAATGAGTGACTAGTATATACTATAGTATAGATGACTAAATGGATGAATAAGGATGAATGTTTAGATAGCTACACATAGATAACAAATGCTCCACACAAAAAATCGAAAATGTCATTTTGTCAAGCGAAACGAATCTAACGAAAAGTGCTATACGAAGAGGGTTGATTGCAGTCGCTCTATCTATAAATATGAAGCACAACCACTTCGACTTGTTAGATTTATTGTTATGCTTTTCTCAAAGACGTTGACAAATGATAAATGACAAAGTACACTGTGCGAAAAAAATAGCATATAATTTTGGCCTTCTAAGCATATTAAAGCATATTAACTCAAATGTCAATTTTCTTATAAATTTCAAGGGTTGTTTAGTATATTATACGTCTAGGCAACACTAGGTTCGTCCGAAAAATAGAAATTAAATGGTGAAACTGTTGGTATGCTTATTTAATACGACTTTCGACGTGGTTTAACAAAAACTACTGTTTATGGCTGGCATACTAAATTCAAAAATAGTTGCTGCTCTTTTTAAAGTCGAGTCTAGAGCAGATTCGAAAGCATCGTTGCAGGGCGTGAGCTGATAAGACAAGATCATTACGTGACATATCGTTAGATTGAGATATCCTTGGGCATTAGTGGAACCAACATACAATCAATATTAAATCAATATTTGATTGTCAAAAAGATTTCGGAAATACTATTCATGTCGCAATTGTTTCATTAGGACGGGTAATCGTCCACCATGAGAATGCATGCCCTCACACATCGACACACACGAGAGAGTTTTTGTGCACTGAAAACAACGAAATGATCCAACTTAGTGCACTGACTTTGAATTCAATGACTACTTTTTGTTGCCGCATATCAAAGACGAATTAAAAATTCAATATTTTTCAACGTCTGCAACTGCTGTTGAATGCTTTAAACAGCGCGTTTTAGAGAAACACACTAATGAGTGGCAAAAGCAACGCATTGGAGCACACAGAACTTTCGGGTTGCTCCGCTCCTAAACTCAGATCGCTTAAAATTAATTTAAAGAAGAAAAAAAATCGAACAGCTTGTTTCGTGTTGCAATCAACTAAGACATTTTTGTAACCTTAGTCCTAAATGATTGCTGCAAAGGCAAAAGTAGTACTTCGAAAATTGTTTCAAGCGCGTGCAAAAGTCTAATGTACTTCATAAAGCCTTTTCAATGTTAAATTACTGGTCTTTCGTTAATATGCGCACATTATAAAAGGCAGCCTACGTATTATCGTACTTTTAATGCTTACTATTCCAATTAATATTGTATTTTTGACAAATTTTTCTCGGTGTAATTTTGACAACAGTGACGCAAAAGTCACTATACACACACACACACACACACACATACGCTCACACCCAGTTTAATTGCCCAAAACCGCCTATTTTGATATAGAGCTTTAAATTATACTGGCATGCATCTATTTAATGTAATAATTGTTTGAATCGATATAAATATAAACAAGAGAATTTTGTGTGTTTGTGGCAATTTTTGGCACTTTTAATTAATTAAATTTTGAGTTATAATATATTATTTTAATAACAACAAAAACGACAAGTGGACAGACAGCATGACAAGCGTATCAATTAAAACACTCATTTGTGTTGCTATAAATATATTAATTTTAATACAATATATACATAGTTCTATAAAGAAACGATGCCCTTAAATTAAGCAATAAAGTTGTCGCATTTAAATGAAAATATTTCAAGCATAAAAAATGCAAAAACAATCAACACGAAACATGCAAACGATGATAATACTCGTTTATTGTATAAAGAAATTTCGTTATTTTATTATTATTATTATTATTATTATTATATTATGTGTATTTCACATTGTGAAGGAGATAATTTTATTTCGTTTTATATCTTTTGTAATAAGCTAAATAAATTACAAAAAGAGAATGTCACAAGAAAAATTACATCAAAATTGTTCGTGACCAATTAAAAATTTGCGTTTATATGCGGCGTAGCTGAGAAGTTTTATTATACACTATGTAAACATACGAGTAGCTATGTATATTTGTTGAGCTTATAATGTGTCTGTAACCGTGTAATGAAGTAGACATTGTACCATGAAGTAGCTACATATTGTACTTGTATGAATATAAATTCCTGAGCAGCTCCATGTGTAGAGTCGTTATAGCTGCATATATCCACATATACAACTACCTAGATGTCGTAGATTATAAAATATAACTAGTTTCTTTATAGTATATACAAGTATATTCAAAACTGTATTCAAAATACAGTGCTTTTAAATAATACCAAATACTTATATCCCTATTGAAAACCTTTCTATTTTTCCCAATCTGGCTCATACGAATAATGAAAGTTGTTCAATGAACATTCTTTTAATGAGTTTCATTTAAATTCCATTGCAAAACTGTTTCTGTGACGCCATACAGCCCTAGAAACTTAATGCAAATTACGCATATTGCTAGTTTATAACTTAAATTATCCTAAAATAGTTAAAAATAGATATACCAACTGATCAAAATTGACCCGGACTAGTTCAAAATAGGCTCCTTTTCAGTCAATACAAAGCATGCAAACGTTTAATCAAATTTTCCATAGACTTGTTATAAGTACGCCTCGGCCGGGATAACCTTTAGTTCCTTCAGCGAATTTGTTTTTATGTCCTCAATCGACTCATGGCGCGTTCCCCGGAGTGGATATTTAAATCTCGGAAACAGAAAAAAGTCACAGAGTGCCAAATCTTGTGAATACGGTAGTTGTGCGATGACTTTTGTTTCATGTTTGGCCAAAAACTCCGTCACAATCAAAAAATTTTGCAAAAACTTGAGGTCTTTTGATACGAGTCTGGCGATGACGCGTTTCATACCCAAAACATTAACCAAAATGTGTTGAGTCGATCCATAAGAGATGTTGAGTGTCTCTGCTATCTTTCTAATGCCAACACGACGATTTTCGAGCAAAATTTTCATCACTTTTTCGATGTTTTTGTCGTTAACAGAGGTGGATGGAAGAGTTGCATGAAGCAAGTTTTCTACGATTTCACGACCCTCACTGAATGCTTTATGCACCTCAAATACTTGAGTTCTCGATAGAGTAGAGTCCTTAAAATAATTTTGTAACATTTTGAATGATTCCGTTGCCGTTATTCCATTGAAAACACAAAATTTCAAGCATACTCGTTCAATTTTTTTTCCATGTTAAAAATCGCCATACAAAGTTTTCGCGTCCTAAACAAGCAGCTGTCAAACATAGACTAATTAGCACATCCCGCTCAAACTTGGCATGCATGTCAATGACAGTGACAGCCAACTTAAGAAGAAGAATCGAACCGATTTGGATTACCGGTTCGGTTTACATTGGTTTAAATCCATCAGTCCGTGTCAATTTCGTTCCAGAGATAAATACTGTAAAAATTGATCGATTTTTATGTAATATATGAATTTTATATACAAAATGAAGATTGCGTGGGTATCACCCAAAAAGTAAATACTTTGAACAATTTATAATTAGGGTGTTCACAAGGTCTTGAAATTGTGCAAATTTGCATAAACGGTTGTGAGTACATTCACTTAGGTGGCTCTACAACCGTCTACCGGTTAAAGCATGGTTAGTACACTTGTGCTAAATAAAGTGGTGCAACTGTACACAGTCATCTGTTTGAGACTTCGATTTGTTTGTTTCGAACTGCTATAACTATTTCTTCTTTGTGAATTATCAGCTGTTCAATGTAAGTGTTACCACACAAAATAATAATGAATGTCTAAAAAATACCAAAACTCGTGCTGAGTAAATTTTCGTGTTTGTTTGCAGCACTGTTTTTGCACCGATGCAAAGAAATTGTTTGGTTAATGCTCTAGATCGAGCAAGTACAAAATATTTTAGTGAAAATTGTTGTTGGTTGTGCAACATTTTTATTACACTTTTGTACTTTTGCAAGCCACTGTGAATACCTTAAAAACACCAGTGGTGTCTTTATAATATGCAACATCTCCAACAAATACTGAGTTTTAAAAAGATTGAATGACTTTTTACAAAAATACTTTACTATTTTGGGACCGTTACTTTGTTTTTGGATATCGTATCAGATTCGTAGTTAACAAGCTTAAATACCCAATTCCATTCGAAATTCATGTGTAATAGCATTGCAAACAAAAAAAAAAAAAAAAAAAACTAAAAAATACCAAAGAAATAAAATTAATAAAAATACAAAATTTTATAAGTACAATTTTTGCCATTTGTTAAGAAAATGCAAAAAAAAAAACAATAAATGATTGAGTGAAACAGAAACAAAACAAAGTTAAACACATACTTTTCTAACTCTTTCTTTCACACTTGCTCACATGTAAATGTGCAGGGTATACTAAAGACGTACGCCACGACTACATATATCACTCTTCTTACTTGATTTCTTGGCTATACTTTTTGTGCTTACACAGCTGCTGCTACTTCTTCTTTGTGTACAATACTATATTTTATATATGGTACACAAATAAATTTGTTGGCATAAAATATGAAAAGTAGTAGTAGCAGGGCATGCGAGCGGGGCAGGGCGCACAAAAGGACGAGTGAGAGTGTTTGCTTGAAGCGGAAAGTGACGCAAAAGTAAAAAACAAAAAAACCAAAATACAAATTACAGTGAAAGGAAAGCGAGCAGTCTTCATCATCCGTTGCCTAACACGAGGCGTATGAGTAATTTGTATAAAACATCGAAATAAATGTAAACTTTTTGTTGTTGTTGTTCTTTGTTTGTTTTTGTTGTTTGTAATTATAATAATCAACACGAAGTGAGCTGAGCTGAAATACACTAAACTTGTAGGTAGTCTCGGACAAAAATGCCAAGACGCTAATGCATGACAAGGCGTGAAAAATGTTTTTATGATGTTTGATGTGGACGATTTCCTTTCATTTCATTTCATTTTGTTTTTTTTTTTTTTCTTGCGGTGTTAGTTATGGACGAAGTGGCCCAGTAGCAAATGAAATGCTTAAATAATAGATGTTGAGAAAAAGATACAGATTTCTTTTCTATTTATTCTATTTTTTATGCTTGACCAATTACATCTGAAGGCGCACAAGATATATATACACTAGTGTACCTTATAGGCATTATAGAAATACTTTATTTGCAGTATTTGCGTTCTATACCAGATCAGTTTAATTTAGATTTGTTTAAAATTTTAAGGAGCTAAGACTGCTTCTCCATTGTGCTGTGAAAATAAGAGACATGTTCACTTTGAAGATTTTACTTTAGCTTACTAGCGGCTTTTAGGCTGATTATTTTACCATTCGATCCAACGTTAAGATATGGAGAATTGGATTGAAAGCATCAGTTGATATGCTCAGCAGCACACTGATGTATAGTTTTCTACTCTTTTAAAATTATATCTAAACTTTTTTAAGGAAATGTTATTGAAGATGGTTCGAAATAATTCCCGAACTTTCTATTTCCATGTAAAGTGTACTAGCTTTGTTTTTTTAAAGGGTTTAAAACTAGACCACAGTAGGTTCTGCATTCAAATAGAATTAAGTCGTCTGCACTTGGGTATGTAGATCAATTTTGGATCGTACTACTCGTACATGTTGGGTTCAACATAAATGAGCTCAATCTAACCTTTCTATTCCATGCCGATTATAATCCATACAATTAGTTCTTCTAATGAGTGCCCCAGCAGAAAATCTTTCTTAATCAGGATGGAGACGAACATTTGACGAATGAAATCTACAATGATCACTTCCTTCTGATCACTACCGGAAGAATGTTATTGTATCCAGCCCTGGAGACGAAGGCGCATACTAAATTTGTGCAAAGGAGGCGTGGCAGACCCTATAAAGTATATATATTCTTGATCAGCATTGAAAGCTGAGTCGATCTAGCCATATCCGTCTGACATTTCGTCCGACCGTCTGTCTGTATGTTTGAACAACGAGATCTCGGAGATTGCAAAAGGTAGAACCTTCTCCCTTGGACTTTATTCTGATATGTATGCTAAAATTTTGGCTGGCACGCCCACAACGTCAACAATAAGAACAAACCAGTCGAAAGACAAAAATACATTTTTTTTATCCGTATTTGAGTTCTATAAATTCAAAAAAAATTTCGTACACTTCCAAAAATATTTTTTTCAAACACTCCAACAAAAATTGTTTTTTAAACACAAAGAAACATTCTTTGTTGTTTTGTATTAAAAAAAAAAAAAAAAAACCAAAAATTATTTATTTTCATTAGTGTAAGAAATGTAGCAGGGTATTTCGAAGACGTGAGCATACGACTAGTGTTTGCCCGGTTCTTGAAATTCAACCATTATAGCAACAAGAACTAACAGTTCAGTACCATTTGATAATGCTGAGAGCGTTAAGTATGACCAACATGTTGTGCTCAACATAAGGTTGGCCCGTATAAGCGTATTCGCTCTCTTGTCGGTTCCTTTAATGCTGAGAGCGTTAAGTATGGACAACATGTTGGGTTCAACATAAGGTTGGTCCTTATAAGCACTTCGTCAACTTCGTCGTTAACAGGCTTCAAGAAATATTGAGTACACTTCTTTTAAAATTTTACCAAAAATAATATGAAGTCACGCTCTCAACTGATGCACGCTAACATGTTGTTATGTTCGTCTGTTACTTATTTCTATGGCATCACTTATTTTGAGTTTTTGCTGTAATTTTTTAACAAATTGAGAGAGCTGAGAGAGGAAGCGAGCTCAGGTCTTGGCCGAGGGCGTTACCTGGTTTTTATCCACCTATCAGTTTAAACGCTCAAATGAGATGAAAATAATACAACTAAACTACTCAGCTGTACAACTTATATGAGAACTCATGCACTCCGATTTTTATGCCATTGAAATTTCCGCACTCCATGGCTTACATACTTGTATGCTGCTGATGTTTGTGTTCTAACATGGTGTGGATGGTGTACAATTAGATAAAATCTGAGCTAAGAATGTAACATTTAATTCGTTTAGACATATTAAAAAACCTATATATATATATATATATATATATATATATATATATATATATATATATATATATATATATATATATATATATATATTTATATATATATAAAGTACATAAAATTCCTTACCACTCTGTCAACTAACTGAAATGTCAACTCAAACTTTAAGCCACAACTACAGCCGCTGCCTCTGCAGTCCGCATACATAAAATTGTTTAATCAATGTTGCTCAAACTCTTTAAAAACTAAAATTAAACAAATGCCAGCACACCCACGCTCAGCCAACCTAAAAACTTGAAAAGGATAACAATACAAAACAAAGTTAACTATATTAAAGTGAAGCAGAAGAGTAAGAGGGGGTGGGGCATGTCAAAAAAAAAAAAAAGAAAAACGAAATCAAATTAAGGTTAAATACCACAAGGCAGTGGAACATACACAAAGCGATTTGTGAAATCCGAAACTAAGCTAAAAGTATGTTGAACGTACATAAATACATCCAAACACACACAGATACTCTGTACACAGATACGAATGCGGCGTAACACCTGTCCTTATATGTATTTACATTTATATGTATACACCGGCATACATATGTATGTATGTATGTATGTATGTATGTATGTATGTATGTATGTATGTATGTATGTATGTATATAAGCACAAAATATTTTAAATAAACATACACATAGGTACATTCACACATACAGATACAAAGACAGCTGCAAACTCATGCGGCAGGATAATGCCAACATGCTGAAAAAGGAAGGCGAAAAAAAAACTCATGCAACATTTGGCATTTCTTGTCTCGACTCGTAGGCGTTGCTGCCTTTGCCGGAAGCGAATGTGAGGCAAAACGTAACGGAAGAAAGGCACAAAAAAATATATATATGTATATAAAGAAAAGTTTGGGCAAACAATGCAAAACAAGAGAAAATGTTAACTGCGGCTGGCACTACGCAGTTTTAATGCCCTCCATTGACAAAGTGTTTGCAACAAAGCAGCGAATTTTTATAAATTTTAGTATACTAGTCTATCTGAGAACACTATTTGTAGATGTGTGATAATATCTGTTAAGGTCTAGGATCTAGTATGTATCTATAGATCAGCGGTGTCCAAAAGTTTCAAATACCAACTTTTTATAAATAGCTTTCATATACGATATACGCAGACACAACGAAGAACAAGCAAATTGTTTGTGTAATATTTGCTGGTTTATGCAAAGAAGTGCGTGTGTGTGTGTATGTGTGTGTATGTGTGTGTGTGTGTGTGTGTGTGTGTGTGTGTGTGTGTGCGACATATTGCTTTGTATTTTGCTATAACAAGACAAATAACGAAGATTGGCGAAATTATTTATGTAATTAACACTGTAAATGCAAAGAGCTCCGTATGTGCACATCAATGCTCAGCGTATGTTGAAGTGCATTATAAACCGAAATGTTCGTATAGAGCATATGGCATGAGCACCTTTGCTCTATATTGCTCTTGCAATAGATTTGGATTCGTATGCGTAACATTCAAACCAAATTTTAAATTTTCATCTTGAAACTTACAAATGTTGCCTGCGCCAGGAGCTTTATCTGGAAAATTGATTTGTATGGCTGCCAAATGTGCTTAATTTTATGTGTAGGTAATATCTGTTTCAAATAAGCTTAGAAATAAATAGTTTTCTGTATAGTATTTATATGAAAGCTATTCTTCATATATAATGGATGTGTTATAATAATATTTACTAGAAAGCTTATTGGTTGTCACAATTAACCGCTATCTAGTAAACAGAAGATTTGTTAGTTTGTATTTATATGTGAGACATCTTGATTATCGCTTCCGATATGGTATATTATTTGCCATCAATCAATAGTTAACTTACTAATGATTCATGTTAAAACTAACTGTGAATTACAAGCGCGTTAAATTTTTAAATGAATGTATCTTATCCAGAGCTAGTTTTTTCGCTTAAGTTCTTGCTGCTTTGCTGTTTGATCACGATTTTCCACGTTTTATTCTTAAGGCTTCAATAAATAGCTGAGGCTATAAAATGGGTTGCTGCTTATATTGTTTGCGATGAATATATTTGACAACAGCTTATTCACCGGAAGACTCAAGCATTGTCACTCCCTTGATCTATCACTCAGAGCTCAATATATATATTAACATTCTCCTTTCACTGCAACCGCCCACAACTTTCACCCTCACCCTCAACAATATCGCCACGTTTAAATTGTAATTTAACGCTTAATTTAATGCACCACCATAAAATTTTATGGTTGTCCCTCAAGAGACAGTTTAAAAAAAAAAATTCATAAAAGGAAAAATGAAATTTCATGAGTGTATGTAGTTATGTATTGTATTTCATGATCCGCATATAGTGATAATAACATTTGTGGCTGATTATAGGTGCAGTGAACAAGATAAGATGTTGCACATTAAAACCACTCATATCTTTTTTGTTGGTATATAAAACACCTTGAATTGTACTTGTTAAGCAGAGACACGCGCCAATACAAACAGATCTTTTAAATACCGAACTCTACGCTTTGTGCATATACATACATATGTGTGTAACACATATATTTACAGCGGTGCTCCATTGTACTTCGTTATGAATTTCTCTGTCGTGCGCCTCCGTTCGCTGTATGCCAGGAATATGTTGTATGTGACAGAGAGAGAGATAGAGAGAGAGAGAGAAACGCAATACATATGCATCTGTATTTCAAGCGTGTGTGTAAACTGTTAATGCTTTTTACACTCAAAATATTGAAACTATTTTGATAAAAAGTATTCTGTGCAATCTTCAAATGAATTTTCGGCCGGTTGTATAGTGTGAGCATGTAATTCGTCTCAAAATATGAATTTGCTTATTAGCATAAATATAGCGTTTGCAATAAGTAAAAAAGTCACCAAGTTGCAGCTCAATATCTATAATATTAAGTATATAAACTGTAGACAGACAGACGGACAAGTGGTGCTCTTGATTAATTTCATCTCTTCGAGCTGATACAGAATAAACATACTTTGCATACATGGCTTCTTCAATGTGTTTCAAACTTGTTAACAAACTGATAATGTCCCTTTCACACGATATATGTGAAGTGTATCTATAAATAATAACAATACAGAATACAATATTTGAGCACGAAAGCAAAATTTTTTGTTTGCGCTTTTAGTTGTCGTCGCCGCCAAACTGTAGTAAGGATCAGCCAAGGCAAGTAAGCAAGTATGTGCAGTAGGAAGATGGCGATGTAGGTGGAAGACTAACAGAATGGCGACGTCGACATTAATAACGAAATCCATAAACGAAACAATGTTGACTTTATTGTTAAGTTGCCATTTTTATTTTTATTTTCTTGAGTACTTCTGAACTGACGTCGTTGTTATTGTCATTTGCAAGTGTGCATATATTTGTATGTGAATGTGTGTATAAAATGGGGGTATCCTTGTTTTCTCGCTCACTGGTGTCTCTTTCTCTCAACTGCTGCTATTATTTGCTTGATGTATCATAAAGGCAAATAAGAATGTTAAAACTTTTCGTTTTTACTTTTGTATGTGCCACGCGGGAGTGACTAATTTCTCTTTGTGTGTTTTTTTTTTATTTTTATTTGTCTTTTGGTATTTTTGCAATTTTATGACAAACAAAGCCAGCCAGTCGGTCACACACAGATACATATACATATATATGTATCGTACATAGGATACATTTATATTTTTGAACATGTGTTAGTTGTAAACAGGAAGCAGCAAACGCAGCGCAAAAGCAGAAATTCGCTCGCGCAGGAAACAAAACACAAAAAAAAAAGAAAGAAATGAAAGCAAGCACAAAAGTAGGCAACGAAAAAAAGCTGTGTAAGCACAAACGAAAGCTGAAACACGAAGTTTGCGCTCTTTCCTTTTTATGCAAAGCTGCCTCCTACGCTCAGCAGCATATTTGAGAGTTTCTCACACTCTTTCTCTCTTCACTTTTTGTTTTTTCGCTCTATATTTCGTTGTATTACTGCTATGTTTTGACCGCAGCTACATATGCGCCCACGCCGCGTTGTCTTCGTTGTCGTCCTCGTCGACGTCGCATTTGCCATTGCTTGCAAATGTCAAAGTATCAAAGCAAAACCCGGAAATTCGAAGGACCAATTTTCGAATATTTGCGTGTCGAAGTATAATTTTTCTCCACAAATATTATGATTGTACTTCTTCTTGCGTTTTTTTGCATATGCTTTTGTAGCATAACAATAAAAAGCGCAAGTTACAGTTATGTTGAAGGGACAGATTTTGAGCGTGTATCTTAATTGATAATAGCCTAAATATAGGGTCTTCTAATAGGTGCGCCTTATATCGCAGTTAAATTTAAATGAGAAGTAACAAATATACGAAAGAAACCTTAATTGTTAATTAAAATAATTTTATTAGTTTTATGAATATTCATGCAGCTTTTTCTTTATCTTTCCGATTAAATAAATAAATATTTCATTTAATAAAAACTTTAACTTGTGTTGTACAAAAGTTTTATGCTCGTGCGGATTGTGAAAGTACACATACTATTTACAGGGGCGGATCCAGAATGTTCTCATGGGGGTTAATTGTACCACTCTTAGGGGGAGGGGGTTGGAGTAAATCTACTTAAAAAAAATAGTATTTTTATCAAAACGAAGCGAAAAAAAAGTTTTTATACTGAACAAAAATGCCGATTGGAGGGGACGTTCCCTTGTCGTGCTGAAAAATCACTTTTTCGTATCTCTGCTCGAAATGCGGACGTATTAACTAAAATGCTCGGTTGGTTTAGACATTTCTGATCAGCACTATCATCTATTGACAAACGGCGAGAACTAATTAAATATTATAATAAAATGTGTTGTTTAATCTATCGTGAAGAGATTGAGAAAATTTTATTATTGAAGTTAAAACAAATTGTTTATTTCAAAATTACAAGAACTAAATTCGAACTATTCGAAATAATCCTGCTTCTGGCCGATGTACAATTCTGGCTAGTAGTGAAATAGACACATCTCTATTAGAGCTGTTCCGTGGAACCCAAGTTCAAACCCCATGAAGTTTTGTATCAAATAAATTTAGAATTACAGATAGAACGTGTCGAAATAGTGACACTGGCTACAATGCCAGAAGAAGAGTACACTTTTACATATGTCACCAATAACAACTCTCATCACTTAATCGAAATTATTTTCTAAAATTAGTTGGGTTAAATTGTAAATGCGCAAGCTAAATACATTGCGAAATTTATGCAGAATTATCCAAGTTATTAAATTTTTTCACTAATCAGATTGAGATGGCGAATTCAGAGATGGTGTTTCATAGAGGTTGATACTTTTATAAAGTATGATCAGTACTGTCTTTCTATTTCATAACGATTCTTTAACCAGGTTCAATACAGCAGGCTGGAATATCTGTTTTAGTAATCTAACGATTTTATATACCCCAACAGTTCCATTTGTGAAGGGTAAAAATTGAAAAAGTCTCCACAGAATCGCGCACTTTGAACTTTTTTGCATGCGCATGTCGATTTTTCGAATATAGAAATTTATTTTCGAAAATCTGCGAAAATGCATTATGCAGCTCGCTCTCGCTCTTCTTATTACGTACATGTGTCGCTATACTCTACAAATGAGTGCTGTAAATTTAGTGAGAGAGAGAGTGATTAGTATCATATGTGTGTATGAGACTGTGTGTGCGGAGAGAGTTTTCATGCATTGTTTTCGTGCTGACAGCTGTTGTTGTGTTGTTGTTGTTGCTGTTGTTGCTGTAACTGATTGCCAGCCGCCTGTGTAATTGTCTTTGTTATTGTGTGCAATTTTTATTTGTTGTACTTTTAGTTACATTTCTATACTTATATGTTTAGCTATGTATTTGTGTGTGTGCAACTCTTTTGCCGGTAAAAATATTGTTAAATGTAATTGTAAATGTAAGTCATGCGAGAACATCGCAATGCACACTTATTCTCTTTCTCTCTATCTCTCTGTCTTTCTATTGCATTGCTCAGCTAGCATTGTCGTTGCTGTTTATCTTTGATTTATGCCACTCGCTATCTCTCTACGTACGTATGTATGTATGTATGTATGTATGTATGTTTGTGTGTGTGTGTGCTTTGTCTATTACCGCATATTTCACTGGGATTTTTTTTTTTTTTGTATCTGTGTGTATATTTTTATCTGTTTATGTGTATCTATGTGTGCATGTTTAAAAATCAGAGTCACGAGTTTTTAACAGTCTCAAAATTTTCGCTGTTAGCAATATTTAGTTGCAGTTTTTTTTGTTGTTTTTTTTTTTAGCACATCTCGTATGAAATTAAGCAATTTTTATTGCGCATACAACATGTTATACTAAAAATGTAATTGTTTTCAATATTATTTCTCTATTTGAAAATAAATTTTTATAAGAATGTATAACTATATATGTAATCTTTATCAGCAACCAAGTTCGCTTGGGTCATGTCCGTATGTCTAACCTTACCAGGATTCGTATAAATGTTGTGTTCTCAAATAAACTTAGCTAGTTAGATTTCTTAGTAGCCAGTCAAGTGAAGTATTTGAAGCATAACTGCTGAATCTGTTATAATATATAGCTCGATATAGCCTCTTCCCCCTTATTACTGAGAATATGTTTGACAATTTCGTACTCATTTAAACTAGAAATGCATACCAAGTCTTGTGTGAATGGATCTTACCTTAATACCAATAGAATTTAGCATGTATGTCCTGCTACAAACACTGTACAGTATGTATAGCCCATTTATAAATCTTAGCTTCAAATAAAGACCATTAGACTAGATATAGCGTAACTCATATTCTATTACACTCTACTGCAAAAATTGTTACTTGTTATTTATTTTTATTTATTTTTTTTAATTTTTTTTTTTAAAGAATACAGTAGAGTCGGAGTCAAGTAATTTAATTATTGCAAGTCCGGTTCCCGGTTCACGGTTCATATATAATTCAACATTCCCTTTTATTTAGGATAGAACATATATAGTGTGGTATGTGTCAGATTTGTAAGGGAATGATTCAAAGTTGAATGAATCTGTGAATCATTTAGGCATTGAATTAAACATTTGTTGAATAATTTGTATTGAAACAAAAAGAATTGAATTTAAATCATTCAAAATGAATTGTACATTTTTAAATTATACTTTCAAAAAAAAACTTAGTGAAAAAAAATAAAATTGAATGAATGGAAATTTGAATCATTCTTTATGATTCTTGCCAAAATAGCTTTTGCTTCAACAAATAAAAAACATGTTCAAATTGTGACCTACTCCGGTTAGCTGTGCATAAATCTTGATATACTAATATTATAATAGTGGTTTATAAATGAGTACTTGGAAAAAATAGAATGATTCAATGTTACACTCATTACACATGTTGACTCAGTTTTGAAGCCGTAAAAACAAAAACAAAATTGAATTGAATTAATTAAATTTAATTAAAATTTTTCTTTTATTAAGTTTTCAAAACTGAGTGAAAATGTGTAATTCACTTTGAATGATTCAAATATTAAATTAATTAAATTTTTTTTCGAAAGAAATGCTGAAATAATCGACAACTCTTTGTGAAATCAATAATAAAAATGAATCATTGCTTTACAGTTCTGATATATGCCAGATTTCGATAGAAATACAAATCGAATCGAATTTCATACAAAATTTGGTTGTTCTTGCCACAATTTCTATGAAATTCGATTCAATTTCGAATGAAATGTGGCACGCAACCCTTGTTTTGTGTATTTTCGAAGAAACAAAAAATTGGTATTAATGTTTATGTTTTGGAGTTAGCAAGACACATTTAAAGTGCTAAATCGCAAAATTTGTGTGAAACTAAAATGGTTGCATGTAACTATAATAATTCGAATAAGTTTTAAAGAGCATTTTTAAAATTTCAACAGCTTAATTTCCCATGGCTACTACTAAACATCTGAGGTAAGTTCTAGAATTCCATATGTTCAACGGAAATCTCATATAGTTTAAAGGAACGATGCTATTTTCAGTGAAAAATTACTAAGAGCATTAGTTAATGAAGAGGCGTGTATGTTGAAAATGTAATCCAACAATATTTTCCTTCCATGGGTAGTTTTCTTATCCCAGGAATCGTACGCCAGATTTCTAAGCATTCTAATGAATGTTCCATTTAGACTGAAATCTGCATGATAGACTTTTTTACTTGACATTTTATGTAAATGTCATTCTGACACGCTAAGATTACGTTACGTAAGAGGAATATAACAAAATCATCGAACTTAGGAACTTAAATTCAAAATGTATGCTAAAAACGCTAAGTTCGATACAACAATAATTTGGTTTCAGTGGAAAAACTGTGTTAAATATTTGGAAATACTTTTTGAAACTGAGTCTTTGAGGCTACACGAAGAATAAAGTTTACGAGAATGATCTGAAAATATATATGATCCGAACGTAACATGTTATTCGGACCATTACGTTCGCGATTCTCCAAAATGTCATCAGAAATATGGCAAAAAAGAGTCGACTTCCTATGGTCTTTACGGGAAGTCAAATTCGCGAATTAGTGATTCTGATTTGGTTTTAAATGTATGGACAGCAGAATTTCATGTGCTGCAATATGTATCTTGCTCAAAAAAACAGTAGTGCCTAGAGTTGATTTCCTATTTCTCTAATTGTTTCTGGCTTTAATTTAAGTTAAATCTAAAATTTTGTTTAATGCGAATAGAAATGAAAAATGCTTTCAGAGGCAAAATAATAAATCCAATACATTAAATTATAGCTTTACTCTTCTGTGAGTTGATTACTAATAAAAAATGTGCACTAAATAGAACTTGACCTTATTTTATTCACCGTTTAGAGTAACTATTGTAAAAAAACGGTGTGTGTGTGTTCATATGACACCGACTGCAGTGTATATACTATTTTAAACTTATTATAAAATCGAATAATTTAAAAACTGTTTTATTCGCTTTCAAGCGTAAACTTTAAATTAGGTTAATGTGTAATCAACCTTTCATGTAGTACAAATGCATTAATCATTTCAATAATCGAACCATAACCATACATAATTCATCTCGGCTTTAATTTGTAAAATTAATAATTATTTTATTGTAACCAGTCAAGGGTAATAAAATGTCACACATAATTATTTACGCTGACAAACAGGGGGAAATACAATATTCACTGCAACTTCATAACAAAAACTTTGGTTTATATTTATTCAGCTTAGAATTGCATTTTGCGTTAAACAGAAGAAAGAAAATAACTATTAAAGAAACTTCTTCTGTGTAAACAAAATTGATGATTCCTAGCAGTTATATTTTTCGCGTAATTGTATCTATAGAATTGATTGCTTATAATAATAGAATGAGAAGCATTATCATGTCAGTGTAACAAAAATAAATTTAATGGAAAACAAGAAAAAACGTTAACTTCGGTTGAACCGAAGCTTTAATACATTTCACAAGAAATTTTAAATCGTATTGTAAAAAATTAATGTAAGGGGTTTAGAAAGGGGCTGGCCCAAAAAGTGGGTGGTACACGACCATTAGTAGATGTGTATGAAGCGACCATCTATACGATGCTGCCATATCGAATTTCAAGTTGATAGTTACGTTGTTTATACAAATGCATAAAAGTGAGCTGTGGATTTGTAGGGGACTACCTCAAAAAGTGGACGGGACACGCCCATTTGTATATGTACATGAATCAGTTGTCCATTAAAATCCACTAAATCGAAGTTAAAGCAAATATTAATTTAAATAAAGAATTTTTTTATAAAAAAAAAAACAAAAATGGGAGGTGAGTTTGTATGGAGTCTACCCCAAAAAGTAGGCGGGACACGCCCATTAGTCTATGTATGTTAAGCGGCTATCCATTAAAAGGCACCACGTCGCATTTCAACCTAATATTGACTTTAACAAAGAAGTTTCTCATACAAAAATACAAAATTGGGCAGTAGGTTTGCATGGGGGCTAATCCAAATAGTAGGCGGGTCCCACCCATTAATGTATGTATCAAGCATACGTTGATATTGACTACAATAAAACAGTTTTTCATACAAAAATTCAAAAGTGGGCGGGGGGTTTGTATGGGGGCTACCCCAAAAAGTGGGCGTGACGGGTCAATATTGACACTCTATTAAACTGCAATAATTAGAAGTGTGTGCGCAAATTTTCAACAGGATAGCATAAAAAATGCGCAACAACATACAGACAGACGCGCAGACAGACGGACATGGCTAGATCGACTCGTCTCGTCGAGCTGCTCAAGAATATATATACTTTATGGGATGTACGATGCCGCCTTTAATGCGTTACAAACTTTCAGACAAACTGATAATACCATTTCACACTATGTGTGAATGGTATAAAAAGCCAATGTGAAGTAGAGTATATAAATATTTATTAACAGAACTGCAGTAAAGCTAAATATAAACTCATAATCAGACTGACGTCATTTTGCTTTACAAAAATTGACATAACTGAAAAGAGGCTTCTGTAGTGTATCAATAGAAGGATTGGCAGTAGTAAGAGTACCAACAACCGACTATGAGTTTCATATTGCTGACGTTGCTTTTGCTACTGCGGCTGCTACTGATGATGATGATGATGATGATATTTATGAATCTAATGATTCGCAGTTTAAAAGTATAGAATACGCCTATTTTGCTGTGTTAGCAACAGATACTTTAAGTTCATTTCGTAGAGATTTATTTTCGATTTTAGTTGGAAAGTTTACGCTGTGGTCTGTTTGCTTGTTTAAAAATAATACAAATTTTACTATTGTAAATAAAATCGAACACACGCAGAGCTCTGGGAAAAGATTTTAAAAGCTCGATTCATAGTTTATGAAATTTTGAGCGAATAAATTAATAACTATGCACATAGATTAAGGTATATCAATGGTAAGGTATAGCATATAGAATATCTACAGTTCAAAGCTTATTGAGAAAAATGTTCGATTTATTCACTATAATCGCTTTAGGATACAAAAAAGTTATATCAGTTCTATTGTTGTGAGTTTCACGGAAACGATTTTTAATTTAAGAATTAGTTTTACAAACTATTGGTAATCTGTTTTGATTCAACTTCAAACCGTATGAGCTAATGAGACATTCAGCGACTATCTTAGTTAAGGTACTTGCTCTTTAGGGTACATGCAGCCACACTGAGAATGGTTTACTATAGATACATCAGCAGCTGTAAAAAGGAAGATACAGCGGAAACACTAGTGTGTTTTATAGGTGAGACGTAACCCAATATATTCAGCAACCAAAAAGGTTGATTCTGAATACCTACAACACATATAGATTGGGAAGTTAATTTCTATGAAAATTGTGACGCTAATGCGGCATATATTTTGTGTGAAGATGCGTAGTAAATTAGAAGTAATGAATTTTTCTGTTTGTAGTATTTCCTATTTGTATGAGAGTTATGTGTGCTATAGTTATTGTCGCAATGTTAGAGCAGATCTAGGATAGATTATGATTTAATCTGGTTTTCTACTGTTGTGGATTTGCACTACAGTACCTGCCTTACAATGTACTTATTATACCATCCGCTCATATAAACTATTCAGTGGTGATCAGATTTTTTTTCAGAGTTGATGAAGCTCTATTAAGATGATAATATACGAGTTTATACGACGGCTACTGAAATAAAGACTACAACAAATTATAGAAAAGAAAGCAAAAACGAACATTACAATCGAGTGTGCCTCACGCTTAGGGGTCTTTATTTCAACCATCGATTTGTATGGCGCTATATTTTTTAGTGGTTTCATAGGGATCTATGTGGAACTCCCAGCGGAACATTGATTCCGCAGTATCTAACTGAAAACATAGGTAATTAGAGTAGAGAGTTCATGCAGAATTAATTTATACAAGCTATTTTATGAATATTCATTCATTCACATTCAGCTCATGAATGCAATACAATCTAAAATGTCAACATACATTTCATTCAATGTAGAAAAAAATACAGCTCACTAGCATACACTTTGAATGAACGAATTAAAGAAATTTTACGATACTTAATTTCACTATGAATGCACGAATAATCGAAACATTTATTCATTCATATGTACGATACTTATTACAATACATTTTAAAATGAAATTTGCACATATTCTGCAAAACACAATTGTCACACGCTTATATTTTTCAAAGTGCGGCATTTAGACAAGAAAGTGCAGAGTAAAAGGGAGAGAGAGCGGCACACTAAAATGTGGCACATTCAGAGCATTCGAATGTAACGCATTCATTCATTCATGATTGATTCATGGTATTCAGCATCAACAGCGTGTGAATATTGAAAATTCACTGGCTTTTTGAATGAATTAGAGTGAGTGTGTACATCGAAAAATCATTCATTCAATTCACATTCACATTCATTACATGAATGCTCGCAAGCACACACACACACACACACACACACACACACATTAACAATCTCTTGATTGGGGTTTGATTCGTTACTCTGTTTGCCGCAAACAAGATGAAAAGGATGTAAGCTAATATACATTCATTTTTGTGAAAAATTTGGTTTATGAACGTATTGAATAAATACAAAAAATGATTTTTTCATATTCGAATGCATTAGCAAATTATTTAAAAACACTCCAGCAAACAACAATAAACTAATAGACGTATTAAAAATGTGTACTTTCATAGCTATTTTATTATGCATACAAAGAAGATACAATTTTTGTGTGTTCAATTGCATTACTCGTTTAATTGCAGCTCATTTTAATTACGAATATAAATATAATCCATTTCACTTTCTTGTTGAAATTTCATTTTCAATTCAAGTACCGCCTCCGACTGTTTTTCTGCTTGTTTGTACTACACAATTCGGTTCTGTTCTGTTCTGTTCTGTTCTGTTCTGTTCGGTTCTGATCTGTTTCGAATAGTTGAACACCACCCACAAGTGTAGCATAAATTCAGTTCAATTATTTAAACTATACATATTATTTATTCAAAAATATTTTGCACAATTGTTGACTATACAATTAAGATACAAAAAAGCAAACAACAACAAAAATTCGAGAGTATTACGATATTTTAATTGCCAAATATTTTTTGCTGGCGTTTGTTGTTTCATCAAAGCTGCCAGGCCGCAATTCTATGCGATTTTTTTAGGTGTGTTTGTGTAGGTGTTTGTATCTCTCTGTGTGCATGAGTTATTCTTTTGTTAGAAAAAATACATAAATATATGTTTTTCTTTTTTTTGTTCAGCTTTACTGCTGACGCAATTATCGATTGTTTTTTAAATAGTTTTGTTTCACTGTTCTTTGTACATAAGAAATGAAAATTGAAATAATAATTAAAAAGAAAAAAAAAAAAGGAAGAGAAATGAACATAAGAAATCACATGTTCATTTATTTCTTGGTGTGCTTAATGTATTTGTTATAGTTTTTTCTTTTCAGTTATATAGTACACCCTACGCTTAACGCATTCGCATTCATCGAGACTCGTTTGCTACAGTCGTTGTCTCTGATGGATTTTCAAAATGAGCGCTGAACCTTTGATGCTACCACTATACTTTGCTTCTACACTGTTATGAACAACAATCTCTCTCGCTTAGTTGCAGAAAGTTTTTTTTCTTCTGATGTGTGAGTACGCTGATTAGTGAACCCTGAACCTTCAAAGCTTTCGCTATGCTTTGTTTTCACTTTTGTTGTCGTTTACATGTTTTGCCAAGCTGTCACGAAGAATTATCTCTCATTTATTTACACATAGTTTTTTTTTTCTGATGTGTGAGTTTGCTGATGTTTAAGTATGATGTGTCAGCTCTCAACATTTGCTTCAACTTTTGTTGCCGTGTGAATGTTCTTTCGAATAATAATCTCTCGCTTATTTTCACAAAGTTTTTTCTGATGTGTGAGTGTGCTGATGTGTAAATATGCTGATGTGTGAGCTTTGAACCTTTAAAGCTTCTGCTTTTCTTTGATTTCACTTTCTCTCCGTCTCTCTCTCTCTCTCTCTCTCACTTACACAAAGTTTATTTTTTGATAAGTGAGCGTGCTAATGTATGAGTTTGCTGATGTATGAGTTTTCTGGTGTGTGAGTTTGCTTTGTTGCACTACTATTTACTTATTAATAAGCAATAGAAACAAAGTATGTAGTACAATTGTATCAATCGAGACTACTCAAGACCAGACATTAAGAAAATGGCGTCTAAAGGGTATAAACACTTCGGTTTTACTTTGGTGAAATTGTCATCGCAAATGTTTTTCTTTTTTCTTTATATTTTATGTTGCTTTTACGCTGATTAGTTACCAACTGCTGTGCATTTCGCATTATTTTTATAAATTTATTTCTGCTTTTTTTGCATTGCACAGTGGGAAGATGTCAATTATATATGGACAAAAATCATCAATTACTCGAATTGACCGAACGCTATGAAGTTTTTTTGCAGTGTGTTACTATCTTTATGGTGTAGTTGAAAGGATATACAGATGTATATCAGTTGGAAAAATGTTTGGGAACATGTACCTCGTATAAGAAAAAGAACTAAATTCGCCATATCTCAGCAACTATTTGACCGATCTTCATAAAGTATTTTGCAGCGTGTTACTATCGAAGAGTAGAGTATTACATACCATTTAGATAAGTAAGCTATGACACGCTCCCATATACGAGAAAACCCAACTTACTTAAAAAATGTATGGGTCCGTCTGGCCGATGTTAATAGCATGAAAATCATGGAAATGCTGGCTCTAAAAGTGGTAGTCTTATACAATTGCAAGTTTTTTTTATTTTTTCGAGTTGGCTCTTTTTTTACTTTGTTGCAAGTTGTTATAAAGCAATATTAGATTTACTTACCAGCTGCATATAGTATTAAATAGTAATACAAATTGACCTATAACTTACTAGCAATATTATTTGACAATACACTCACTAAACAAAACGTTTTAACTATGATATCATATCATATCAACACTTTGTTCTCATTAAAATTCTGTGCGTCTAGCAATGCGTAAAAGCCAAATTATTTTGTGTTTTTGTCCAACAAGATTTGGGGATCCATACCACTGTGCGCTGATAAGAAGTTTTTTTTTGCTTGCAATATTTACCAACTTTTCTTTTCATTTTTTGCAGCATGTTCAATTATTAATTTTATATATAAGAAGTACAGGAAATGTTCGGTATTATTGACGGCTTATATTGCGCGAAATTTAGATTAATTTTTTGCGATTGCGTTTATGATGGTTTTTTTGTTGTTGTTTATTTTTATAAATACCGCGACGCGTGCGACTCATTCGAGAATGCACTTCAATTTGTAGCAGGCAGTTTTCTTCTTGAGTCGGCAAAGGGTATTAATTGGATTTAAGCGGGAATGTGCGCACAAAATTTATTAAGTAGCTACACAATCTATATGTAATCTTATTTATTTATTACATTTTTGCCATATTTTTGTCGTTAACTTTAGCCAATTGAATTGAATCGAAAATACTTTGTAGTACGATAGTTTTTTTTAATGCAATTTGATTGATGGCATATCTAGGCGTTAAGCTGGCTCATCTATCACATTGGCACACATATTTAAGTCTATCTTTTTTGTTTTTCGAAACTTTCGCACCGGCGCGCTAAAATTCTCACTACCATTTTTTTTTTTTTGTAATGAAACTTTAACGAAATTTTTTTTATTTAGATTATTAAATAGGTTGAAATCGTTTACTGTAGCTAGACACATTTTTCATTCAATGCTTCACATGACACTACTCTTCAGAAGAAAATTTGCTTTATGTATATTAAAAAATTGATGCTGATAGTTTGAGAAGTTGATATTGTCAAAATCAGCTGTTTATAGTTTTTAAGTTGGGATCAATTTATAACTAAAAACATTTTGCGAAAGTTTTTGTGCCTTTGTCGTTTTTGAAAATGTTCAAATTATGGTAGGCAGGCACACATCATCAATTAGTTTTTTAATATTCTGATATTATTTCCGAACTGATTATGTTTTGTGCAGTTCAAATTTTTGCAGTGCTCAACAAATATGCAGGACTGTTGACAGTTCAACTTTTATGCTTAATAAAATAAATCTATAAAGTTGTATTAGTAATTTTAAACTCTGTCAACTCTGTCAATCACCGTAATTTTTAATTTTTTACTGTAAAACTGTACAAACTGACAAACACAGAACTGCTAACTTAGCAATCACGTTTTGTAGAAAACATACAACATATTTTATGCAACAAAATTTGTCTTAATACACCAAATTGCTACTAAAAAGGTACATAAATTCTTTATTGCATTTGAAATGGACAGTAATGCAATTTAGAAGAAAATGGCAACTTGTAAAAAATGTATGACCTTTTACTTGAAAGTTGGCAGCACCCTGCACAAAATTGTCGGTTTACATTTTAGTAAAACCAACTGATTTAATGTGCATTTTTTTGTTAATTGCCAATTTATATATTATGTTAATTTTTCTAATTCTAAGCACTAAAGTCACCAAATCACCCACAACAGTGTGACCGTTTTTGAATAGACTAAAGGCTATTTTTAGTACATCTTCGAAATGAAACTTGGTGTTTTTGAAACGATATCGTTTTTGAAGCATTCTAATATATATAGGAAGAATATAAAAACTATAGTATTTTTAATAGTTAATTATGTACTATAGGTAGTATATTTAATAAACAGCTTAAAGAAGGTCGAAGTATTTGTAGGGCATGTCTGCAAAAACAAATATACAATTAATACTAATATAATAATATATATAATATAATATAATATAATATAATATATATAATATATATATATAATATATATAATATATATATTATATATATTATATATATAATATATATAATATATATATATAATATATATAATATATTTGTTTTTATATATTTTGGCCTATTACCATATTTTGTTTCCAGGTACAAAGTCCTGTGTACAAAGTCGAGATACACGATGTGGCACACAATAAAAAATGGTGGAAACCTAATTTTTTATTTAGCTTCTACTTGCACTCATTACATCGTTGTGTACAATCGTTATTTCATTTATTTATGGTATATAAATTTGAACTCTCCGAGCAATGCCGCACAAATAAAAATTTGTAAACAACTGCGCCGCAGGTAGACAATAGCAACTTTGATTACATGCAAATAATTATTTATTGAATGATTCGAATTAAATCGAAACATAATAAATTCGATATTTCCCTCTAAAAAGAGTGCGAGACAATGGATAAATAAACAGAAAAAAAACATATTCATACAAAATATGTGGCAAAAAATAAATAAATATAAAAAATAACAAAAAAAAAAAAAATCGTATAGAATTACGACGCCAGTGCGACTCAATTTTTTGGCAACAATATTTATTTAGTGGAAATTTTGTTAAAATGCACACACAAAACATAAAAAGCGCAATTTATACGAGTAGTATATAGGATAATATTTTCTTTTTATACTCTTCACACAGAATGAAAGAATAGTATAATAATTTAGTCACTTTGTTTGCAACGTCTTAAAGGAAGAAACCATATATTACGAGTATACCTACATTCGTAATCAGCATGACAAGGCAAGTCGATCTAGTCTGTCTGTCTGTCTGTCTACATTTGTCTACCCGTCTGTCTGTGCTCTTGTTGTTTGGTTGCGTTAATTAGTATGGATACTTTTTATAACTGTTTAACGAATGGAAGGTTTAGCTGCCATACACTTAAAACTTAATAGCACTTATAATTCACAATTAGTTTTTACATACTCTTTAAGTGCGCATATGTATATACATAACTTCTGATCAAAATTCACCCGGACTGTTTAAAAAACAACATTTTTATGCATTTTAATACAAATCTTTATTATCGCCTTCAAAATAGGCAACTTTTGAGTCAATACAAGCATGCCAACGGTTAATCCTATTTTCCATACACATGTTATACGCCTCGGCCGGAAAATAGCCTTTAGTTCCTTCAGCGATTTGTTTTTATATCCTCAATCGACTCATGACGCGTTCCCCGGGGCTGATATGTAAGACTCGGAAACAGAAAAAGTCAAAGGGAACGCATTTATTACGATGTCTTACCACTGTTAACGACCGTTGGGACATAGTCAGATTGGGTGCTCCCGTAGGTGGTCGAAGTGGATTATTATTTTTTTTTTTTACCTGTAGCTCCACTCACCTCTAAGATATTGTAGCAAGAAGAATGGGGGAGCAGAAGTTAAGTTTTTTCGACTTTGGGGTGATGTATCTGCCCTTGAAAATTAGGTACTTTCTGACAGCCAAATTAATTTTATATTAAACTATGAAGAGTACTGCAGCTTCGGTTCCATCGAAGTTATCGTTTTTTCTTGTATTTCTTTGAGAAAGAGAACAATAATTTTTAGACTGTATTCTAGTATTTCACAAGACAAATTGTTAGTATGTTGTAACTGAATGTGATTTGAGTAATTGTAGCAAGGTTGATGGTGGTTCATTTAAAGGATGAAAGGTTACTTTTTCAGAATTTGGAGAGAGCTTACGTATATTGTATTGTATTACATGTCATAGAAGTAGCTTTGACCTAATACTAGAATTGTGTCTCATCAAATCAACTATGTACGAGTACTAAAATATATATAGGTATATCTATCTCTCAGACTATAACTAGCCCCGGCACAGTTTTATTATACATTGTCATTACAAAAGATTGCTGTCATTCATTCTATGTTAAAGGTCGTGCAGCCTGCTGTGCGTTCATTCATTCACTTAGTTGCTGCTGCTGCGGCTGCGGCTGCCACCCTTTAAACTACAAAATGACGACCCTCTTGCATTGTACAAACTACATAATAGATGAGAACTATTGCACAGAACAATGTATCTGACAGGTAGTTGTCGGATTAGTACAGTAAAAACAATTTTGGTACACGGTTGGTTGCTCTAATAAAAAATTAATAAATCAAATCGTGTTAACTCAAATTCGATCGAAAATACAAGTATGTATTGTCGAGTGCATGCTTAAACTTAGTTAGTATGGTTTACAATTTCGAAGCAATTAGTTGAAAATATTTTTGTAAAATAATTTAAACGAAATATTTGACATTTGCACACGAAAGTTTTCTACTTTTGCCGAATTTGTTTCTACTACTACAACTACAAGTATATATATTGCTGTAGATACATCTATTTATTTTGCTGTTAAATGACATTTCTATTTTCCTGTGCGCAAAAAGTGAGGGCAATAGCAGCAGGCATTAGAGACAGTGCAATGCAATAGACTTGGCTATATAGTTCTACTAAATGTATCTATGTATACGGGGTGTTTTTTTAGAGGTTCAATTTTCCGACATAGAACCAGCTGAAGAACTTGAAAATCAAGAAATCTTCTGGCTACGATGGAATTGACGGCTGTGTAGCCAAAAACATAAGGCAGTGCTTTTCCTCGTGGTTCTATTCAACGCCATTGTACGACTTCCCATCTCAGTAGGAGTGTGCTGCCTTTGTTATTATCCCTAAGACTGGCATACCGGATCACAATGTAGCAGATTATAGGCCGATTATTTTACTTCCGGCCTTCTTTAAATTATTCGAAAGAATATATCTTAGTAGAATGGTCGCGGTATTAGGCAGCTATGGAGGCATACCAGCCCACCAATTTGGCTTTTGGGTTTAGCATGTTGTCCAGATCAACTTCATCGTGTGGTCCAATGTGCACTTGAGGGGATGGAGTGCAAGGAAGATGTGAAGCTAATACTAAACCGACAGCTCAGTTTCTAATGCTGAAAGCGTATCTGACGTTCGAGTCGCTAAATCTTCAGTATGTGATAGTTATGCAGGCGTTCCCCAAGGCAGTGTTCTTGGGCTCGTGTTCTACACGATATATACAGCTGACAAACCAACTACCAACGATGATCGCATAATGATAGTGACGTGCAACTGATTCATCGTCTTATTGTGCTGAGGACTGTTTACAGTCGTATTTGGAACTGTGTGCTATAATGAATGTATTATTCCAATTTAAAGAAAATTCGTGCGATGTAGTCTAAAGTGCTTCAAAGAATCTGTGGAGCCGGTTGGCTTGTGCGAAATACTATTATTCATAAAGATCTTGGTCTACGCACAGTGATGCAGGAGATCAATCATCGAAATACAATGATCGACTTGCTCATCACTTGTCTAGAAGAAGACCTCAAAGATTGCACTCCTGGAAACTTCTGTTGAAAAAGTTATACACTTAAAAAAGACATCCTATATAAATATGTTTATTGTTGGCAACAAAAAATTCAGTGCTTGCCGCTGCTGCTGCTTCTTGCAACATTCTATCAAGATGGCATACGCTTTGGCTAATCGCCAAAAGTATATGCCGAAGAAATGTTACTAACCCGCAATCGCCCACTTTAAACTGACGTCGCCATCTACTTCATCTACACTGTCTGTCTGTCTGCCTTACAAAAAGAGTGAGAGAGAGAGACACAGAGAAAGAGAGATATAGACTATGTTGCATGCCCCATTCCTGATCTCCTTTTGCTGTTGCTCCTACCTGGCACTTGCCACTTGCTACTTGCTTTGTCGGCTGCACGCTTTTTTGTATTGCAGTCATTGAGCAAGTGAAACTATGACTAGTACGAGTAGAGTGTGGCACTAAGTGTTGTTGCTGCTGCTGCTGCTGCCGCATGCCTTAAAGTTGCTGCTGTCAGTTGCCAAAGCCAAAGCTAAAAAGTCTTCTTTTTTCCACCCACATACAATGTCTATTTAGGCCGCCATTGAGTGGGTGGGTATGTAGGATATATACCCTACTGTTGGGGAGGCGTAGCAGGAATAACAGCGTCCGATGGCTCTATGTGATAAAAGTCAAATATGCATGGCATATGGCAACTTTATATGTCGTCTTCGGGGTTGTTGTAGTCATCATCGGCGATTGTAAGGAGCCTTGTTCGAATTATACTTAGCATATGACTGCTTTTGTGTACCCTGCTAAGAAAATTGTGTGTTATAAACTGAACAAAACCTTTGAAAAACAATTTTTTTTTTAAAATAGTTTGGCGAATTTGTGAGAAATGATATTGCATAGTAGGTGCAACTCTAAAATTTCATTCAATCACAACTAAAACCAACGCCCGCTCATTCACGTCGTTGTCAGCCACACACTCAAGCATTTCCATCAATTATTTTTGCTGCTTAATAATAAGCATAACATTTTGCGCCAATTTACACATTATTATTTAATATTTAGCACAATTTTTAATACTTCCATAGTTCACTTCAAAGAGTTAAAAAAAATCTGCTCTTCAACAGTTCCGTTTTGTTTGTGACTTGCTTGCTTGGAACTAGTTATGTTTTCTCTTATCCTTCTAGTTCTCTGTATGAAAACCAGCTATTAGTTATTAACGAATTAGTTCCATAAAGACAAAAGTTCGTACAAATTTCGATATCATGCCTAACCTTCTCTTCTTGGTAAAGATGTGGTAATACAACTTTACATCGAGATTCTCAAGAAGTATTTACTTGCATTGGATCTTAAAGCAGCATAGTCAGCGCAATATTCTAATAAAGTGGCCGGTTACACACTAGCCGCTCTACTTACATTATAATCTTAAGGGCCATTTTCACGACTTAGAAATTCATTAGAGTATACGAATTTTCAAGATTTTCTATTGTGGGAATAATATTGAGTAGTGCATTTCACGACTTTACAATTGTAATAAATCGATTTCGAGTAGCCCTGCAGTATAATCGATTTTTTGTCTGTTATCGTTAAAAATCGGTCACTTTTTTGCTATGTTATCTTTGAAAATAAGTTACTTTTGTCCTATTAATTTCGTTTTGTTTGTTTTCTTTACTTTTTGCTTTTGTTTTCGTTTATTATCGAAATTATGAGGTCAAGTTGGCAGTTATCTTTTAAATATATATATATATATATATATATATATATATATATATATATATATATATATATATATATATATATATATATATATATATATATATATATATATATATATATATATATATATATATATATATATATATATATATATATATATATATATAGGCAATACGTTTGTAGGCTAAATAACAGTTGTGACATTGCAAACTAGGATATAGCGTAAAAAAATGAGCTATAAAGTTATAGGAAAGTCGTGAAAATGGCCCTAAGGCTGACTTCTTATTCAAGAGTTTTACCAATTGAAATTTCAAAATTTTTCAGCATGGATTTTCATAGTAGTATGTTTTTTTTTTCTTTAGATACTTCCTTACAAAACTTATTTTCTCATAATTAAAAATTACTTACTTACTTACTTAACCACGTAACCGCATCCAAATTCGTGCTTCCTCACATGGCAACTATAATAGATGTCACAGGACATACCAGATACATATCCGCAAATCATAATTCTTATATCGTTTGCGGGGGTCGTCATCAATGGCGAATTGTAACCGAGGCTTCCTATGTGTCTTCACTGGTAAATGTTGTTTTGCGGTGTCGTGAACCAAATCCAGCGTATCAAACGCTAGGGGAGTAGTTGCTTTCTCACAATTTGCTTACCATGGGAATACGTCTCCTAACGGACGTTTGTGAGCAGGTTGGGCCGTTTGCAAAAATAATTTGACCTCTCCCAAGAGAATGGCCTATGAGTTTTCCACTTCTGTAAACGACCCCAGATTCTGATAACTGAAATAGACTTTTATTTGGTAACTAAGACAATAATTGCTTTGTCAGGGTTGATTGCTGCAAATTCACCCATTAATAAATACAGCTGGTCTAATAAAAGTTCACATAAAAGTTTATGAGCGTGACTTTTATTTGAGCTTAATATTGTAATTAATTGTAAGATGAGGTCTTACAGTATCGTCTACGGTCAAAAACCTCATAGATTCTCTTACAATCCTAAATAATTCCAATATAGTTTTTTCTTCATAGTTTATAGTTTAATTAAGAATGCACTCAATAAAAACTTTTTCTTTGAATCATTTGAAAAGTGTATAAAAACTTCGTTGCTATCGATACTCGTATGAAGGGTTTCGTTCATGCCACAACTCTTCGTCCTCATACTGCTTGAGTGTAGATTTCTCTCTCTTTCTCTCTCTCTCTCTCTCTCTCTCTATCTATCT